>CM031243.1:563010793-563097052 GCA_018340775.1 Taxus wallichiana var. yunnanensis | reverse complement strand
ATCTAGAGCTCACCGAGTAGCTCAACTTGTGCTTACTCGGGAGCTTACCCGAGCAGCTCACCTTACCTACTCACTGGGAGCTCACCTATCACCACCTTAAGCTCCTCGAGGAGCCCAATTGCCAAATTACCTTGAGCTCATCTCGGTAGCTCACCGCGATTTCGTTGAGCAGCTTGACAAGTAGCTCACCTAGGAGGTCACCTAATACCACCTAAGAGCTCTACTCGTGAGCTCACCGAGCAGCTCACCAAGTAGGTTGACTTGAGTCACTTATGAGCTGGGTAACTAGTATGACAGGGACCTTGCCTGGGAGCTCACCAAGCAGCTCACTTGGGAGGTCACCTAAGATCTCATCTGGGAGCTCTCTGAATAGCTCACAAAGTAGCTCACTTGGGAGCTCTTCTGGGAGCTCACCAATATGTTCAAGTTGAGATTTCCTAGGAGCTCATGGAGTAAATTGATAATGAACTAACCTAGAAGATCACCTGATATCTCACCTTACTAACTCACCTTGAGCTCACCTTGCTAACTCACCTTGAGCTTGCCTTGTGAACTCACCCTTAGCTCATTTGGTAGCTCGCAAGTAATCTCACCTCAGAGATTACTGACAAGCTCACCTGGGAGCTCATCGACGAGCTCACCTAAGAGCTCAACTTGGAGCTTGGTAAGTAGCTCACCAAGGAGCTTATCGACTAGATTGACTTGAGCTTACCCAAAAACACACCTAAGAGTTTACTTGACAACTCACCTTATTAGCACACCTTGAGCTCACGCAGGAGCTTGCCGAGCATCTCAACTTGAGCTCACTCGAGAGCTCACAAGAAGCTCACCTAAAACTTGCATGGGAGCTCACCTGACCACTAGCCTTGATAGCTCACCTGATAGCTCACCTTGCCAACTCACCTTGAGCTCATCTCGGTAGCTCAACTTCGAGTTCATTGAGCAGCTCACCAAGTAGCTCACCCGGGAGCTCACCTAATAGCTCGCCTCGGAGCTCACTGAGTAGCTCACCAAGTAGGTTGAATTGATCTCACTTGTGATCTCACCAATTTGTTCACTGGGAGTTCTCCTCGCAGTAGCTTGCCTAAGAGCTCTTCCGGGAGTTCACCGATCGATCGAGTTGAGATCACCTGGGAGCTCATTAAGTAACTCACTGGGAACTTTCCCGGGAGCTCACTTGATAGCTCACCTTACCAACCGACTTTAACCTCATCTAGAATAGCTCAGATGTAAGCTCACCTCGAGATTGCTAACAAGCTTTCCTTTGAGCTCATCGAGTAGCTCACCTAGGAGCCCAAATGGGATCTCGGTAAGGTGCTCACCCAAGATCTCATCGAGCAGCTTGACTTGAGCTTTCCCATAAAAATGCATTAGAGCTCACATGATAGCTCACCTTGATATATCACCTCTAGCTTTTTGAGTAACTCGACTTCAGCTCACCTAGAGCTTGTCAAGTAAAGCACTCCCAAAACTCACATGGGAGCTTGCCTAACAGCTCACCTAGAAAGTCACATGTGAGATCACCTATTAGCTCACCTTACTAGCTATCCTTGAGCTCACTGAGGAGCTCACCTTGCCAACTCACCTTGAGCTCATCTGGTAGCTCACCTTAGATTTCGCCGAGTAGCTCGCTAAGCTACTCATTGAGTAGTTGACTTGAGCTCACTTGTGACCTCACCGGGACTCACATAATAGCTCGCCAATTAGCTCACTTGGGAGATCACCTAACACCTTACCTAGGAGCTCACTGGACATCTAGCTAAGTAGATTTCCGGGAGCTCTTCTGGGAGCTTACTAATTAGCTCAAGTTGCTAGAGCTCACCTAACATCTCACCTTGCCAACTCGACTTGAGCTCATCTAGTAGCTCACATGTAAGTTCACCTCAAAGATTGCTGAAAAGATCACCTTTGAGCTCGGCTAGGAGCTCACTGAGCAGCTCACCTAGGAGCTCAAGAAGAAGCTCACCTAGGAACTCATCGAGTAGCTCAACTTAAGCTTACCTGAAAACTTGTCAGGGAGCTCTACTGATAGCTCACCCTACCAACTCACATTTAGCTCACTCAAGAGCTCACTGAGTAGCTTTAATTGAGTTCACCCAGGAGCTCATCAAGTAGCTCACCTGAAAACTTGAATGGGAGCTCACCTGATAGCTCACCTTACCAACTTACATGGGAGCTCACCTATCAACTTTCCTTCCTAGCTCACCTTGAGCTCACTGAGGAGCTCACCTTACTAACTCTCCTTAAGCTTGTCTAGTAGCTCACCTCAGAACTCATCGAGTAGCTCACCAAGTAACTCACCTAACAGCTTGCCTAAGAGCTCACCTATAAGCTTGGCTAGGAGCTCACCGAGTAGCTCACCAAGTAGGTTTTATTGATCTCACTTGTGAGGTCACCAAGTAGCTCACCAGTAACCTTTCCTAGGAGCTCAGCAAGAAGCTCCCTTGGGAGCTCTCCTAGAAGCTCACCTGGGATCTCACTCAATAACTCACCAAGTAGCTTACCCTGGGAGCTCTTCTGCGAGCTCACCGATTAGCTCAAGTTGAGCTCACCTAGGATTTCCTTGAGTAACTCAACTGGGAGCTCACCTAACATCTCACCTTGCCAACTCACCTTGATCTCACCTTGCCAACTCACCTTGAGCTTCCCTTACTAACCCACCTTGAGCTCATCTTGTAGCTCACGCGTAAGCTCACCTAGGAGCTTAGAAAGCAGCTCACCTAGAAGCTTTTCGAGCAGCTCGACTTGAACTTACCTAAAAACTCACCTTGGAGCTTACCTGATAGCTTGCCTTGCTAGTTTACCTTGAGATTTTCTAGGAGCTTGTCTAGGAGCTCACCAAGAAGCTTAAATTTATCTCACTTGGAAGCCTATCAAGCAGCTCACCCATTAAATCACATGTGAGCTCGTATAACAGCCCACTCAAAATCACATGGGAGCTTACCAATAAGCTCACCTTACCAGCTTACCTTGAGCTTGCTGTAGAGCGCACCTTACCAACTTGCGTTAAGCTCATTTGGTAGTTCACCTCAGACTTTATCAAGTAGCTCACCTAATAGCTCGACTAGGAGCTCACCTAATAGCTTACCTAGGAGCTCACCAAGTAGCTCGCTGAGTATGTTGACTTGAGCTCACTTGTGAGCTCATCAAATAGCTCGTCAAGGACCTCACCAGAGCTCACCAAGCAGCTCACTGGGAGCTCAGTAAATATCTCACCAAGTAGGTTGACTTGAGCTCACTTGTGAGCTCACTGAAAAGCTCACCAGGGGCCTCACTTTGGAGCTCACCAAGTAGCTCGCTTGGGAGCTCACCTAGCTACTCACTTTGGAGATCACTGAATAGCTCACAAAATAGCTCACCTGGGAGTTCTTCTTAGAGCTCCCTGATCAGATCAAGTTGAGCTCACCTTACTAACTCACCTTGAGCTCACCTTGCCAACTTACCTTGAGCTCACCTTACCAACTCACCTTGAGCTCTTCTGGTAGCTCACATATAATCTCACCCTGAGATTGCCAAAAGCTCACCTTGAGCTCACTTAGAGCTCACCGAGCAGCCTCACCTAGAAGCTCGGCCGCGAGCTCTGAGAAGTAGCTTACCCAGAGCTCATCGAGTAGCTAAACTTGAGTTTGCCTAGAAAATCACCTAGGAGCTCACCTGACAGCTCACCTTGTTAGCTCACCTTGAGCTCACCGAGGAGTAAGTAGCACACCCGGGAGCTCATCAAGTGATTGCCTAAAACTCACATAGAGCTCACCTACAGCCTCACCTTGCTCACTTGCATTAAAACTTGCGTATCACCTCACCAGATGAGCTCAAGGCAAGTTGGAAAGGTGAGCTCCTCAGTGAACTCATGGTGAGTTGATAGGTGAGATCCCATGTGATTTTTTAGGCAAGTTGTAAGGTGAGCGCCCATGTAAGTTTTTGGGAGAGCTACTTGATGAGCTTTTGAGAAAGCTCATGTTGAGCTATTTGGTGAGCTCAAGGTGAGTCCAAGGTGAGCCATCGTGTGAGCTCCCATGTGAGTTTCTAGGAAATCTCAAGTTGAGCTACTTGATAGGCTCCTATGTGAGCTACTTTTCAAGCTCCCAGTTGAGCTCCTAGGTGAGCTGCTTGGTGAGCTTTCTAGTGTGAGCTCAAAGTTGAGCTTATTGGAAATCTCTCGAGTTGAGCTTACATGTGAGCTACCAAATGAGCTCAGAGTGAGTTGGAAAGGTGAGCTATCAGGAAAGCTTCTAGGTGAGTTCCTAGGTGAGTTACTCGATGAGCTCTTAGGCAAGCTCAACTCGAGATGATTAGCAAGATCCAAGAAGAGCTCCTAGGTGAGCTACTTGGTGAGCTCCCATGTGAGGTCCACGGTCTACTACTTGGCAAGCTCATAAGAGAGCTCAAGTCAACAAACTCAATGATCTCCTAAGTGAGCTATTAGGTGAGCTCCAAGGTAAGTTGTTAGGAGAGCTCCCGTGTGAGCTACTTGGCGAGTTTCTGACAAACTCTCAGAAAGCTACCTGATGAGCTTAAGGTGAGCCTGAGCCAAGCTGCCGCTCATGTGAGTTTTTGGGTGAGCTGATAGGTAAGCTCCCATGTGAGTTTTTAGGTTACCTACTTGACAAGCTCCCGTGTGAGCTCAAGGTGAGCTGGAAAGGCAAGCTATCGTGTGAGCTCCCATGTCAGCTTTTGGGCAAGCTCAAATAGAGCTACTTGATGAGCTTTGGGTGAGATACTTACCAAGCTCAAAGTCAAGCTCCTAGGTGAGCTACTTGGTGAGCTCCCATGTAAGCTTAAAGGTGAGCTTGTCCACAATCTCTGAGGTGAGCTTACATGTAAGCTACCATATGAGATCAAGGTGAGTTGGCAAGGTGAGTGTCAGGTGAGCTCCTAGGTGACTTACTCGATGAGCTCCTGGGTGAGCTCAACTCAAGATGATCACTTAGCTCCCAGAAGAGCTCTTAGGTGAACTACTTGGTGAGTTGTTCGATGAGCTCCCAGGTAAGCTACTTGGTGATCTCCTAAGTGAGCTACTTGGCTAGGTCCCATGTGAAGTCCCCAGTGAGCTGCTAAGCAAGCTCACAAGCATGCTCAAGTCAACCTACTTGGCGAGCTACTCAGTGAGCTCCCGATGAGCTATTAGGGGAGCTCCCAGGAGAGCTACTTCGCTAGCTACTCGATGAAATCTGAGGTGAGCTACTAGACAAGCTTAAGGTAATTTGGCAAGGTGAGCTCCTAAAAGAGCTCAAGGTAAGATGGAAATGTGAATTTTTCGGTGAGGTTCCTAAGAGCATACCTAATAGCTCACCTGGGAGGTCACCAAGAAGCTCGTTGAGTAGGTTGACTTGAGTTCACTTGTGAGCTAACTTGTAAGCTTACAGGGACCTTGCCCGGGATCTCACTAAGTAGCTCTCTTTGAACTCACCGGCAGCTCACCTCGGGAGCTCACCAAGGAGCTTTGGGAGCTCACCAATCAGCTCGAGTTGAGCTCACCCTAGAGCTCATCAAGTAACTCACTCCGGGAACTCACCTAGGAGTTCACTTGACACTCACCTTGCCAACTCACCTTGAGCTCACATTTAAGCTCACCTTAAAGATTGTGGACAAGCTCACCGTTGAGCTCACCTAGGAGATCACTGAGTAGCTCACCTAGGAGCTCAGCTGGGAGCTTGGAAAATAGTACACCTGTGAGATCGTCGCGTAGATTGAGTTGTGCTTACTAGAAAATTGGCTTGGGAGCTCACTTAACACCTTGCCTTACCAACTCACCTTGAGGTCACCTAGGAGCTTGCCGAGAAAATCTATTTGAAATCATCTAATAGCTCATCAAGCAGCTCACCTGAAAACTCACATGGAGCTCACCTAGCTTGCCCAAAAAATTGTATGGGAGCTCACCTGATAGCTTGCCTTGCCAACTCGCATGGGAACTTACCCTGCTAGCTTGCCTTGAGCTCATCTGGTAGCTCACCTTAGAGTTCATTTAGCAGCTCGCTAAGTAGCTCACCTTAGAGCTCACCTAGGAGCTCAATGTGTAGCTCGCTAATTAGGTTGACTTGAGCTCACTTGTGATCTCGATGAGAAACTCATCGAGGACCTCACCTAGGAGCTCACTAAGTAGCTCACTTGGGAGCTAAACTAGTAGCTTTCTAGAGCTTACCGAACAGCTCACCAAGTAGCTCACCTAGGAGCTCTTATAGGAGCTTACAGATTAGCTCGAGTTGAGTTAGTTTGGGAGCTAGTCAAGTAACTCATATGGGAACTCACCTGTGAGCTCACCAGATAGCTCGCCTTGCCAACTCGTCTTGAGCTTGCCTCTCAAACCCACCTTGAGCTCACCTTGCCAACTCATTTGCTAGCTCACATGTAAGCTCACCTAAGAGATTGCCAACAAGCTCACCTTTGAGCTCACCTAGGAGCTTATCAAGTAGCTCACCTAGAAGCTTAGCAAGTAGCTTGGGTGGGAGCTTGTTGAGCAGCTCAACTTGAGATTACAAAGAAACTCACTTGGGAGCTCACCTGACAGCTCACCTTGCTAGCTCACCTTGAGCTCACCTAGGAGCTCACCTTGATCTAACCTAGGAGCTCACCTTGATCTCGCCTAGGAGCTCACCGAGTAGTAACCTAGGAGCTCATAATGCAGCTCACCCAAAAACTCACATGGGAGCTCACCTAATAGCACACACAAAAATGTAAATGGGAGCTCACCTTACAAGCTCACCTTTGAGCTCATTGAGGAGCTCACCTTACCAACTCACCTTCAGCTTGTCTGGTAGCTCACCTCGGATTTTGTCGAGAAACTCACCAAGTAGGTTGACTTGAGCTCACTTGTGAGCTCACTGAGTACCTCATCGAGGACCTCACATGGGATCTCGCCAAGTATCTAACTTGGGAGCTTACCTAGCAACTCACCTAGGATCTCGACCAAGTGCTCATCAAGTAACCCACCTGGGAAATCACCAAGGAGCTCGCCTGAAAGCTCTCCTTGGCAACTCACCTTGTGCTTGCCTTGCCAACTCACCTTGATATCACCTTGCCAACTCACCTTGAGCTCATTTCATAGGTTTCATGTCAGCTTACCTCATAGATTACTGATAATCTCACCTTTGAGCTTGCCCTCGGGATCTCACCAAGAAGCTCACCTAGGAGCTCAGCTGGGAGCTCAGTAATTAGCTCGACTTGAGCTTGCCTAAAAACTCACCTGGGAGCTCACCTTACCATCTCACCTTGAGCTCACCTAGGATCTCACTGAGTAGCTCGACTTGAGCTCACCCGAGATCTCTTCAAGTAGCTCACCTGAAAAATTCAATGGGATCTTGCATGACAACTTACCTAGAAACTCACATGGAGATTTCCTAACAGCTCACCTTGAGCTCGTTAAGGAGCTCACCTTGCCAACTCACCTTGAGCTCATCTGGTAGCTCACCTTGGAGTTTGTCCAGTAGCTCACCAAGTATCTCACCTAGGAGCTCGAATAATAGCTTCGCTAGAGCTCACTAAGTAGCTTGCCAAGTAGGTTGACTTAAGCTCACTTGTGAGCTTACCAAGTAGCTTACTAGGGACCTCACATAGGAGCTCACCAAGTAGCTTGCTTCGGAGCTCACCTAGCAAATTTCTTGGGAGCTCACTGAACAGATCACCAAGTAGCTCACCTAGGAGATCTTCTGGGAGCTCACCGATCAGCTCGAGTTGAGTTCACTTGGGAGATCATTAAGTAACTCACCTGGGATCTCACCTGATAGCTCACCTTGTCAACTCACATTGACGATACCTTACTAACTCACCTTGAGCTCATATGGTAGCTCACATGTAAGCTCACCTTAGAGATTTTGACAAGCTCGCATGGAAGCTCACTGATAAGTTCACCTAGGAGCTTAGCTGGGAGCTCGACAAGTAGCTCCTCTAAGATCTCGTCGAGTGACTCAACTTGATCTTACCCAAAAACTAGCATGAGAGCTCACCTTAAGATCGAATTAAGCTCACCTGAGAGCTTGTCAAGTAGCTCACATGAAAAATCACATGGAATCTCACCCTATAGCTCACATTACTAACTCACGTGGGAGGTTTCCTATCATATTTCCTTGAGCTGACTGAGAGGATAACCTTGCTAAATTACCTTGAGCTCTTCATGTAGCTCACCTCGAGAGTTCATCAAGAATCTTACCAAGAAGCTCACCTAGGAGCTCACCTAATAGCTCACCTGGGAGCTCACCGAGTAGGTTGACTTGAGCTCACTTGTGAGCTCAGTGGCGACCTTTCTTGAGAGCTCGCCAAGTAGTTCCCATGGGAGCTCACCTAGCAGCTCACCTGGGAGCTCACTAAACAACACGCCAAGTAGGTCACTTGGGAGCTCTTATAGGGGCTCACCAATTAACTTGAGTTGTGCTCACCCAGGAGCTCATCAAGTAACTTAGATGGGAACTCACTTGGGAGCTCACCTGATAGCTCACCTTGCCTACTCACCTTGAGCTCACCTTGCTAACTCACCTTGAGCTTTCCTTACCAACTCACGTTGAGCTCACCTTGCTAAATCACCTTGAGCTCATCTTCCATCTCACATGTAAGCTCACCTCAGAGATTACTGATAAGCTCACCTTTGAACTCACCTGGGAGCTCATCAAGTAGCTCACCTAGGATCTTAGCTGGGAGCTCAGAAAGTAGGTTACACAGGAGCTAATCAAGCAGCTCGATTTGAGATTTCCTAGAAACTCACCTAGGAGCTCACCGAAAACTTGCCTAGAGCTCACCCAGATCTCACCGAGTAGCTTGACTTGAGCTTTCCTGGGAGCTCCTCAACTAGCTCACCTAAAAACTCACATGGGAGCTCACCTGACATCTCACCCAGAAACTCTCATGGGATCTTACCTATCAGCTCACCCCGAGCTTGAAGCCGAGGATCTCACCTTGAGCTCACTTGGTAGCTTACCTCGAAGTTCATTGAGCTACTCACCAAGTAGCTCACCCTAGAGCTCACCTAATATCTCACCTGGGAGCTCAACGAGTAGCTCACCGAGTAGGTTGACTTGAGCTCACTTGTGAGCTTGTTGAGTAGCTTGCTGGGGACCTCCCCCAAGAGGTTTCCAAGTAGCTCAATTTAGAGCTCACCTAGGAAATTACTTGGGTGCTCACCAAATAGATTGCCAAGTAGCTCACCTTAGAGATCTTCTAAGATCTCACCGATCAGCTCGAGTTGATCTCACCCAGGAGCTCGTCAAGTAACTCACCTGGGAAATCACCTAGGAGCTCACCTGATAGATCACCTTGCTAACTCACCTTGAGCTCATCTGGTAGCTCACATGTAAGCTCACCTCAAAGATTTTTGACAAGCTCACCTTTGAGCTTGCTGGGAGTTTGGCAATTAGCTTTCCTAGGAGCTCATCAAGTAGTTTGACTTGAGCTTGCACAAAAACTTGCATGGGAGCTCACCTTTCAGCCACCTTGAGCTCATCCAGGAGCTTGCTGATCATCTTGACTTGAGCTCACCCAAGAGATCATTAAGAAGCTCACCAAAACTTACATTGGAGCTCACCTTTAAGCTTACATTGCCAACTCACATGGGATCTCACCTATTAGCTCACCTTAAGCTCACCGAGGAGATCACCTTGCCAACTCACCTTGAGGTCGCCTCTCGGCTTTCACCTTAGAGTTTATCAAGCAGATCACCAAGTAGCTCACCCGGGATCTACCTTATAACTCACATTGAGCTCACCAAGTACCTCACCGAGTATCTTAACTTGAGCTCACCGAGGTCACCGAGTAGCTCACCGAGGACCTCACCTGAAAGCTCGCAAAGTAGCTCCCTTGGAAGCTCGTTTGGGAGCTCACTGAATAGCTCACCAAATAGGTACTTGGGATCTCTTCCGGGAGCTCACCGATCAGCTTGAGTTGATCTTACCTAGGAGCTCATCCAATAACTTTCCTGGGAACTCACCTGGGAGCTCACCTAATAGCTCACCTTCCCAACTAGCTTTGAGCTCACCTGGCTAACTCACCTTGATCTCACCTTGCCAACTAGCCTTTAGCTCATCTGGTAGCTTACATGTAAGCTCACCTTAGAGATTGCCGACAAGCTCACCTTTGAGCTCAACTGGGAGCTCACCGACTAGCTTACCTAAGAGCTCAGTCGGGAGCTCGATAAGTAGCTTGCCCAGGAACTCATTAAGTAGCTCAACTTGAGCTCACATGGGAGATCATCTATCAGCTCACCTTACCAACTCACCTCGACAACTCAACTTGAGCTCATGTGGTAGCTCACCTTAGAGTTCATCAAGAAGCTCGTTAAGTATCTCACCTGGGAGATCTCTTAACAGCTCACCAAGTAGGTTGTCTTGAGCTCGCTTGAGCTCTCCGAGTAGCTTACCAGGGACCTCACTTGGAATCTCACCAAATAGCTCACAAAGAAGCTCACCTTTAAGCTCTTTTAGGAGCTCTCTGATCAGATTGAGTTGAGGTTACCTAGGAACTCCTTGAGTAACTCACTTGAGAACTCACCTGGAAGCACGCCTTGCCTTGCCAACTCACCTTAAGCTTGCCTTACCAACTCACCTTGAGATAATTTGGTAGCTTGTATGTAAGCTCACCTAAGAGATTACCGAAAAGCTCACCGTTGAGCTCAATTGGGAGCCCACCGAGTAGATCACCTAAGAGCTCGGCTAGGAGATCGCCAAGTTACTCGCATAGGAGCTCATCTAGCATCTCGACTTGAGCTTACTTGAAAACTCACCTAGGAGCTCACCGAGTAGCTTGACTCCGAGCTCACCTAGAGCTCACTAGCTCACCCAAAAACTAACATGGGAGCTCACCCGACAGTTGGCCTTGCTAACTCACATGGGAGCTCACCTATCTTCTCACCTTGAGCTCATTGAGGATCTCACCTTTCCAACTCACCTTGAGCTCATCTTGTAGCTCACCTTGGAGTTCATCGAGCAGCTTACCAAGTAGCTCACTTAGAGCTCACATAACACTCACCTAGACCTCACCGGGAGCTCGCTAAGTAGCTTTCTTAGGAGCTCACCTAGCAACTCACCTAAGAGCTCACCGAATAGCTCACAAAGTAGTTCACTTGGAAGCTCGTATGGGAGCTCGCCGATATGCTCAAGTTGAGCTCACCTGGGAGCTCATGGAGTAACTTGACTAGGAACTTTCCTAGAAGCTCACATGATAGCTCACCTCTCCAACTCTCCTTGAGCTCGCCTTGCCAACTCACCTTGATATTTCCTTGCCAACTCACCCTTAGCTCATATGGTAGCTCGCATGTAAGCTCACCTCAGAGATTGTCGACAAGGTCACCTTTGATCTCACTTAGGAGCTCACTGAGTAGCTCACCTATGAGCTTGGCTTGGAGCTTGAAAAGTAGCTCACCCATGAGCTTGTCAACTAGATTGACTTAATCTTGCCCAGAAACTTAGCTAGGAGTTCAGTTGATAGCTCACCTTATTAACTCACCTTAAGTATTTCACCCAGGAGCTCGTCAAGAAGCTCAACATGAGTTTTCCTGAAAACTTGCCCTGTGAGCTCGCCTGACAGGTCACCTTGCCAACTCACCTTAAGCTCTCCCAGGAGCTTACCGAGTAGCTTGACTTGAGCTTTCCCAGAGATTGTCAAGTAGCTCATCTAAAATATTGCATGGGAGCTCGCATGACAGCTCACCTTGCCAACTATCATTGGAGCTCACCTATCAGCTCACCTTAACCTATCTAAGGATCTCACCTTACCAACTTGCATTGAGCTCATCTAGTAGCTCACCTCAGAGTTTGTCAAGTAGCTCACCAAGTAGCTCACCTAGGAGCTCACCTAATAGTTCACCTAGGAGCCTACCTAACAGCTCACCTGGGAGCTCACCGAGAAGCTCATCGAGTAGGTTGACTTGAGCTTGCTTGTGAGCTAACTTGTGAGCTCTCTACGGACCTCACCTAGGAGCTCACCAAGTAGCTCACCATATAAATCACCTAGCAGCTCAGCTGAGAGCTCTTCTGGGAGCTCACCAATCAGCTTGAATTAGGCTCTCCCTGGAGCTCATCAAGTAACTCACCTGGGAGCTCATTTGAATGTTCACCTTTCCAACTTACCTTGAGTTTACATTTAAGCTCACCTTAGAGATTGCAGACAAGCTCACCTTTGAGCTCACCTAGCAGCTCACCGAGTAGCTCACTTAGGAGCTCGTTTGGGAGCTCAAGAAGCAGCTCACCTAAGAGATCATTGAACAACTCGACTTGAGCTTACCCAGAAACTTTCTTGGGAGCTCAGCTAATAACTCACCTTGCCAAGCTCACCTTGAGCTCACCCAAGACCTTACCAAGTAGATCTACTCAAGCTCACCAAGGAGCTCATCAAGCAACTCACCCAAATACTCACATGGAAGCTCCCATGACAACTCACCTAGAAATACACATGGGAGCTTACCTAGCAGCTCACCTTACTAGCTCACCTTGAGCTCACTGAGGTGCTTACCTTGCTAACTTACCTTGAGCTCATTTGGTAGCTCACCTCAAATTTTTTCAAGAAGCTCTCAAGGTAGATTTCCGGGAGCATACCTAGGAGCTCACCAAGTAGCTCACTAAGTAGGTTGACTTGAGCTTGCTTGTGATCTCACTCGGGAGCTCACCTGGGAGCTCACCAAGTAGCTCACCTGTGAGCTCACCAAATAGCTCTCTAAGTAGCTCACCTAGGAGCTCTTATGGGAGCTCACCAATCAGCTTGAGTTGAGCTCACCTGGGAGCTCATCTACTAACTCAACTGGGAACTTGCCTAGGAGCTCACCTAACAGTTAGCCTTGGAAGCTCACCCTAAGCTTGCCTTGCTAACTCACCTTGAGCTCACCTTGCTAACTCACCTTAAGGTCATTTGGTAGCTTACATGTAAGCTCACCTTAGAAAATGCTAACAAGATTACCTTTGAGCTCACCTGGGAGTTCACTAAGTAGCTAACCAAGGAGCTCAGTTGGGAGCTCAACAAGAAGCTCACCCAGGAGCTCATCAAGAAGCTCACCCAGGAGCTCGGTAAGAAGCTCTAGTAAGAAGCTTACCTAAGAGCTTGCCTTGAAACTCACCTGAGAGCTCACCTGATAGCTTGCCTTACTAACTCGCATGGGAGCTTACCTTGCTAGCTCACCTTGAGCTTACAAAGGAGCTCACCTTGAGCTTGTCGTGTAGCTCACCTCCGAGTTTGTCAAGTAGATCACCAAGTAGTTTTCCTCGAGCTCTCCCGGGAGGTCAACGAGAAGTTTACCGAGTAGGTTGAGTTGAGCTTCCTTTTGAGCTCACCGAGTAGCTCAGCAAGGACCTCACCTAGAACCTCACCAAGTAGCTCACTTAGGAGCTCACCTAGCAGCTCTCTTGGGATCTTGTCAAGTAGCTCACTTGGAAGCTTACCAAATAGATCACCAATTAGCTCACTTGGGAGCTCTTCTAGGAGCTCACCAATCAACTCGAGTTGAGCTCACCTGGGAGCTTGTCAAGTAAATCACATGGGAACTTTCCTGGGAGCTCACCTGATATCTCACCTTGCCAACTCACCTTGAGCTCATTTGGTGGCTCACATGTAAGCTCACCTAAGAGATTTTTGACAAGCTCACCTTTGATCTCGTCAAGTAGCTCAACTTGAGATTACTGGGAAACTCACCTGGGATTTTTCTTGACAGCTCGACTTGCCAGTTTGACTGGAGCTCACCTAAGAGCTCACTAAGTAGCTTGACTCTATCTAGCCCAGGAGATCATAATGCAGCTCACCTAAAAACTAGCATGGGAGCTCACCTGACAACACGCCTAAAAACTCAAATGGGAGCTCACCTTGCCAACTAATTTTGAGCTCACTGAGGAGCTCACCTTGCCAACTCACCTTGAGCTCATCTGGTAGCTCACCTCATATTTTATTAAGTAGCTCACCAAGAAGATCACATGGGAACTCACCTAATAGCTCACCTAAGTAGGTTGAGTTGAACTCACTTGTGAGATATTCAAGCAGCTCGCTAGGGACCTCACCTGGGAGCTCACCAATTATCTCACTTGGGACCTCACCTGGGAGCTCACTGAATAACTCACTAAGTAGCTCTCCTAAGAGCTCTTCTGGGAGCTCACCGATCAACTCAAGTTGAGCTTGACCAAGAGCTTGTCGAGTAACCCACCTTGGAAATTTCCTAGGAGCTCACCTAACAGCTAACCATGCCAACTTTCCTTGAGCTCATCTGGTAGCTTGCATGTAAGCTCACCTCAGAGATTACCAATAACCTCACCTTTAAGTTCACTAGGGAGCTCACCTTGGAGCTCGGCTGGGAGCCCGGTAAGCAACTCACCTTGAGCTCACCTATGATCTCACCGAGCAACTCAACTTGAGATCACTCAGAGCTCATTAAGTAGCTCACCTAAAAACTCATATGGGATCTCACCTGAAATCTCACCCAAAAACACACATGGGAGATTTCTATCAGCTCGCCTTGCTATCTCACCTCTAGATCACTAAGGAACTCACCTTGTCAACTCACCTTGAGCTCATCCGGTAGCTCACCTCATTGAGTAGCTCACCAAGTAACTCACCTAGGAGCTCACTTAATAGCTCACCTGGGAGCTCACTGAGTAGCTTTCCAAGTAGGTTTACTTGAGCTCACTTATGAGCTTGCCAAGGACCTCACCTCGAAGCTCGACAAGTAGCTCATTTTGGAGCTTACCTAGTAACTTTCTTAGGAGCTTACCGAACAACTCTTTAAGTAATTCACCTGATAGCTTGCCTTGCCAACTCACCTTGAGCTCACCTTACCAACTCACCTTGAGCTCACCTTACAAACTCACCTTCATATCAGTTAGTATCTCACATGTAAGCTCACCTCGATATTTCTAACAAGCTCACATGAGAGATCACCTAGGAGCTTGGCTAGGAGCTCAACAAGTAGCTCGCCTAGAGCTCGCCAAGCAGCCTCGAATTGAGCTTACCCAGAAACTTACATGGGAGCTCACCTAATAGGTCACCTTGCCATCTTACCTTGAGCTCAAATAACATCTCACCTTGCTAGCTTATGTTTATCTCACCCAAGAGCTCACCGAGTAGCTCGAATCAAGCTCACTTGAGAGCTCCTCAAGTAGCTCACATGAAAACTCGCATGGGAGATCACCTTATAGCTCACCTTACTAACTCACGTGGGAGCTCACCTTGAACTCACTAAGAAGATAACCTTACTAACTCACCTTGAGCTCATCTAGTAGCTCACCTCAGAGTTTGTCGAGCACCTCACCAAGAAATTCACCTGGGAGCTCAAGTAACAACTCACCTGGGAGCTCATCTAATAGGTCACCTGGGAGCTCACTGAGTAGGTTAACTTGACCTCACTTGTGAGCTCGGTGGGGACCTTGCCTCGGAGCTCACCAAGTAGCTCCCTTAGGAGATTTCCTAGTAGCTCACCTGGGAGCTCTTATGGGGGCTTGTTGATCAGCTCAAGTTGAGCTCACCTGGGAGCTCATCGAGTAACTCACCTCGGAATTCACTTGGGAGTTCACTTGAAAGCTCACCCTAAGCTCATCTAGTAGGTCACATGTAAGCTCACCTAAGATATTACCAACAAGCTCACCTTTGAACTCACCTTGAAACTCACCGAGCAACTCACCTAAGAGCTTGCCATGTATCTTGACAACTAGCTTGCTTAGGAGCACATTGAGCAAAGCACTCAACTTGAGCTTTCCCGAAAAATAGCCCGGGACCTCACCTAATAGCTCACCTGGTAGCATGTCTTGAGCTCACCCAAGATCTTACCGAGTAGCTCACCTGGAAGCTTGTCAAAAACCTCACTTGAAAACTCACATGGGAGCTCACCTTACAGCTCACCCAGAAACTCACACAGAGCTCACCTATCAGCTCACCTTTCCATCTTGCCTTGAGCTTACTGAGGAGCTTACCTTGCTAACTCACCTTGAGCTCATCTCGTAGCTTTCCTTAGAGTTCTTCAAGCAGCTCTCCAAGTATCTCAACTGGGAGCTCACCTAATAGCTCACCTAAGAGCTCACCCAGTAGCTCACCGAGTAGGTTGACTTGAGCTCACTTGTGAGCTCACCGAGTAGCTTACTCGGGGACCTCGGCTGGGATCTTTCTAAGTATCTTAATTCAGAGCTCTCGTAGCAAATTTTCTAGGAGCTCACCAAATAGCTCACCATGTAGCTTTCCGAATAGCTCTCCAAGTAGCTTGCCTAGGAGATCTTCTGGGAGCTCGACCATAAGCTTGATTTGAGCTCACTCAGGAGCTTGTCAAGTAACTCACCTGAGAAATTTCCCGGGAGCTCACCCGATATCTCACCTGCCAACTCAGCTTAATCTCACCTTGCCAACTCACCTTGAGCTCATCTAGTAGCTCACATCTAAGCTTACCTCGATATTTCGACAAGCTCACCTTTGAGCTCACTGAGTAGCTCACCTAGGAGCTTGGATGAGAGCTCGAAAGTAGCTTGCCTAGGAGCTCATTGAGTAGATTAACTTGAGCTTGCCCGGAAACTCGCATGGGAGCTCACCTTGCTAGCTCACCTTAAGCTTGCTAAGGAGCTTGCCAAGTAGCTCGACTTGAGCTCACTTGGGAGCTCGTCAAGTAGCTCACCTGAAAACTTACATGGGAGCTCACCTTATAGCTCACCTTATCACCTCACATAGGAGCTCCCCTATCATCTCACCTTTAGTGAACTGAGGAGATCACTTGCCAACTAACCTTCAGCTTGTTTGGTAGCTCACCTTAGAGTTCATTGAGCAGCTCGCTAAGTAGCTCACCTAACAGCTCACCTGGGAGTTCACCTAATAGCTCTCCTAGGAACTCACTGACTAGCTTGTTAAGTAGGTTGACTTAAGCTCACTTGTGAGGTCACCGAGCAGCTCACCGAGGACCTCGCATGGGAGCTCACAAGTAGCTCCCTTGGGAGCTCACCTAGCTCCTCACTTGAGAGCTTACTAAATAGCTCACCAAGTAGGTCACTTGGGAGCTCTTCTGGGAGCTTTCCAATCAGCTCAAGTTGAGCTTGACTGAGAGCTCATTGAGTAACTCACCTGGGAACTCACCTAGGAGCTTGCCTGATAGCTCAGCTTTCCAACTCACCTTGAGCTCACCTTTCTAACTCACCTTGAGCTCAACTTGCCAACTCACCTTTAGCTCATCTGGTAGCTCTCTTGTAAGCTCACCTAAAAGCTCAGCTAGGAGCTTGGTAAGTAGCTCACCCAAGAGCTCGTTGAGAAGCTCAAATTGAGCTCACTCAGGAGCTTGTCAAGTATTTCACCCAAAAACTCACATGGGAGCTCACCTGATAGCTCACCCAGAAACTCGCATGGGAGCTCTTCTATCAGCTTGCCTTGTTAGCTCACCTTGAGCTCATTGATGAGCTCAACTTTTTAACTCACCTTAAGCTCATGTGGTAGCTCACCTCAGAGTTCATCGAGAAGCTCACTAAGTAGCTCACCTTAGAGCTCACCTAACACTCACCTAGAAGCTCACCAAGAAGCTCACCAAGTAGGTTATCTTGAGCTCACTTGTGAGCTCACGAGATCAATTCAACCCGCTGCCGCTGAGCTACTTGAAAATTCTAAGACGAGCTACCTGATTGACGAGCTTAAGGTGAGTTGGCAAGGTGAGCTCCTCAATGAGCTCAAGGCAAGTTAATAGGTGATCTCCCATGAGAGTTGGTAAAGTAAGCTATTAGGTGAGCTCCCATAATATCTTTTAGGTGAGCTACTTGATGAGCTCCTAGGAAAGCTCAAGTCAAGCTACTTGGAAAAATCCTGGGTGAGCTCAAGGTGAGCTGGCAAGGTGAGCTCTTAGGTGAGTTTCTGGGAAAGCTCAAGTTGAGCTGATTGACGAGCACCTAGGAAATATACTTTCTGAGCTCCCAACAAATCTCCTAGGTGAGCTTCTTGATGAGCTCCTAGGTGAAGTCAAAGGTTAGTTTATCGGCAATCTCTGAGGTGAGCTTACATGTGAGCTACCAAATGAGCTCAAGGTGAGTTGGGAAGGTGAGCTCAAGGTAAGTTGGAAAGGAAATCTCAAGGTGAGTTGGCAAGGTAATCTATCAGGTGAGCTCTCAGGTGAGTTCCTAGGTGAGTTACTCAATGAGCTCCTGGGTGAGCTTAACTCAAGCTAATCGGTGAGCTCCTAGAAGAGCTCCCAATTGAGCTACTTGGTGGGCTATTCAGTGAGCTCCCAAGTAAGCTTCTAGGTGAGCTCCCAAGTGAGCTACTTGGTGAGATCCTAGGCGAGGTCCCCAGTGAGCTGCTCGGTGAGATCATAAGAAAACTCAATTCAACCTACTCATCGAGCTAATCGGTTAGCTCCCATGTGAGCTGTTAGGTGAGCTCCCAGGTGAGATACTTGGCAAGCCGCTCGATGTTCTCCAAAGTGAGCTATAAGAAGAGTTCAATGTGAGTTGGCAAGGTGAGATCCTCAACAAGCTCAAGGTGAGTTGGGAAGGTGAGCTGATAGGTGAGTTCCCATGCAAGTTTTTGGGTGAGCTACTTGACAAGCTCCTAGGTGAGCTCAAGTTGAGCTGCTAGGTGAGATCTTAGGTGAGTTGCTTGCCGAGCTCCAAGCCCTACTCCTAGGTGAGCTACTTAGTGAGCTCCCAGGTGAGCTCAAAGGTAAGCTTATTGGCAATCTCTGAGGTGAGCTTACATGTGAGCTACCAGATGAGCTTAAGGCAATCTGGCATGGCAAGCTCCTAGGTGAGTTGGTAAGGTGAGCTCCTCGATGAGCTCAAGGCGAGCTGATATGTGAGCTACCATTTGAGTTGGTAAGGTGAGTTCCCATGTAAGTTTTCAAGTGAGCTACTTGATGATCTCCCATGTGAGCTTAAGTCGAGCTTCTCGGTGAGATCCTGCGTGAGCTCAAGGTGAGCTATCAAGGTGAGTTGTTAGGTGAGCTCCCATGTGAGTTTCTATGTAATCTCAAGTTGAGCTTCTCGATGAGTTCCTAGGTGAGCTACTAGATGAGCTCCTAGCTGAGCTCCTAGGTGACCTACTCGGTGATCTCCCAGGAAAGCTCAAAGGTGAGCTTTTCTACCAACTCGAGGTGAAATTACATGTGAGTTACTAGATGAGCACAAGGTGAGTTGGTAAAGTGAGCTCAAGGAAAGTTGGATAGGGGTAGTACCAAAAAATAGAAGGATTCCGTATGGGTACAACTATTATTTGAATGAAGTGTGTAAAATGTGATCCCTGCTATCTTGGTTGAACGAATGTGAATACCTCCATTGGGTCAGTCAAAATAAAATCTTTCTATCAAAGTGCTTCTCCAATTACTTAGGACATCTCTTTCCAACTGAGGGACGGAACAAGATCATTTCGTTCCATTTTTGGTCGAATAGTTCGGGATATTCCATTAATCATGCCCAAAGGGGTGGGGGATCAGTATTTGTCAGAGGTCGATCAAATGTGCAAAAATTACTAGAACTAAATGCAGGGAGTATGGAAAGGTGAGCTATTAGTTGAGCTCCTGGGTGAGTTACTCGACGATATCCTAGGTGGGCTCAAGTCGAGTTGATCAAAGAACTCTTAGAAGAGCTCCCAAGTGAGTTTCTTGGCGAGCCATTTGGTGAGCTACTAGGGGAGCTTAGAATCAAGCTACTTGGCGAGCTCCCAATTGAGGGCTAAGGTGAGCTACTCAAGGTAATCTCACAAGTAAGCTCAAGTTAACCTACTCATAGCTCGTGAGGTCCCAAGAGAGCTATTAGGTGAGCTCCCGTGATCAAGTTTTTACTAGGTAAGCTCCCAAGCAAGATACTTGAAAGTGAGCTCCTAGCTGAAAGGTCCTAGTGTGAGCAAGCTCAATGAGCTCACAGGTGAGCTATAGTCAACCTACTAGATGAGTGCTCCAATGAGCTCCTAGGTGAGCTGTTAGGTGAGCTCCCAAGTGAGCTACATGGTGAGCTACATGATGAACTCCAAGGTAAACTACCAAATGAGCTTAAGGTGAGTTGGCAAGGTGAGCTCCTAAGTAAGATCAAGGTGAGCTAGCAAGGCAAGCTGATAGGAAAACACCCGTGTGAGTTGGCAAGGTGAGCTATTAGGTGAGCTCCCACGTGAGTTTTTTGGTAAGGTGAGCTGTCAGGTGAGCTCCTAGCTGAGTTTTTGGGAAAGCTCAAGTCGAGCTACTCAACAAACTCCTAGGTGAGCTATTACCAAGCTCCGAGCTGATATCCTAGGTGAGCTACTAGGTGAGTTACTAGATGAGTTCAATGGTAAGCTTAGCGGTAATCTCTAAGGTGAGCTTACATGTGAGCTACCAAATGAGCTCAAGGCAAGCTGGTAAGGTGAGCTCAAGGTGAGTTGGTAAGGTGAGCTCAAGTGGTGAGCTACTTGACAAATTCTTGAGTGAGCTATATCGAGCTGATCGGTGAGCTCCGTAAGGGATCCTGTGAGATACTTAGTGAGTTATTCAACGAGCTCCTAGGTGAGCTACTAGGAGAGCTCCCAAACAACCTACTTGGTGACCTCCTAAGTGAGGTTCCTAGTGTGTTCAAGTCAAACCAAAGGTGAGCTACTTATCGAGGTAAGCACGTTAGGTGAGATTCTAAGGAAAGCTCCTCATAAAACTTCAAGGTAAGCTACTGATGAGCTCAAGGTGAGTTGGCAAGGTGAGCGATAGGTGAACTCCCATGTGAGTTGGCAAGGTGAGCTAGTGTGAGCATGTGAGGTGACGAGCTCCTAAGTGAACTCAAGTCAAGACTTGGTGAGATCCCGGGTAAGGTGAGCTAGCAAGGTGAGCTGAGCTCCAAGGTGAGTTCCTGAGGTATCAAGAATCTATAAGGTAAGCTTATATGTGAGCTACCATATGAGCTTAAGGTGAGTGGAGTGAGCCAAGTTGAGTTAGCAAGGTGAGCGTAAGGTGAGTTAGCAAGATGAGATGTAATGTGAGCTCCTAGGTGAGTTCCTAGGTGAGTTACTCGATGAGCTCCTAGGAAAACTCAACTCAAGCTTATCAACAAGATCCAAGAAGAGCTCCTAGGTGAGCTAGTTGGTGAGCTATTTGATGAGATCCCAAGTGAGCTCTTAGGTGAGCTCCCAAGTGAGCTCCCAGGTGAGATCCCTGGTAAGCTACTCAGTGAGCTCACAAGTGAGCTAAAGTCAACCTACTCGGTGAGCTGTTCGGTGAGCTCCCAGGTGAGCTATTAAGCAAGCTCTCAGGTGAGCTACTTGGTGAGCTACTCGATGAACTCTGAGGCAAGCTACCAGACGAGCTCAAGATGAGTTGGCAAGGTGAGCTCCTCAGCAAGATTAAGGTAAGCTAGCAAGGTTACCTGATAGGTGAGCTGCCATGTGATTTTTTGGGTGAACTGTCAGGAAATCTCCCATGTGAATTTTCAGGTGAGATACTTTACAAGCTCATAGGTGAGCTCGAGTTAAGAATCTCGGTAAGCTCCTAGGCAAGCTAAAGGTGAGTTGGTAAGGTGAGTTATGAGGTGAGCTACCATGCAAGTTTCTGGGAAAGCTCAAGTCGAGCTGCTCGACGAGATCATGGATGAACTACTTACCAAGCTCCCAGCCAAGATCCTAGGTGAGCTACTCATTGAGCTCCTAGTTGAGCTCAAAGGTGAACTTGCCGAATCTCCGAGATGAGCTTACATGCGAGCTACCAAATGAGCTCAAGGTGAGTTGACAAGGTGAACTCAAGGTGAGTTGGCAAGATGAGTTGTCGTGTGAGCTCCCTGTGTGAGTTCCCAGGTGAGTTACTCAATGATCTTCTGGGTGAGATCAACTCAAGCTGATTGGCAAGCTCCCAAAAGATCCCTTAGTTGAGCTACTTGGCGAGCTATTCAGTGACCTCCCAGGTGAGCTACTAGGTGAGCTCCCAAGTGAGCTACTCAGTGAGCTCCCAGGTAAGCTATTAGGCAAGCTACAAGGTGAGCTACTTGACAAACTCCAAGGAGAGCTACTAGATGAGATTATGGAGAGTTGGTAAGTTGAGCTCCTTAGTGAGCTCAAGGTAAGTTGATAGTTGAGCTCTTATGAGATTTTTCAAAGTAAGCTGTCAGGTACCCTCCCATGTGATTTTTCAGGTGAGGTGCTTGATGTGCTCTGGTGAGGTCAAGTTGAGCTTCTTGGTAAGATTTTGTGGCAGCTCAAGGTGAGCTGAAAGGTGAGAACCCAAGTGAGATTCTAGGTAAGCTCAAGTTGATGTGTTGGACGAGCTCTTGGGTGAGCTTCTTGGAAGCTCCCATGTGATTTTTCAGGTGAGCTTCTTGATGAGCTCTCTGGTGAGCTCAATTCAAGGTACTCAGCAAGCTCCTGGGAAAGATCAAGGTGAGCTATCAAGTGAGGTCCCAGGTGAGTATCTAGGTAAGCTCAAGTCGAGCTACTTGACAAGTTCCTGGGTAAGCTGCTTTTCGAGCTCCCAGCTGAGCTCCTAGGTGAGCTCCCAAGTGAGCTTAAAGGTGAGCTTGTCAGTAATCTCTTAGGTGAGCTTACTTGTGAGCTACCAGATGAGCTCAAGGTGAGTTGGAAATGTGAGCTCAAGGTGAGTTGGCAAGATGAGTTATTAGGCAAGCTCCTAAGAAAGCTCTCATGTGAGTTACTCGACGATCTCCCTGTGAGCTTCAACTTGAGATGATCAACGAGCTCTTAGAAGAGCTCCTAGGAGAGCTATTTGGTGAGCTATTTGCTAAGCTACCATACAAAGCTACTAGGATAGCTAACAAGTGAGCTACTTGGTGAGCTCCCAGAAAGGTCCCAGTGTGAGCTAACAAGTGAGCTCAAGTCAACCTACTCACATTGAGCTACTCGACGAACTCTTAGGTGAGCTAACAGATGAGCTTAAGGTGATTTGGCAAGGTGATATCCTTAGTGATCTCAAGGTAAGCTCGATAGGTGAGCTCCCATAAGAGTTGGAAAAGTGAGCCATCGGGTGAGCTCCCACACAAATTTTTAGGTAAGTTTACTTGACGAGCTCTTGGGTGAGCTCAAGTTGAGCTACTCAAGTAAGTTCCCGGGGTGAGTTGGCAAGGCAAGATCCCAAGAAAGTTTTTGGGAAAGCTCAAGTTGAGCTGTTTGATGAGCTTCTAGATAAGCTACTTACCAAGCTCCTAGCTAAGCTCCTAGGTGAGCTTCTCGGTGAGTTCCCAGGTAAGCTCAAAGGTGAACTTGTCAATAATCTCTGAGGTGAGCTTACATATGAGCTACAAGATGAGCTCAAGGTGAGTTAGCAAGGTGAGATCAAGGTGAGTTGGTAAGGTGAGCTTAAGGTGAGGTTGCAAGGTGAGCTATCGTGCCATCTCCCAGAAAGTTCCTAGGTGAGTTACTCGATAAGCTCCCGGGTGAGTTCAACTCAAACTCGATCAACGAGCTCCCAAAAAGACCTCCTGGTGAGCTACTTGGTAATCTAATCGGTGAGATTCTAGAAAGCTGCTAGGTGAATTCCTAAGTGAGATACTTAGTGAGCTCCTAGGAAAGGTCCTGATGAGCTACTTGGTGAGCTCACAAGCAAACTAAAGTCAACCTACTCAATGAGCTCCTAGGTGAGTTGTTAGGTGAGCTACTTGGGAAGCTACTCGATGAACTCTAAGGTGAGCTATAAGATGAGCTCAAGGTGATTTGGAAAGGTGAGATGGTAAGGTGATCTCTTAGGTGAGCTCCCAAAAGATTTTTTAGGTAAGCTCAAGTCAAGCTCCTAGGAAAGTTGCTTGACGAGCTACTAGTTGAGCTTCCAAGCAAGTTCCTAGGTAATTTACTTAACGAGCTCCTGGGAAAGCTCAACTAAAGTTAATTGGTGAGCTCCTAGAAGAGCTCCCATGTGAGCTACTTTGCGAGCTCCTAGGTGAGGTCTCCGGTGAGCTTCGTAGTGAGCTCAAGTCAACCTACTTGGCGAGCTACTCCTTGAGCTTCCAAGTGAGCTATCAAGGGAGCTCCCAGGTTAGCTACTTGGTGAGCTGGTTGACAAAATCTGAGGCAAGCTACAAGAAAATCTCAAGGTGAGTTGGCAAGGTGAGCTCCTCAGTGAGCTTAAGGTGAGTTAGTAAGGTGAGCTCCCATGTGTTTTAGTAAGGAAAGCTCCAATGTGAGTTTTCAGTGAGCTATTTGACAATCTCCAGAGTGAGATCAAGTCGAGCTATTTGGCAAGCTCCTGGGTGAGCTTAAGGTGAGATGGAAAGGTGAGCTATCAGGTGAGCTCTGAGGTGAGTTTCCATGCAAGCTGAAGTCAAGCTACCGGATAAGCTCCTGGGTGAGCTGTTTGCCATGCTCCTAACCAATCTCCTAGGTGAGCTGCTTGGTGAGGCCCAAGGTAAGCTCAAAGGTGAGCTTGTCAGTAATCTCTGATGTGAGATTACATGTGAGCTACCAGATGAGCATAAGGTGAGTTGGCAAGGTGATCTCAAGGTAAGTTGGTAAGATGAGTTCAAGGTGAGTTGGAAAGGTGAGCTATTAGGCTAGCTCCCAAGTGAGTTACTCGATGACCTCCAGAGTGAGCTCAACTTGAGTTGATTGGTGAGCTCCCGTAAGAGCTATTTCACGAGCCATTCGGTGAGATCCCATGTGAACTTCTAGTCAAGCTCAAAATTGAGCTACTTGGTGAGCTCCCTGACGAGCTGCTCGGCAAGCTCACAAGCAAGCTCAAGTCAACCTACTCAGAGAGATACTCAGTGAGCTCCCAGGTGAGGTGTTAAGTGAGCTCCCTAGCGAGCTACTAGGTAAGCTACGTAGTGAGTTCCCTGGTAAGTTTCTAGGTGAGCTCCTAAGTGAGCTACTTTGTAAGCTCCCAAGCGAGGTCCCCGGTGAGCCACTTAGCATGCTCACAAGTGAGCTCAAGTCAACCTACTCAATGAGCTACTCGGTAAGCTCCAAGGTGAGCTGTTAGGAAAGCTACACAATGAACTAAGAGGCAAACTACTAGATGAACTCAAGGTGAGTTGGCAAGGTGACCTCCTCAGCAAGCTTAAGGTGAGCTGGAAAGGCAAGCTGATAAGTTAGCACCCATGCGAGTTGGCAAGGTGAGCTGTTAGGTGAGCTCCCATGTGAGTTTTCTGGTGAGCTACTTGACAAGCTCTCGGGTGAGCTCAAGTCAAGCCAATCTGTGAGCTCCTGGGTGAGTTCAAGGTGAGCTGGAAAGGTGACCTATTAGGTGAGCTCCTAGGTGAGTTTCCTAGCAAGCTCAAGTCAAGCTGCTTGATAAACTCCTGGGTGAGCTGCTTGCCGAGCTCCTAGGTAAGCTACTTGGTGAGCTGTCAGGTGAGCTCAAAGGTAAGATTTTTGGTAATCTCTAAGGTGAGTTTACATGAGAACTACCAGATGAGCTCAAGGTGAGTTGGTAAGGTGAGTTGTTAGGTGACGTCTCAGGTGAGTTACTCGATGAGCTCCTGAGTGAGCTCAACTCGAGCTGATCGGCAAGCTCCCAGAAGAGCTCCTAGGTGAGCTACTTGGCAAGTTTTTCAGTGAGCTCGTGTGAGCTGCTATGAGAGATCTTAAGCGAGCTACTTGGTGACCTCCTACATGAGGTCCCCTATGAGCTGCTTGGTGAGATCAAGTCAACCTACTGGGTGAGCTACTTAGTGAGCTCCCAGGCAAGTTGTTAGGCAAGCTGTTAGGTGAGCTCCTAGGTGAGCTACTTGGTGAGCTCCTAGAGGAAATATGAGGTGAGCTACCAGATAAGCTCAAGGTGAGTTGGTAAGGTGAGCTCCTTAGCAAGCTTAAGGTGAGCTAATAGGTGAGCTCCCATGTGAGTTGTCAAGGTGAGCTATAAAATGAGCTCCCATGAGAGTTTTATAGTGATCTACTTGACGAGCTCCCCAGTGAAGTCAAGCCGAGCTACTCGACGAGCTCCTAGGTGAGCCGGCAAGGTGAGCTATCAGTGATCTCCTAGGTGAGTTTCTATGAAATCTCAAGTCGAGTTGCTCAATGAGCTCTTAGACGAGTTTTTTTCCAAGCTCCCAGTCAAGCTCCTAGGTGAGCTACTTGGTGAGTTTACAATGTGAGCTCAAGGCGAGTTGGCAAGGTGAGCTCAAGGAGAGTTGTAATGTGAGCTGTAATACAACCTCCCGTGTGAGTTTGCATGAGAGCTCACTTTACCAACTCGACATGAGGTCACCTAGGAGCTCATCAAATAGTTCACCAAAAAAATTACATGGAAGCTGACATGATAGCTCACCTTTAAACTCCCATGGGAGCTCACCTATCAGCTCTACTTGCCAGCTCACCTTGAGCTTGCTGAATAGCATCCTTACCAACTCACCTTGAGCTTGTCTAGTAGCTCACCTAAAATTTCATTGAGCAGCTCACCTAACAGTCACTGTGTGGACCTCACTTGGGAGCTTTCCAAGTAGCTCACTTAGGAGCTCACCTAGCAGCTCACCTGGGAGCTCACCAAACAACTTGCCAAGCAACTCACCTGGGAGCTCTTTTGGGAGCTCGCTGATTAGCTCTAGCTAAGCTCACCTGGGAGCTCATCGAGTAACTGACCTGGGAACTCACTTGGGAGCTCACCTAATAACTTGATTTGCTAACTCACCTTGGGCTTGCCTTGCCAACTCACCTTGTGCTCGCCTTGCTAACTCAACTTGAGCTCATCTCGGTAGCTTTCAGATGTAAGCTCACCTAAGAGATTACTAACAAGCTCACCTTTGAGCTTACCTCGAAGCTTACTGAGTAGCTCATCTAGGAGCTTGGTTGGGAGCTCAGTAAGTAGCTTGCCTAGGAGCTCGTTGAGTAGCTCAACTTAAGCTTTCCTAGAAACTCACTTGGGAGCTCACCTTACCGATCACCTTGAGCTCACCCCAGAGATTGCCGAGTAGCTAACCTTGAGCTCACTCAAGAGCTCGCCTAGTAGTTCACCCGAAAATTCACATGGGAGCTTGCCCGATATCTCACCTTGTGAGCTCACATGGGAGCTCACCTATAAGCTCGAATTATTAGCTCACCGAGGATATCACCTTTCCAACTCACATTGAGCTCATCTCGTAGCTCACCTCGGATTTTGTCGAGTAGCTCACCAAGTATCTCACTTAGGAGCTCACCTGGGGCTCACTTAATAGCTCACCTAGGAGCTCACCGAGTAACTCGTTGATTAGGTTGACTTGAGGTCATTTGTGATCTCACCAAGCAGCTCATTAGGGACCTCACCGGGAACTCACCAAGTAGCTTACATGGGAGCTTCCTAGTAGCTTTCTTGGGAGCTCACTGAACAACTCACTAAGTAGCTCCCCTAGGAACTCTTTTGGGAGCTCACTGATCAGCTCGAGTTGAGCTCACTTGGGAGCTTTTCGAGTAACTCTCTTGGGAACTCACATGGGATCTCCCCGATAGCTCACCTTGCTAACTCACCTTGAGCTCACCTTGCCTTCTCACCTTGAGCTCATCTTACCAACTTGCCTTGAGCTTGCATTGCCAACTCACATTGAGATCATCTGTAACTCACATGTAAGCTAACATCAGAGATTTTTGATAAGCTCACCTTTGAGCTCACCTAGGAGTTCACCAAGAAGCTCACCTAGGAGCTGGTGGGAGCTCGGGAAGTAGTTCGCATAAGAGCTCATCAAGTAGCTCAACTTAAGTTTTCCTAAAAACTTACTGCAACCTCACATGATAGGTCACCTTACCAGCATGTCTTAAGATTACTAAGGAGCTTACAGAGTAGCTCGACTTGTGCTCACCTGGTAGCTCAACCAACTAAGAAGCTCAACCAAAAAATTAAATGGTAGCTCACCTGACAGCTTGCCTTGTCAACTCTCATTGGAGCTCACCTATCACCTCGCCTTGACCTCTCTAAGGATCTCACCTTGCAAACTTTCCTTGAGCTCATATGGTAACTCACCTCATAGCTCATCAAGGAACTCACCTAGGAGCACACCTGGGAACTCGCCTAACAGTTCACCTAAGAGCCTACCTAACAGTTCACCTGGGAGCTCACCGAGAAGCTCATCAAGTAGGTTAACTTGAGCTCACTTGTGAGATAACTTGTAAGCTCACTAGGGACCTCACTTGGGAGCTCACCAAGTAGCTCTCTTGGAATATCACCTAACAGCTTACCTGGTAACTCACCAAATAGCTTGCCAAGTAGCTCACCTGGGAGCTCTTTTGGGAGCTCACCGATCAGGCCTAGTTGAGTTCACCTAGGAGGTCATGAAGTAACTCACCTAGAAGCTCACCTTAACCTCTCTGAGGAGCTCACCTTGCCAATGCCCTTGAGCTCATCTGGTAACTCACCTCAGAGTTCATTAAGCAACTCTCCTAGGAGCTCACCTAACAGTTCACCTGAGAGCCTACCTAACAACTCACCTGGGAGCTCACTGAGTAGGTTAACTTGAACTCACTTGTGAGCTAACTTGTAAGCTCACCAGGGACCTCACTTGGGAGCTTGCCAAGTAGCTCTCTTGGAATCTTACCTAGCAGCTTTTCTGGGAACTCACCGAACAACTCACCAAGTAGCTCACCTGGGAGCTCTTTTGAGAGCTCACCGATCAGGTCTAGTTGAGCTCACTTAGGATCTCGTGAAGTAACTCACCTAGAAGCTCACCTTACTAAATCACCTTGAGATCATGTTTCCAACTCACCTTAAGCTCATCTAGTAGCTCACATGTAAGATCACCTTAGAGATTATTGACATGCTCACCTTGAGCTCACATGGGAGCTCACTAAGGAGCTTGGCTGGGAGCTCAGAAAATAGCTCGCTTAGGAGCTCATCGCAAAGCTCAACTTGAACTTTCCTAGAAACTCACCTGATAGCTCACCTTGTTAGCTCACCTTGAGCTCACCCAGAAGATCACTGAGTAGCTTGACTTGAGCTCACCCAAGAGCTCATCAAGTAGCTCACCTGAAAAATCACATGGGAGCTCAAGTTATAGCTCACCTTATGAACTCGCATGGGAGCTCACCTATGATCTTACCTTTCCAACTCACTTTGAGCTCGCTAAGGATCTCACCCTACCAACTCACCTTGAGCTCGTATGGTAGCTTTCCTTAGAGTTTATCGAGTAGCTCACCAATTAGCTCACCTAATAGCTCACCGGGAGCTCACGTAATAGCTCACTTGGGAACTCATTGAGCAGCTCACCAAGTAGGTTGACTTGAGCTCGCTTGTCAACTTACTGAGTAGCTCACCAAGGACCTAACCTGGGAGCTCACCAAGTATCTCCCTTGGGAGCTTTCCTAGTAGCTCATCTAAGAGCTTGTCGAATAACTCACCAAGTAGCTCACATAGGAGATCTTATGGGAGCCTACCGATCAACTCGAGTTGAGATGGATCTGGAGGTCGTCGATTAACTCACCTGGGAACTCACCTAGGAGCTCGCCTAATAGCTCACGTTACAACTCACGTGGGAACTCACCCAGGAGCTCACCGACAGCCTCGCCTTACCAACTCACCTTGATCTTGCCTAGATAACTCACCTTGAGCTCAGCTTGAGCTCATCTAGTAGCTCACATGTAAGCTCACCTTAGATATTACTGATAAACTCACCTTTGAGCTTACCTTGAGCTCACCGAGTAGCTCACCTAAGAGCTTGGTAAGTAGCTCACCCAAGAGCTCATCGAGTAGCTTGACTTGAGGTTACCTGAAAACTTAGGATATTTCCTGACAGCTCGCCTTGCAAGCTCACCCAGGAGCTCACCGAGTATCTAGACTTGATCAAGGTCCCTGGAAAGCTACTCGGTGATCTCAAAATTGAGCTCAAGTCAACCTACCTAGCAAGCTACTTGGTGAGCTCCCAGGTGAGCTATTAGGCTAGCTCCCATGTGAGCTGTTAGGTGAGCTCCTAGGTGAGCTACTTGGTGAGCTACTTAACAAACTCTAACGTGAGCTACTGGACAAGATCAAGACGAGTTGGTAAGGTGAACTCCTCAACAAGCTTAAGATCAGTTGGTAAGGTAACCGATAGGTAAGTTCCCATGTGAGTTGAGCTGCTCGACAAGGTCTTGGGTGAGCTACTTGCAGAGCTCCCACCGAGCTCATAGGTGAGCTACCCGTGAGCTCTTAGGTGAGCTCAAAGGTATTCTTGTCGATAATCTCTTAGGTAAGCTTATATGTGAGCTACTAGATGAACCAAATGTGAGTTGGCGATGCGATCTCAAGGTGAGTTGGTAAAGAGAGCTCAACTGAGTTAGTAAGGTGAGCTATTAGGTGAGCTCCCAAGTTAGTTCCTAGGTGAGTTACTTGACGAGCTCCCTTAAGAGATACCAAAGCAGCTACTTAGCGAGTTGTTTGGTGATCTCCCAAGAAAGCTTCTAGGTGAGCTCCCAAGTGAGCTTCTTGGTGAGCTCCTAGGTGAGGTCCACGGTGAGGTGTTTGGTAAGCTCACAAGTGAGCTCAAGTCAATCTACTAAAGTGACTCGCTTAGTAAGCTCCCAGGTGAGCTGTTAGGTGAGCTACTTGGTGAGCTCCTTGATGAACTCTGAGGTGAGATACAAGACAAGCTCAAGGTGAGTTGGCAAGGTGAGCTCCTCAATAAGCTCAAGGTGAGATGGAAAGACGAGCTGATAGGTGAGCTCCCATGTGAGTTGGCAAGGTGAGTAATCAGGTAAGTTCCCATGTGAGTTTTTAGATGAGCTACTTGCCAAGCTCCCTGGTGAGATCTAGTTGAGCTTCTCGGTGAGCTCCTAGGTGAGCTCAAGGTGAGATGGTAAGGTAAGCTATCAGGTGAGCTCCAATTCAAGTTTTCAAGAACATTCAAGATGAGATGCTCGATGAGCTCCTGGGTGAGTTGGCAAGTTGAGCTAAAAGGTTAGCTTATATAAAATATTTGAGGTGAGCTTACATACAATCTACCAGATGAGCTCAAGGAAATTTGGAAAGGTGAGCTCTACATGAGTTAGCAAGGTGAGCTACATGGGGAGCTAACTAGTGAGCTCCTAGAAGAGCTCCCAGGCAAGCTACTTGTTGAGCTGATCAGTGAAATCCAAGAAGAGCTCCCAGGTGAGCTACTTGGTGAGCTGTTCAGTTATCTCGTAGTCGAGCTACTTGGCGAGATCCCAGGTGAGGTCCCTGGTGAGCTACTCAGTGAGCTCACAAGTGAGCTCAAGTCAACCTACTTGGTGAAATACTCGATGAGCTTCCTAAGAGCTCATCGAGCAACTCACTGAGTAGGTTGACTTGAGCTCACTTGTGATCTCCCTAGGCACCTTGCCTAGGATCTCACCAAGTATCTCACTTAGGAGTTTACCTAGCAGATCACCTGGGAGCTCACTGAATATCTCGCTAAGTAGTTTACCTAGGAGCTCTTCTAGAGCTCACCGATCAACTTGAGTTGAGCTCGACCAAGATCTTGTCGAGTAACCCACCTGGGAACTCACCTAGGAGCTCCTCTAATAGCTTTCCTTTGCCAAATCACCTTGAGCTCACCTTACAAACTCACCTTGAGATCATCTGGTAGATTCCATGTAAGCTCACCTCAGAGATTAATGATAAGCTCAGTGTTGAGCTCACCGAGCAGCTCACCTAGGAGCTCAGATGGGAGCTCGGTAAGCAACTTGACTTAAGCTTGCCCAGAAACTATCCTGGGAGCTCACCTGACAGCTCGCCTTACCAGCTCACCCAATATCTCATTGAGTATCTTGACTTGAGTTCACTCAAGAGCTCATCAAGTAGCTCACTTGAAAACTTGCATGGGAGCTCACCTAATAGCTCACCCAGAAACTTTCATGGGAGATTATCTATCATCTTCCCAAGCAACTCACCAAGTAGCTTACCTAGGAGCTCACCTAATAGCTCACATGGGATCTCACCAAGTAGCTTACGGAGTAGGTTCACTTGAGCTCGCTTGTGAGCTCACCAAGTAGCTTAATGGGGACCTTACCTGGGATCTTGCCAAGTAGCTACTTCTGTGAGCTCACCTAGCAACTTTCCCGGGAGCTTGCTGAATAAATCACTAAGTAGCTCACTTGAAAGATCTTTTGGGAGATTTCTTATCAACTCAAGTTGAGATCACCCAAGAGCTCATCATGGAACTCACCGTAGAGCTCACCTGATAGCTCACCTTGCCAACTCACCTTGAGCTTGCCTTACTAACTCACCTTGAGCTCACCTTGCCAAGTCAGCTTGAGTTCATATAGTAGCTTACATAGGAGCTCACCGAGCAGCTCACCTAGGAGCTCAACGAGTAACTCAACTTGAGATTTCCTAGAAACTCACATGGGATATTTCTTGATAGCTCACCTTGAGCTCCCCCAAGAGCTCACCGAGCAGCTCGAATTGAGCTCACATAGTAGCTTGTCAAAAAACTCACCTGAAAACTCACATAAGAGCTCTCCTTATAGCTCACCTTACCAACTCACATGGGAGCTCACCTATCAGCTCACCTTAAGCTCCCTGAGGAGATCACCTTGCCAACTCACGTTGATCTTATCTGGTAGCTCACCTTAGAGTTTGTCGAGTAGCTTGCCAAGTAGCTCTCCTGGGAGTTCACCCAAACTTAGCTGGGAGCTCACCTAACAACACACATGGGAGCTCACCGAGTAGGTTGACTTGAGCTTGTTTGTGATTTCACTGAGTAACTTACCGAAGAAATCACCTGGGAGCTCACCAAGTAGCTCCCTTGGGAGCTCACCTAGCAACTCACCTGGAGCTCTCCGAATAGCTTGCCAAGTAGGTCACTTGGGATCTCTTCTCGGTAGCTTGCCAATTAGCTCAAGTTGATCTCACCCTAGAGCTCACCAAGTAACTCACTTGGGAACTCACTGATAGCTCACCTTGCTAACTTGCCTTGAGCTCGCCTTGCCAACTCACCTTTAGCTCATCTCGGTAGCGCATATGTAAGATCACCTTAGAGATTACCAACAAAATCACCTTTGAGCTCACCTAGGAGCTCACTGAGTAGCTCACCTAAGATCTCAGTTGGGAACTCAATAAGTAGCTCACCTAGGAGCTCATTGAGCAGCTCGACTTGAGCTTGCCTAGAAACTAAATTGGGAGCTCAACACTAGCTCGTCAGGGAGCTCGTCAAGTAGCTCAACCTAAAACTCGCATGGGAGCTTTCCGACATCTCACCTAGAAACTCACATGGTATCTCATCTATCATCTCACCTTGCCATCTCACCTTTAGGTTGATAAGATTGCTGACAATATTGCCTTTGAGCTCACCTGGGAGCCCACCGAGTAGCTCACCTAGGATCTCGGCTAGGAGCTCGAAAAGTAGCTCACACAAGAGCTCATCTAACAACTCGACTTAATCTTTTCTGGAAACTCACCTAGGAGCTTTCCTGACAGATCACATTGTCAGTTCACCTTGATCTCACCCAGGATCTCACTGAGTAGCGTGACTTGAGCTCACCTGGGAGCTCACCTGATAGCTTGCCTTACCTACTCACATGGGAACTCACCTATCGCCTTTCCTTGAGCTCGCTGAGGAGCTCACCTTGCCAAATCGCCTTGATCTCATCGGGTAGCTCACCTTAGATTTCATCGAGCAACTTGATAAGTATCTCACCGGGAGGTCACCTAACAACTCACCGGGAGCTCTCCCGAGAGCTCACTAAGCAGCTCATTGAGTAGGTTGACTTGAGTCACTTGTGAACTCACAGACCAAGATGACGGGGACCTTGCCTAGGAGCTCACCAAGTACCTCAATTGGGAGGTCACCTAGGAGCTCTCCGAATAGCTCATAAAGTAGCTCACTTAGGAGTTCTTCACGGGAGCTCACCGATATGCTCAATTTGAGCTTTCCTAGGATCTCATGGAGTAACTCAACTAGGAACTCACCTAGAAGCTCACCTGATAGCTCACCTTGCTAACTCACCTTGAGCTTACCTTGCCAAATCACCTTAAGCTTGCCTTGCCACCTCACCTTTAGCTCATTTGGTAGCTCACATGTAAGCTCACCTTAGAGATAACTGAAAAGCTCACATGGGAGCTCATCGAGTAGCTCATCTTGAGCTTCGTAGAAGCAGCTCACCTGGAGCTTGTCGACTAGATCAACTTAAGCTTACCCATAAACATGCCTATGATTTTTTCTTGATAGCTCACTTTGAGCTCACCTAGAGCTCACCGACCAGCCTTGACTTGAGCTCACCCGAGAGCTCGTCAAGAAGCTCACCTGAAAACTAGCCTTGATAACTCACATGGGAGCTTGCCTATAAGCTCACCTTACCAGCTCACCTTGAGCTCACTAAGGAGCTCACCTTGCCAACTCACCTTGAGCTCATCTCGGTTGGTCAACTTGGAGTTCATTGAGTAGCTCGTCAAGTAGCTCACCTGGGAGCTCACCTAATAGCTCTCATGGGAGCTCATTGATTAGCTTGCTGAGTAGGTTGACTTGATCTCACTTGTGAGCTCACCAAGTAGTTCACTTGGGAGCTCACCTAGGAGCTCTTTTGGGAGCTCACCGATCAGCTTGAGTTGAGCTCACCTGAGAGCTCATTAAGTAACTCACTGGGAAATTTCCTGGGAGTCACTCGATAGCTCACCTTGCCAACTTCCCTTGACTTCATCTCTGGTAGCTTGCATGTAAGCTCACCTAAGATATTACCAACAAGCTTGCCTTTGACCTCACCGGGAGCTCACCGATTTGCTAACCTAGGAGCCCTGGATGGGAGCCGGTAAGGAGCTCACCAGAGCTCATGGAGTAGCTCAAATTGAGCTTGCCTAGAAAAATGCATCGGAGCTCACCTAATAGCTCACCTTAGCAGATCACCTTGAGCTCCCAAAGCAACTCGACTTGAGCTTGCCCAGGAGCTTGTGAAGCAGAACTCCCAAAAACTCACATGAGAGCTCACCTGACAGCCCACCTAGAAAATAGCATCAGAGCTCACCTTAACAACTCACCTTGAGCTCACTGAGTGGTTCACCTATCCAACTCACCTTGAGCTCATCTGCTAGCTCACCTTAGATTTTATCGAGTAGCTCGCCAAGTTACTCGCTGAGTAGGTTAACTTGAGCTCGCTTGTGACCTCATCGGGGACCTCACCTAGGAGCTCACCAATTAGCTCACTTGGGGTCTCACCTAGAACCATGCCTGGGAGCTCACCGAACATCTCACCAAGTAGCTCACTTAGGAGCTCTTCTGGGAGCTTGTTGATCAGTTCAAGTTGAGCTCACCTGAGAGATCGTCAAGAAAATCACCTGGGAACTTATCTAGGAGCTCACCTGATAGCTCGCCTTACCAAATCAGCTTGAGCTCATCTAGTAGCTCACATGTAAGCTTACCTCAAAGATTGCCAAAAATCTCACCTTTGAGCTAGGCTGGGAGCTCACCGAGTAGCTCACCTAAGAGCTCGGATGGGAGATCAGCAAGTATCTCACCTAGGAACTTGTCGAGTAGCTCAACTTGAGCTTACCCATAAGCTTTCCATGGAGCTCACCTGATAGCTCACCTTGCTAGCTCACATTGAGCTCACCCAGGAGATCACCGAGTAGCTTTGCTTGAGCTCACCCAAGAGCTCGTCAAGCATCTCACCTAAAAAATTATATGGGAGCTCACCTGATAGCTCACCTTACCAACTTGCATGGGAGCTCACCTATCGCCTTGCCTTTCTATCTCACCTTGAGCTCACCGACGAGCTCACCTTACTAACTCTCCTTAATCTTGCCAACTCACCTTGAGCTCACCGAGAAGCTCACCTTAGAGCTCATCAAGCAGCCTTGAAATGTAGCTCACCTAATGTGCTTATCTAAGAGCTCACCTATAAGCTTTCCTAGGAGCTCATCGAGTAGCTCACCAAGTAGGTTAACTTGATCTCACTTGTGAGCTCACCGAGTAGTTCACTAGTAACTTTTCTTGGGAGCTCTTCTAGAAGCTCACGTGCGAGCTCACCAAATAACTCATCGACCAAGATAATGGGGACCTTTCGGGAGCTCGCCAAATACTTCATTAGAGGTCACCTAGTAGCTTGCCTAGGAGCTCTCTCGAATAGCTCACAAAGTAGCTCACTTTGGAGCTCACCGATATGCTCAATTTGAGCTTGCTTAGGAGTTCGTGGAGTATATTGACTGGGAACTCACCTAGAAGCTCACCGATAGCTCACCTTGCTAACTCACCTTAAGCTCACTTGTAGACACCAAATTTGTGTCTTACGACCCCTTGTGACCCGCATCGCATTTCGCAACCTAACCTCACCACCTAAACCTTACACAATTATTTATTAATTATCTTATAATTAATAAATCTACATCGCCATACCTGCCACCTCATGTCGCCACCTCATCATGACCTAGTCTTAACCCTAAACTAACCTAATTAAGACCTATAACTTGGTCCAAATCCACACCTATGACTAATTACTCCTTACCCGCACCAAAAACCAACTTCATAATGACTTGACCAAGCCCGCAACCAATCCCTCGGAAGAAAAGGAGGGAAAGCTGGCTATTTTACCAAAAATAGCCCGCTTTGACCTGACCGATACCGGTTCCTACTCAACCGCCGTCGGTTGCGTAACCGCCATCGGTTCCCCGTAAATGACCACTTCCAACCAAAAACAAGGATCAGATTTTCATTTGATCAGGAGAAAGAGAAATCATCAAAAGGATCCAGATTTGCTTGGCCGAGCAGAGACAAGTGAAGACACAGGGAGAGCTTACAGAGAAGGAAATCAAGCCCAAGATTGTAACTGCACAACAGAGCCCTGTGACACTTAGCTGATCATCGTGAGGGAAGACATCTCATCTTCTGATCGTCAGGACGTCCTATCTGAGTTCTACCTTTATCATCACAGTTCTTGGACCTGCATTCTCATCAATAAACAGTAAGTAGAATCTTGTATGTTCTCTTTGATAACATTTCTTAGACTTTTTGAATCACAACCGTCATAAGTTTATTTCTAGATCTACTACCAGTGACATACTGCACTTAACCTTCATCCATATATCCTGGTATTGCCCTGAAGGCCATTTTATCACACTCTCAGTCTTCCCTATCCTCCCATCATTCCCCTCAGCCATCCACCAATCCAATAACCCCACAATCACCTTGTAACCAACCTCTACCCAGAAGCACCTAGATTACTGACCTTACCGGTGTCGATTATCCCCTACCGGCAGTGGTTCTCTAACCGTGGTCGGTTATCCAGTGACCGGCGTCGGTCACTGTGACTTATACCCCAAAACCTTTTTCTCACCTATTTGCCACCTAATAACCTCAGATCCAGTCTGATTTATCCCTATAACTCAACCTGAACGTATCAACGACCAGTAACCGAACAAACAATGTGACGCTTTATTATTGATAGTTTAGCTTCTATTGCTTTGTAACGAGATACCTAAATCATGATTTTGCAATAGCTTTCTTTGTTATCATTTGTGTTAATTCGTATTAAGAGGGGAACTGACCACCTTCGAAAGGAACTTTTATATTTCCTGGGCCTAAGGCAGATCCCTCATTTATTGTCTAATTAAAATCTGGTGGTCTTGTATTCTTACTTGCTGCAGTAGTCCTTCCAAGACAAAAAGGAGTTCTTTCGCAATCGATCTGATCTTTTCTACGGTATGCACACACCATCTCAACATTCAATGTATTCCTCCTAGCCCTAACCCTTATCTGTTTCTCAAAGGAATGATAGGATAGAAGCAAGTCTATTTCGCAGAGCCAAACATTCCGCACGAAACATTTTTGCATGATCGGTGGGACCCATTTTGGGTTTTGTTTCTCTTTTGCTTGTTTTCGTTTTAGGAAGCATACTTGCTATTGCTGTTTTTTATATATTTAGTAAAGAATTTGTCTTGCTTTCCTAGTTTCACATTAGTGAAAGTCATCTCATTTGCTTCATCAAATATCATTTTCGATTTGGGTTTAAAACACGTGCATTACATTCTTGCTTGTTGTTTTCAATTCTAGTGAATATAGACTAAGTAATAGGTCGTACACGTGGGGTGATTTCCATGGTATTGACAGGAAATTAATCTTACTTTCACTACACAACACATACCGAATCACTTCATAATTAACACAATAGCTCAAAACATCCCCCCTTTTCCGTGGTATTCCTCCGCCCTGATTGAGGTAACCTTATAAGCCAAAACAAACTTGACATTTCCCCTAAGTCTTTTGTTTAGGATTGACATCATTCGCATCTAAAGGCATAAGTCCACAATAATTAAAATTAACCCTAGGGTTAGTCTCTAGATTTGCATGTGCATCTTGCTTGTTTTCAGTTCTATTTTCTCTGTTATACACTGTCTTCTGTGATTACCTTAGAACAATTTGATAAATGTACTGAGCGTTGTTAACAATCAAATCAGCACTTCTTATATTTTCTTATACCACTTTATTACACTCGACATCGCTTAATCGACGACGCCATTTATAGTCTAACCGACATCGGTTATCAGACCGACATCGGTTACTTTCTTTTACAGTTCCTTACAAACCAGCAACCTACCAATTTCACCATTCTCGAAGTTTGTTTTCGTTCGATAGATTGAAACCCTACTGTACTCCTATCCATGGTTTTTATCACTCAAAAGCAAGCGCTGCCATGGTTTCACATGCTTGCTCGTGCCTTTTCTCGAATCACCCCCTTCACATTCTCGTGGGGAATCCTACGGACACCGGCGAGTTTCCTAAAATTCTGTGGGAGATAAAGAATTTGCCAAATTTTCGGATGCTAATCCAAGACTGCAATACTATTTATCTCATGCCCTTGACCATACACCCGACGGTCAACTCCTTGTTAGCATGCCTATTAGTATAGCTGCTCATTTAGCCCCTTCTCCACCTGATAACTCCACTTTGCCTTCTGCATCCTTAGTCCCGTCACCTACCTCAGCAGCTTCAGGGGTTCATACGGCATAGATCGGCTTTCCTTTGGTTAATCTTGGGCCCAACATGTCATTACCATTGATCGCTCCTACCTCGTCTCTCTTTGCAGACTGCTCCATTCATGACTTGCTCTCTACCACCTATCCACACGAGCTTTCCTTCTCAAGCTCCACCCACCTTTTCATTTCCACACACATATCCGGTAACCTCAATAGCTTATATAGGACATCCCTATTCGATTGCCTCAACACATTCGTCCTCCATACCTTATCAACATTTAACCCCACCATTGTCTAGCGGTGGCCCTTGGCCCAATTTTCCTCCATTTACCACAACCACACCATCATCTCATCCAACTTCTGATTTAATTAAACAAATGATGGACAAAATGCAAAATCTAGAGGCTTCTGTTTCAGGAAGTCGTAGCGCCTTGACATACGAGAAAGTTTTTCGGGAGCCTATCCACCCTTCAGTCCCCCTTCATTCATATCCTCCTCAATGGGAATTACCAAAGTTTACCCGTTTTAATAGTAAGGAGGATCCTCAACAACACTTGCGATCATTTAGACATGCCTGCTATCTGATTGCTCACGACGATGCTTTACTACTCCGCACCTTTCCCATGTCCTTATCAGACCCGCCTTGAGTGGTAAAGTGCTTTAACCCAAAGACTCAATCTTCTCTTTTAACCAGCTAGCCCAATCTTTCTTGGATCATTTCTCCATTAACATTGCCAAGAAAGTATCTATCACCGACCTTATGCCATCCGACAATTTGAAGATGAATCTATCAAAGATTTCGTTGGACGATGGCGGGCCTTATCAACCAACTTACATATGCCTTGCCTCGCATGAACTTATCGAATCAATTTACGCGGGCTCGCGCTAAGCACATCTCTCCTACCCTCCAAATTCAAACTTTCTGTACATTTGATGAGGCCTTTACTATGGCTTGAAAACTAGAGATTTGAGCCTTAGAGGAAGAGAAATTGCGGTTGCGCAACAAAAACCCCACTTTCCGAACCCAAGATTCCACCTACAAACCTAACACCACCAATCCTCACCCATCGACTGCTTCGAAATCAAAAGGGGCCATGCACGCGGTGATGGTTAAATCCCAACCACCGTCTAATACCCCACCAAAAACCACCTATAAGTATAAAGCAGAGCCCATCAACTACACTCCCTTGGGAGAAACATATGGTGTGATATTGGAAAAATTACTCAAAGTAGGAGCGATTACCTTACCTCCTGTTAAACCTCATTCCAGGTTTGATTCCACTCACTCCATACCTTCTTAGTACAAAGAAAATGACTTCTGTAACTTCCACCGTGTGAAGGGACACAGTCATGAGAACTACAAGATGTTGAAAAACATAGTACAGGAAATGGTTGATGCAGGGGATATAGCCCTCAATAATCCTAACGCCCCTGCTAACCGAAATTTGAAAATATTCAACAAACCATTCCCGAATCATTCTTTAAACAGTAATCTAAACCAAGATATCTTAGCCGAGGAGAGTGTTCATGAGATCCATGCAGTCTTTGATTCCCAGCCAAAGACCTCTATCGAACAAATTCTGAATCAAACCTCTTCACTAACGTAGGAAACCGAACTCCCTTCCTCGCCATCAAGACAAACTGAAATCCTTGCCGTTCCTTTACCCATCAAGGAATTAAATGCCCAGAGTTCCCTTTCTCACGATGAGCCTTCTTACACCACATCCTTGCAAGACTGTGAGTGGATGTTATCTAATTTATCTATTTCCCAAACATCTCCTTCTACCATTCTTGCTATACAAGAGGAAGGCTCGCCACTTCTTTTGTCATCCTTAGACGAGAAACCTCTTGAACCGACATCACCACATTCTTTAAACATGACAGATCCTCTCAAACACACCCTCCTACCTATTAGTCCTTCATCACCTAAATCTTTTCAAAGAATCGGTTGACCTCTTAACGCCTATTGATACAAAGGCCTCATATACCCTGTATCACACCCACAATGAACCGGAATCACAACCCACCTTTCTTCTATACAAAAGTTCCTATTCACACGTGAGGAATGCCATTCCCGTAAGATAGATAGGTCCTATGGGAATATTTGAGTACGCCATATTCTACTCAAATGCAAATGACCGATCCCGATGCCTCTACCATATACCCGAAGTGTTTACGTGCTTAAAATTCCTATGTCCTCATCTTCACCCCCTCATCTCTACCAAATACCCCATCCACTTCTATTAACTTAACCAAATCTTCCCCTATGCTTGGGACCTCACCCATACCTAGTCTAACACACCCACCTAAGCGGCTTGATTTATCTAAAAATAAAGGCATCCATCCCATTAGGAGACAAGACTCAATCAACTCAATCTATGCCGTTAACACAACTAAAACCATCGTCATCACACCTACCTTCCATATTGGGACCCCATCCTCTACCTTACATCAATATATCATACCTCCCGCATTTTCTTTAAAGCAACCTACACCTTCTACACCCATACAGTAAATCCAAGGGTATAGCAACACCGTCACCCCGCGTATCTCGTCCACCTATCAACCATAAACAAATTCCACCATCAAAAGATTTGTTTTTTCTGTCACTCCTATTTCTCCATGGTTGTTTTTCGATTCCACATCATATGTGGCCTCATCATCCAACCAGGTAAACATAGCTTCTACGTCAAAGAAACCACGGTTAGTTAAAACCCATTATCAAAACTCCTTGGCTAAACCACCCCCATACGTAGACCAACCAAACCACGTCATCACCAGAATCGACCTACTCAATAGCCTCATTTTCTCTCGACTTTGACCCACTCAAAGGGTCTTATGCCAAAATCCTTGCTATGTTGGTAGAGAATGCGACCATTTCCCTACCCCCACTTAGACCTTATGATCCATCTAAACATCAACCAATAGGTTACGATGAGTCTAAAATCTACGCTTACCACCGCACACCAGACATGACGTAGAGGGATGCAAAGCGTTGAAAGCCATACTTCGCCCGTCACCTCTCTCGATAGAAAAGTTAAGAAATACAACTTACGAAGAGAGAGACCTTTATCTTCATTCCCTCTCCTATACCACCTATCCCCGCCTCACCAAGATCTATCATTATTACAGCCCCACCTCTCAAAAACCATGACCTATCCCTACCATCTTCCTCCTCTCATATTCACGAGATCAATATGATTAGTGTTGCTACTCGAGGGTAGAAAAAAAATGGGAAAGAAAAAGAAAACACCTACGGCATCTCTTTCTCCGTCCACCATCCCGATTGCACCACCACCTAAAGTGGTTATTCGTGGACACGCCTATCCCATCTCTAATGGCATTGCCCATCGAAATATAATCAAACACTTCACCAATCACCCGTAAAAATGACATTGTATGATCTCATTAGACTTTCAATCTCATCGACAAGCTCTCGTTGAAATCCTTCAAGGGATAGAGGTTTTACCTAATGAAACCTTACCTGTTACCTCTATTTTAACACCTAATCATGTTGCTTCGCTCACCAAACAATCTATCTCCCCAACCACTTCTATCTCTCATGCATGCAAGAAGCTGTCGGTGGGCTCAAGATGAAATTATCAACTTTGGTGCCAAGATCCCGATCTCGCTCTTTTCATCTCGGCCAGACGTTGGGATATTTGGGTACGTCGTGTTATGATTGATGGGGGTGCTAGCCTAAACATCATCTCTTTAAAAGCTTTCCAACAAATGAATATCCCTTCTAGTTGCATGTGTGCCAACCCCATCATGTTGCGATCATTCAATGATGCTATTACTTCTACTTTAGGCACCGTGATCCTTAACATTCATGTAGGACCACGTACTTTACCCGAACTCTTCTATGTCCTTGAGGGAGAGTTCCAATACAATATGTTGTTAGGCCACCCTTGGATCCGGGCATAAAATTTGAGTACGAGGGAAGTCCTACACCGTAAAAGCTGATCCTCCCCTTTCAAAACTTGCAATATGTTGTATCGCCTAATGATGTGCTTGTACTACCAAGACACCCATTCATCCAACCCACCATCCACTTCCAACGCACCTACACCTTCCACCAATGAAACCACCGTTACAATAAATATTACTTCCTTTCCGCAGATAACATCCCAACCTCCGACCCTTAGTAGATGTTTTTCAACGCCTTACGCTGGGGAGTACCGCCTATATAACATTAGCTCTTTCCATACCCCACAGGAGTACGGACAGTTACATGCACATCCCACCTACAACCATCACGTGGGGGAGGTAATCTCTCATGACCACCCCATTGCCACACCAACCTAACGTATGGGGGTGTTGACGCATCCTCCGTTACCCCGAACCTCCTCTTGGTGTGGTTCCCTTCTAGTCCGATTTTCAATACTTGACAAATCATCGTTTCGCCCTCACCTTCTTGACTCACCGTGCTTGGAAAGGCTTTGGTTTTGGTCTTTATGAACAAGGCCGACATACACTCATTTCCGTGACTACACGCAAACACAATGATCGCAGTGGTCTTAGTTTTCCTGAAACACCTACATCGGAGAAACCTCATGTCAGTTGTATCCTAGAAGATGACGACATCACCCCTACCAAACCATCATCACCCACTTTGCCATCATCACCCACAGAGTCGATAGACCCTGAATCTATCCCTCCTAACTTTTTTTTTTCATAAATGCTATCTTCATAGGTCCTCTCACTTATCAACACGATAATGAGGACCCATCTTCTCTTCCCCTTCTATATCCAGACATGATCGAAGAGGATTCACCTTCGATTAATGTTGTTGAGTGCCAGGATGACGACTCCATCCTCACTTACCTTGGGGTGGATGACTCCTATATTCAACACGCCTTACCATCTGAAACTCAAACCATGTTGAATGAGTCAACTATAGAAATCAACATCCACACAGAGGAGGATCCTCACATTGTGAAGATCGGACAATCCCTTAACACATCAGAACAAGCCGCCTTTACTACCTTTCTCCATACCCGCAACCAAGCTTTTGCTTGGTCCTACGCTGACATGCCAGGAATTGATCCTACCATTGCCATCCATAACATCACCCTAAACCCCGATTCCAAACCACCAAACAAAAACCGAGAAAATGCATCCACGCATTGCCCTCTTGGTCAAAGAAGAGCTTCAATGACTTCTTTCTATTTCCTTTATCTTGCCTATTGACTATCCTCAATGGATTTCTAACATCGTACTTGTCACTAAAGCGACGGGGGGACTTCGGATATGCATGGGATTTGAGACCTTAACCTCGCTTGCCCTAAGGATGACTTCCCCCTCCCAAGTATTGATCAACTTGTTGATCTCACTACGGGCCATGAAATGCTTTCTCTCATGGATGGCTTTTTGGGATACAATCAAATTTTGGTAGCCTCGGCCGATCAACATAAAACTACCTTCATAACTCCTGGGAACCTTCGTTATCATGTCATGCCATTTGGCCTTAAGAATGCTGGTGTGACCTATCGGCGGGCTATGACTTACATTTTTCATGACATTATGCACACTATCCTGAGGATTATGTCGATGATCTTCTTGGCAAATCTAAACATCGCAGTTGAACATCTCGATGTTTTAACCATTATTTTCGATGCCGTTGCAATATTCGATCCGCTTCAACCAAAGAAATGTGTCTTTGGTGTTTTTTCTGGAAAACTTTTATCTTTATCGTCTCCTTGTGTGGCATTGAGGTCGATCCATCTAAAGTAAAATCTATCCTAGAAATGCCCCCACCCAAAACCTCAAACAATTGCGTAGTTTGCAGTGGTAAACTTCAATCCATCCGGTGTTTCATCTCCCAACTCTCGGATCGATGTCAACCTTTCCATCACCTTCTTAAAAAGGAAATTACCTTTCAATGGAGTGAAGAGTGTCACCATGCCTTTGAAGCTCTCAAATCCTATCTCTTGTATTCACCCGTCCTTATTCCACCTCGGGATGATTGCCCTTTCTACCTTTACCTTTCTCGCCACTAACCATGCTATAGGAGCCATGCTCGCACATCGGGACTCGGCACGCCGAGAACAAGCCATTTATTATATAAGTCGTAATCTCATGGATTATGAGACTAGGTATACACGTGTAGAAAAATTATGCCTAGCCCTATCATTCGTAGCCACCAAACTCCGACATTACCTCCTGAATCACAAAAATTTTGTCATCACCAACACGGACCCCATTCATTATATGTATGCCAAACCACATCTAAACCAACGCATCACCCGATGGCTTATGCTCCTCGCTGACCTTGACCTTGAGTTTGTACAACAGAAGTCAATCAAAGGACAAACTATTACAGACCAACTTGCGGAGGCCCCTTTACCTGGGGAACAATTCACCAATTTTAATTTCCCCGACGAACTCATCGCCACTCTTTCACTCAGGGAAGAGTCGTATCAAATGACCCTCTTCTTCGATGGATCTAAATGCCAGTGGGTGGAGGGGCCGGCGTTGTTCTCATTCCTCTTGACGCTGAACCTATGCCTCTTTCATTCCGGCTCGATTTCCCCTGCACTAATAATACAGCGGAATACGAGGCCCTTGTTTTGGGTCTCTAGGTTGCGTTACACTTAGGTGTCAAATCCATTAATATTTTTGGTGACTCTCAATTGGTAGTCAATCAAATTATGGGCATCTACCAATGTAAGAATGAGGAACTTCAAAAGTACAAACATTACGTAGATTCACTTTTGACCTCAATTACTCGTTATTTTATCCAGACCATTCCACGCTCCACTAACAAATTTACAGATACTATGGCTTGCTTAGCCTCGCAAATTCCTGCCTCGCCAACTGACTCTGACATATTCATCTTGGTCCAACAACTTTTTTCCCCATCCTACTCAGCCCCGGTTGTTTGTATGATAAATAATGTGTCTGCTAATTCGCAGGATACCTGGTACCACCAATTTCATGACTACCTTACAACCTCTATTCTCCCACCTGACCTTACTAGTAACGGAAAACGGGCTTTTCTTAAAAGTGTTTCTCATTATGTTGTCATGAGGGGACTCCTCTATAAACGTGGCTTTGATGGCATCCTCCTTTGATGTCTAACCAGCGCGGAGGTCACCTATACCATCCAAAAGTCCATGATGGCATTTGTGGTGGACATTTTAGTGGCCTTGTTGTGGCTAAACGAATCCTTCGCCTAGGTTATTATTGGCCTACTCTTAATAACGATCGCTATTGAATATGTTAAGCGTTGTGTTATGTGTCAACAACATGCCAACCTTAAACATACTCCTAGCCATCCGCTACAGGTCACACGAGATCTTTGGCCTTTCTCACAATGGGGTTTAGACCTTATTGGTGAGATTCACCCGACCTCTTCACAACGTCACTATTGGATAATCACAGCAACCGAATATTACACCAAATGGGTGGAGGCCATTCCACTCATTTCAATCAAAAAAGAAAAAATTATCGAATTCATTAACCATCACATTATCTGTCGTTTTGGTATTCCTCATCACCTAATAACAGATAATGGTAAATCTTTTAAAAATAAGTTGTTACAAGACCTTTGTGACAACTTTGGTATCAAACTTAGTTTCTCATCACCTTACTATCCGTAGGCCAATGGTCAAGCTGAATCTTCTAATAAAACGCTAACAAAAATTCTCATGAAAGTTGTCAATGAGTCTGGAAGAAATTGGCATGATCACATTCCCTTTGCCCTTTGGGCTTATCGTACTAACATTCGTACCTCCACTAATGCCACACCATTTTCTTTGGTATATGGTACCAAGGCTGTCTTGCCTCTCGAAATACAAATACCCTCCCTCAAAATATCTCTCCAGGATATTCTCACCAACGATGATTTCCACCAAGAGTGGTTAGCCCAATTAGAGCTTCTTGATGAGCGTCATCTTACGGCTCTTGATCACCTTCAAATCTACCAAAAACACATCAAGCGTTCTTATGATAAATGACTTCATGAGCGTACTTTTAAGGTTGGTGATCTTGTCCTCAAAGAGAATCAACATGTAACCAAACTAGAAAAGAGAAAACGTGGAAAATTTTCTCCTAATTGGATTGGGCCTTACATTATCACTCACACTTATGGATCAGGCACTTATCATTTAGCTTCACTTAATGGTAAACCTGAGCCTGAGCCCCTTAATGCCTTGCATCTTTGACCATTCTACTATTGAAATTAGTGTTATATCACTTCTTATCTACCTTACGCTCGTCCCTTGAGCTCATTTACCACCGCATACACTTTGTTTCTTACATCTCAAAATCAAATCAAGCTCACATGGTTTGATTATCACCTCCCCTTAAAAGATGTCTTCCCCTTTTTAGTCTAGTCCATGACTTCAAAGTATCAAAATAACACATTCTTAATTAAAACACTTATGGGATTTTCTTGAGTCAAACTTCCTACAAAACTAGATGCTTTATGCCCAACGGACATCTAGACCTCTAAATTATACAATAGACTGCTCCCTTGAAGGACAAGCTATATGCCAAACTATTGCTACTATTATATATAGACTGCTCCCCCGAAGGACAGCTATACATAAGCACCGCATCTCTACATTATAAATAGATCTCCCCGAAGGACAGCTATACAGTGCCAGACTTTATCGAAGCTTCTCGCATTGATCAGCTTCATGAAGACGCTCAAGAACAACAAAATACATATCCCATGTAGACTTCCCGCATCGATCGGCCTATATCTAGAAAAATAAAAAGGAGAGCATTATTTCAAAACACTTTTGAGTCATGGACTTGTCTATTTAGGTTTGGTTTTCTTTTGTTAGAATAATCATCTTATAATAAGTTCTCTGCACCCTCACCCACATCAACCACCTCACCTCACCATTTGTCAAAGCAACAAAACTCAAGGGACGTGACATATATATCGATATATTGTGATTATACCACTCTTTTCACCTATAGACTTCTCGCCTATGCAAGGTACCTAGGGATTCAAGCTCATCCTACATTAATATGTGGTTTGTTTAGCTCTTCTCAATTATGGGACACTCTCGCCTCTTTTGCTCGGCTCTAGGATTGTGTGTTGACCTTAATCAGGACATGATTCCCTACTACTTGGGAATGCTAACTTTCCCTTTACCTTACCAACACCAACAACATTACCCTACCAACACCAAATTTTTACCAACCAACAAAATTGCCTAACCACCACCAAATTGCCTGAATTCACCTCTCCCTGATCCTAAGGGAGAACTACATCAGTCTGAGGCCCTTCCTTGCTTTGTGCAATGGGCTATGTAGGAAGCACTTAGGAGACATGGGGTCTCCCAAGGTTATCTCGACCATCCCCTACCTTACCCTATCATGTGTTGTCAATATAAATATTTTTTGTGTATTTCTATTTGCCAACGTTCCTCTTTATCCTTTTTCAAAACAAACAAAAACAACATTAACAAAAAAAAAAAACAACCATTCTTATTATTATCATCACTCAAAACCACATACATCTTTATTTTTATTTTTAGATGTTAAACAAATACATCTTCTCTATCATCGACTCGCAGGTCGGCATCCTTATTTATTCTTATATTCCTATGAAATTCACTTAGACCCTTGCACCTCCTCCCGAATCGGTGGTGATCATGATCGTCGATGCCCTCGCCTGGCCTCTCCATCCTCAAAGGTGCCACGCCATTGGTTCCTCCCATTGATCTACCAACATCTCCAGTAACATACAAATACATCCTCTCACGTGGAGGAATCTTGCCTCCAGTCTCTCCACTGTGAATCGTGAAGCCTCTAACAATCCCATTATCTCATTCACTGTGTTTGAAGTGGTAAGCCAAATCCTATAGATGATCTCTCTCACGCTGTAATTAGAGCTATGTCGGGCACTCACGTGCACCTCGCAGCTCTCGCTACCCAACATACTCTATACGCCTCTGTTGTTCCCGCATCCATAACCCTACGATTGGATGCTATCTCTCTTGGCCCTTTTGGAGGTGTAGGCCAGGGAGGTGAGAATGCTGCCTCGGCGTCGATCCTCATGTATGGTCTATATGTCATAGGTACATCCTGAACGAACCCAAATTATCACCGCACGTGATCTAGAGGAATCCTCTCGTACTCACCCGGCCCGTGCCCCGCGATCCACCTCAATCTCTCTACACCCTCAACCTCAACTATGTGCTCTGTCACCATATAGTTCCCATACGGCCTCCAAAAATATCCGCAATCGTCACCATCTCCCATACTGTCTATAATACTCGATGTCATCTATCACGGCACGGGATCTCGCTTGTTCTATCTCGACCCATCGCTCAATCCCAACCTTTGCACTCCGCTTCTCCCGACTCAATGGGTCGGCCTATTAGACGCACACAAACAATATGCTCATAGGCCCAACAATGTAATAAGTACGAACAATCCAAAGTTGTCGCCCCGTGTTTTCACTTGCATGCCCATAAGCCCCTATATAACTCTCGCGGATATGCGGTGCCCATGCGAATGTCACGCTCATTTCTATCATTTCCCAAATAACACTCATCAATGCTTTGGGAAATCTTCCACCTTCCACCCTCGGCAATGCATAATACCCCACCGCTATCATTAATAGCACGGCCAACCTTGTTTCCTCAGGATGTGTTGCATACATTGTACCATACGTAAATGATAAACCTCGTTGTGTCAAATCTCGTGCAGCTGACCCAAATACTGTTGTTATCGCTGCCCACCCCACGCTGGGCAATGCCTGATACACTATTTTTCCTATCATTGGGAGTCTCAAAATATGGAACACATCTTCCAAAGTCACTGTCATCTCCCCTATGGGTAGATAGAAGGTATTCTTTTCCGGATTCCATCTCTCAATCAACGCCTGCAACATAGCATGGTTACGCGCAATTCTTGAATAATAGCGAATCCCACTTAACCCCAACCGATTTATCAATGCCCATTCAGCTGGTGTTACATCCGCTCGGATTCGTGACAACAACGCTGGCACAATATCATTCATCCTTAACCTTTCTTCTGCCTGCATACATCAAAATGACACATAATTATTCAAAAGAACAAATCTCTACGGGTTTTTTCTCAAAACTGAAACCCTTACAGTAACCAATAATGGTTATGCATAACCGATACCGATTTGCTAACCAATACCGGTTACTTATAAACGATACCGGTCACTGTTAAAAATATACCTACCCTGCTTCAAACATACACCTACGATAATTATTTTGCCCGTTTCCTCCTATTTATACCTAAAAACATACATGCCCACCCTGTTTACCTACCCCGTAGCACTCATACCATCCCCAACCCTTGCCTATCACCTTTTTTCTCATCTTTACCCACTTACACTTCTTTCATCCTATTTACAACACATGCAAGAATCAAAATACAACCAAACAGTTTACCTCTCGGGATGCAGTAGCTTGGGGTGGAACATGTCTTCCCCTCGTCCCGCTCGCTGGATGCTTCTCCTGTTCAGCCATGTTCACCACCCTCTTCAAATATAACTTGTCTTTCTCGCCTTCGAATCTCAACCCACGCTTACTTTACCTGTCTCTTTCCTCCTTATCACTTAAATTCTTTCATGCAATTACCTCTAGCAATTGTCAAACAGCGTCGCATTCGCATATTTAACTTGTTGCATGACTCTAAAAATAAGAATGCTAAAAATAAGAACTTAAGTTGCTAACCCAGCAGTTCTATTTTTAGGAAAATCATTCTTGCATAATCGATATCAGTTAGATAATCGATACCGGTCATATAGCTACCGACATCGGTTACATAACCGATATCAGTCATGCTCCCCCTGTTGCTTAAACCTAAGCCTTTTCTTCATTTTTTACAAATTTTTGTGGCACCCGTCCCTTTTTCCTGCATGAACAACACCATTATCCATATTTTTCATTAAATCCATATCTCATCATAATTTCATCAACATCATCTATCTATCTTACAAAAACAGCCAAGCCATCAACAAATGATATCAAAAACCATCAATCTAACACCATTTGAATCCAACTTAATAGCTACATACATTCAATTTCATAAAACCAGCGACAAAACATACAACATTTCATAATACAACATGTCAACTAAACTCATCATTTATATCTACATACATACATCCCATCAACAAAAGACATCAACATCATTAATATATAACACCATGTAAATCAAACTCATCATACATTAAATATCACAAAACCATTTTCAAAACACTTAACACATTTTTACGCACAACATGTGGGTCAAATCATCATATATATATATATATACAAAGTTTTAAATATACAATGTGCCCGCATTGGGGCCTCTCGTGATCTCATAATACAACAAAGCCGCACGCAGCCGTAATAATCATCAATAATCTCCACTCGGCTCGCAGTGCCGTAGATCCACTTTACAACCCGTACTCGGCTCGCAGGCCTCGTATATACAATAAATGAATGAATGAATAAATGAATACATAATATCTAGGCACGCATGCCTCTATAACCATAGCCGGTTTCAAGACCGATGCCGTATCCAATGAACCAATACAAAAATATGTAGGGACCCCTCGCTCTCTCCACCGCCGCTCTACTCGCCTCGCTCGCTGGTCCTCGTGTTGCCTCTCACCTCCTACCGTCATGGACCCACCGGCTGTGGCTGCACCTCCCTGAGATCTCTAGCTCTGAGAGGTCTCTACTCTATGTGGCGCATATGGCTGATAATCAGCCCCGGTACCATCAAGAACATCCTGATAGTATCGGGCCTCCGCTCTCCCCTCCATATAACGGTCACGTGCCACCATAGCCGCTGGGTGGTCCCTCGCTCCTAATACCAAGTGCCCCTCGTGGCCGTGCAGTGCAGCATTGGTGGCACTGGCACTCGTGCTCGTATTACTTGTACTCGTGGGTGGTGTGCGCGGTGCCTGGTGGTGCCGTGCTCTGCACTTGTCTGTGCCGGCAGTGGTGGTGCTGGTGGTGCTGTCTTGCTACTGCACCTAAGCTCGGCTAGCTGCCCCTGTAAGACACCTATCTATGCCTATGTAGCAGATAAGCTACCCCTCGTAATAATCGTACTTAGCCTCGAGCTGATCCTCTCTACTCTAACAGCCGCCAAGTCTGCTGGTGCGGGCTGTGCTCTCCTCGCAGCTCTCTCTCCTACCCACCATACTAAAAATGATCCGCATGCGGCAGGCATCGCCCACTGTGTCGTCATCTCGCCTACTCTCTCGCCCAATCTGGGTCCATAGGCTGTGGTGCAGGCAGTGGAGCCTCTACATCATCCTTCGGTACTGAGGGAAGTGAGGGGCTCATCCTGTCGTAGCCCCATCTACCTGCATACCTCTCCAGGGGTATCCTCTCATACTCTCCCAGCCTCCGTCCTACTATCCAGAATGTATACTGGATCCACTGCAACCGTGTTTCGGGCTCCTCTGGGTGCGGGTGATGACCTCTATAAGGTCTCCATACAATATCTAACGCTGTCAAGCCCTCTAACATATGTCTCGTAATAAGTGATGTCCCGCCTACAAAGCTTGCTGCCGTGGCTTGCCCACGACCCCAACCACCTCTAAAAACCGTATCTATAGATGACTTGTGGCCTCTGGCCTGGGGCAGCCCTATCGGTCTAATGCATATGATATGCTCATATGCCCAAAAGTGTAGCAAAACGCCGAGCAAATCCCGAATCACCTCATCCGCGATAACCCCACAGCCTCTCGGTAGATAATCGCACTGTATATCTGGGTGCCAAGCATAACATGTGTGCTCCTCCACCATCTCATGTAGCACCCCATCAAGTTGCCATGGAAAGTGGCCTCCCTCTCGAGTCCGGGAGGGTGAAGCGGTGTGATCCGATCATCATCACGCACGGCAAGCCATGTCTCATGGCGGTGGGCTCTGGGCAGACATATCCCCATATGTGATACTCACACCGTGATATGTCGCAGTGTAGCTACATCTCGAATACGTGTAGGATGTTGTCCATGGCTATCTCGGTGTCAACTCAAAGATCGCTCTCCATCAATCGGTAATCGAAGGATGCGATACACATCCTCCAATGTGATGGTCATCTCTCCGGGTCGGGAGATGGAACACATTGGCCGCTGATCCCATCTCTCGATGAGGGCGACCATCAAACGTATGATCCCTCGCCGATCACTGCATCGCTGGACTCCACCAAGTCCCACCTCACGCATGGTACCCCACCGCACTACGGACACATGTGGCCGCATCCGCTCTTAACAACGCGGGCATCTCTGCCCCGCATCGTCACCGCCGTTGACGTGCTCGCAAAATCAACTCACTACATTAGCCCTACTCTCTATCACAACATCTACTTATCCCCTCTATACCCCTTTTTTTTATCCCCCGACCACACCCCGACTCTCTAACAAACCCCTCTACCCACCTATATTCTACAATATCCCCCAACATCTTCACACCCAACACACCAAACCCAATCATAAACAACACCACACAACCCAACACGCCATCCCCAACAAGAACTTAACATCCAAAACCACCACAAAACGACGCAACAAAATAGAAAATCCCGCTAGGGACCGACGGTCACCCTTAATCGAATTCTGGGCCCCTTTTCCACCAACGCGGTCCACTCGACCGACACCGATCACCAACAAACCCGACCTACCCAAGAATTTTGCGATCGATGCCGGCCGCTTAGTGACCGCACGGCCACTAAAAATCACCGCCAAACCCGACGTGCCCCCAAATCCATTTTTCCCCTATTTATCCCTATTTACCCACCCAAACACCCTAAAAATCTACCCACCCAGCCGCCTTGGCCTATTTAACCTATCTACCCTCTCCCTTTTTCAAATAACTTCCATTTATTAATTATTTTATCAAATCTAGCATTTCTACCCAAAACCCAAATAGAGCATAATACAATCCAATCCACAATGAGGGGTTTCGAACCTACCGGTACGACGACACGTCATCGTGGTGGGATGGGTGGTGGTGGTCCAGCCTGGTCCAGCCCTCTCTCGCTCCTCCTGGCTGTGCCATAGCTCCACCTCTCTCTCGCTAGGTCCTCCACCAATCAATCGCTCCTCCTACTACTCACGGGCCCACTAATCACTCACTCCTCCACTCAAATAGCGCCACCTCACCCAAAAATGCTCTAATCTCACTAATCCACCTCGACAACCCAAATCGGTTTTCAAATTGTAAATGTGACAATGATAGCCATATTTTTCTTTTTATAGGTTTTTGACCTATAACCGATATTGGTTTTATTATGCCCTAAGAACCTGTATCGGCCCCCTAACCGATATCAGTCATAGATAATCGACATCGGTTTTATCTCACCTCTACCCCAATTTTGGCCCTTATTTCCGAATAGCCCTTTCTACCAACATTACCTATATCCACCTTCGCTGACAACCCTTTGTTAACTTCATTGCTCGACCCAAGGGTCAGAACCTACCATTCGCCTCGACCCATGGCCACAACCAACCCATTTTGCCCAACCCGAGGCCGAACCCAACCATTTGGCCCGACCACGGCCGCAACCAACCCATTTGGCCCAACTCGAGGCTGCACCCAACCATTTGGCCCAACCTAGGCCGTAACCTACCATTTGGCCCGACCAACGGCCAGAACAACCCATTTGGCCCGACTCCACGGCCGCAACCAACCCATTTGCCCGACCAAGGTCAGAACCAACCTAATTTGGCCCGACCAAGGCAGAACCTACCATTTGGCCCGACCTAAGCCGTCAGAACCTACCATTTGGCTTGACCCACGGCCGCAACCAACCCATTTAGCTAACCTAAGGCCAGAACCAACCAATTTGGCCCGACCAAGGTCAGAACCTACCATTGGCCCGACCCAAGGTCGTAACCTACCATTTGGCTCGACTCCACGGCGCAACCAACCCATTTGGCCCAACCCGAGGCCGCACCCAACCATTTGGCCCGACCCAGGCAGAACCTACCATTTGGCCCAACCCACGGCCGCAACCAACCTATTTGGCTCGACCCAAGGCTGCAACCAACCCATTTGGCCCGACCCACGGCCACAACTAACCCATTTGGCCCGACCCAAGGCCACACCTAACCATTTGGCCCGACCCAAGGCCACACCAATTAAATACCTCGCCCAACATCAACACAATACAATTTTATCCACCCATCATGTAGCTTTTTGTTCAATCGAGCTCACCTATTCGTGTTTTAGCATGATTAGGGTCCTTGACTTGATCAGTCGACCAACTTTGCCTAGACCAAGACCGTGACATTTATCTCAACCAAACCAACCATTTGGTACTACCGAACATGCCTAAAACATTCCTGTACCTTACCCGTTATATCCCCTGGAGCTACTTCCTATGCCTTGATACCGGATTATATAACCCTTGTTTGGATAAACTATCGACCTTTGCCTATGAATTGCTTGTTTGCTCTTCAAATCATGTACCCTGGTCACACTACTACATGTCAACGTGCGTCTGCTTCCTTGGACCTACCCCACCATCTTACCGTTATCACAACACCATTTACCCTTTATCAACCCTATCCCTGCTTTCATGCTACCTCAATCTGTGATAGATTTGAGGGGGATTACCTATACCCTTAACAGGGGTAACCACTTCTTATTATTGTCTCAGGTAGCTTTACAAAACAAACTACATGATAATAAGGGGCTAATGTAGACACCAAATTTGTGTCTTACGACCCTTGTGACCCACATCACATTTCGCAACCTAACGTCACCACCTAAACCTTACACAATTATTTATTAATTATCTTATAATTAATAAATCTACATCGCCATACCCGCCACCTCATGTCGCCACCTCATCATGACCTAGTCTTAACCCTAAACTAACCTAATTAAGACCTATAACTTGGTCCAAATCCACACCTATGACTAATTACTCCTTACCCACACCAAAACCAACTTCATAATGACTTGACCAAGCCCGCAACCAATCCTCGGAAGAAAAGGAGGGAAAGCCGGCTATTTTACCAAAAATAGCCCGCTTTGACTCGATCGATACCGGTTCCTACTCGACCGCCGCCGGTTGCATAACCACCATCAATTCCCGTAAATGACCACTTCCAACAAAAACAAGGATCGGATTTTCATTTGATCAGAGAAAGAGAAATCATCAAAAGGATCCGGATTTGCTTGGCCGAGCAGAGACAAGTGAAGACACAGGGAGAGCTTGTAGAGAAGGACATCAAGCCCAAGATTGCAACTACACAACCAGAGCCCTGTGACACTCAGCTGATCATCGTGAGGGAAGACATCTCATCTTCTGATTGTCAGGACATCCTGTCTGAGTTCTACCTTTATCATCATAGTTCTTGGAACTGCATTCTCGTCAATAAATAGTAAGTAGAATCTTGTATGTTCTCTTTGATAACATTTCTTAGACTTTTTGAATCACAACCATCATAAGTTTATTTCTAGATCTACTACCAGCGACATACTACACTTAACCTTCATCCATATATCCTGGTATTGCCCTGAAGGCCATTTTATCACACTCTCGAGCCTTCCCTATCCTCCCATCATTCCCCTCACCATCCACCAATCCAATAACCCCACAATCACCTCAGTAACCAACCTCTACCTGTAAGCACCTAGATTACTGACCTTACTACGGTGTCAATTATCCCCTACCGGTAGCGGTTCTCTAACCGTGGTCGGTTATCCAGTGACCGGCGTCGGCCATCGTGACTTATACCCCAAAACCTTTTTTCACCTATTTCCACCTAATAACCTCGATCCGCCCGATTTATCCCTATAACTCAACCTAAACGTATCAACGATCAAAGAATCGAACAAACAACTTGACGCTTTATTATTGATAGTTTAGCTTCTATTGTTTTGTAACGAGATACCTAAATCGTGATTTTGCAATAGCTTTCTTTGTTATCATTTGTGTTAATTCATATTAAGAGGGGAACCACCACCTTCGAAAGGAAGTTTTATATTTCCGGGCCTAAGGAAGATCCTCATTTATTGTCTAATTAAAATCTGGTGGTCTTGTATTCTTACTTACAAGTAGTCCTTCCGAGACCAAAAGGAGTTCTTCGTAGTTGATCTCGATCTTTCTACGGTACGCACACACCATCTCAACATTCAATGTATTCCTCCTAACCCTAACCCTTATCTGCTTCTCAAAGGAATGATAGGATAGAAGCAAGTCTATTCTCGCAGAGCCAAAACATTCCGTAGTGTAAACACTCACCTTACAAAATCACCTTAATCTTACCTTGCCAACTCACCCTTAGCTCATTTGGTAGCTTGCATGTAATCTCACCCCATAGATTATCGACAAGCTCACCTAGGAGCTCATCGAGTAGCTTAGCTTGAGCTTCATAAGTAGCTCACCCAGAGCTTGTCGACTGATCAACTTGAGCTTACCCATAAACATGCCTACGAGTTTGCTTGACAGATCACCTTATCAACTCACCTTGAGCTCACCCAAGAGCTCACCGAGTAGCTTGACTTGAGCTCACCCGAGAGCTCATCAAGAAGCTCCCTAAAAACTCACCTGACCACTAGCCTTGATAACTCACATGGGAGCTTGCTTATAAGCTCACCTTGCCAGCTCACATTGAGCTCACTAAGGAGCTCACCTTGCTAACTCACCTTGAGCTCATCTGGGTTCTCAACTTGGAGTTCATTAAGTATCTCGCCAAGTAGCTCACCTAGGAGCTCATGTAATAGTTCTTCTGGGAGCTCACCGAGTAGTTCACCGAGTAGGTTTACTTGATCTCACTTGTGAGCTCACCAAGTAGTTTACTTGGGAGCTCACCTAGTAGCTCACCTAGGAGCTCTTCTGGGAGCTCACTGATCAGCTTGAGTTGAGATCATTAAGTAACTCACTGGGAACTTTCTGGGAGCTCACCTGATAGCTCACCTTGCCAACCTGCCTTGACTTCATCTAGTAGCTCGTGCATGTAAGCTCACCTCGATATTTCCAACAAGATTGCCTTTGACCTCACCTGGGAGCTCATCAAGTAGCTCACCTAGGAGCTTGGATGGGAGCTCAGTAAGGAGCTCACCTAGGAGCTCATCGAGAAGCTCAAATTGAGCTTTCCTAGAAAAATGCATCAGAGCTCACCTAACAGCTCACCTTACAAGATCACCTTGAGCTCACCTAGAAACTCGACTTGAGCTTACCCAAGAGCTTGTCAAGTAGAACTCCAAAAAACTCACATGAGAGCTCACCTAGAAAATAGCATGGGAGCTTGTCTTACCAACTCACCTTGAGCTCACTGAGGGGTTCACCTATCTGACTCACCTTGAGCTCATCTGGTAGCTCACCTCATATTTCATCGAGTAGCTTACCAAGTTACTCGCTGAGTAGGTTGACTTGAGCTCGCTTGTGACCTCATCGGGGACCTCACCTAGGAGCTCACCAATTGGCTCACTTGGGAGCTCACCTAGCACCTTGCTTGGGAGCTCACCAGAAATCTCACTAAGTAGCTCACTTAGGAGCTCTTCTGGAAGCTTTCCGATTAGTTCATGTTGAGCCCACCCGAGAGCTCGTCAAGAAACTCACCTAAGAACTTACCTAGGAGATGACCTGAGAGCTCACATTACTAAATCAGTTGACCTCATCTAGTAGCTCACATGTAAGCTTACCTCAATGATTTCTGAAAAGCTCACCTTTGAGCTCGGCTAGAGCTCACCGAGAAGGTCACGTAAGAGCTAGATGGGAGATCATCAAGTATCTCACCTAGAACTCGTCGAGTAGCTCAACTTGAGCTTACCCGAAAGATTTCTAGGAGCTCACGTGATAGTTCACCTTACCATCTCACATTGAGCTCACCTGTGAGATCATCGAGTATCTTGACTTGATCTCACCCAGAGCTCGTCAAGCATTTCACCTGAAAACTTACATGGGAGCTCACCTGACATCTCACCTTACCAACTTGCATGGGAGCTCACCTATCAGCTTACCTTTCTAGCTCACCTTGAGCTCACCGAGGATCTCACCTTACTAACTCTCCTTAATCTTTCCAACTCACCCTGAGCTCACTGAGAAACTCACCATAGAGCTCATCAAGCCACTCAAAATGTAGCTCTCCTAATAGCTTACCTAAGAGCTCACCTATAAGCTTTCCTAGGAACTCATCGAGTAGCTCACCAAGTAGGTTACCTTGATCTCACTTGTGAGCTCACCAAGTAGTTCACTACTAACCTTTCTTGGGAGCTCTCCTAGAAGCTCACCTAGGAGCTCACCAAATAACTCACCAAGTAGCTTACCCGGGAGCTCTTCGGGAGCTCACCGATCAGCTCAAGTTGATCTCACCAGAGCTCCTCGAGTAACTTAGCTAGGAGCTCACCTAACATCTCACCTTACCAACTCACCTTGAGATCAACTTGTCAACTTACCTTGAGATTTCCTTACCAAATCACCTTGAGCTGATCTGGTAGCTCAACTATAAGCTCACTTAGGAGCTCCACAAGCACTCACCAGAGCTTGCCGAGCATCTCAACTTGAACTTACCGAAACTCACCTTGGAGCTCACCTTATAGCTTGCCTTTCTAGATTTCCTTGAGATTTACTAGGAGCTTGTTCAGAGCTCACAGAGTAACTTGACTTCATCTCACCTAGAATCCCATCAAGCAACTCACCTGAAAAATCACATGCGAACTCGCATAACAGCTCACCCAGAAACTCACATGGGAGCTTACCAATCAGCTCACTTAATAGTTTAACTTGATCATACTATAGAGATCACCTTACTAACTTTCCTTGAGCTCATTTGGTAGCTCACCTTGATGTTTGTTGGGTACATTGCTAAGTAGCTCACCCGGGAGCTTTCTAACAACTCGACGGGAGCTCACCTAATAGCTCACCTAGGAGCTCACCAAGTAGCTCACGGAGTAGGTTGACTTGAGCTCACTCTTGAGCTCAATGAGTAGCTCATCGAAAACCTCACCTGGGAGCTCACCAAAGAGCTCACTGAGTAGGTTGACTTGAGATCACTTGTGAGCTCACCAAAATCTCACTGGGGACCTCACCTAGGAGCTCACCAAGTAGCTCACTATGGAGCTCAACTAATAGCTCACTTGGTAGCTCACTGAATAGATCGCAAAGTAGCTCACCTGGGAGTTCATCTTGGAGCTCCCTAATCAGATCAAGTTGAACTTTCCTTACTAACTGACCTTGAGTAGACCTTGCCAACTTGCCTTGAGCTCACCTTGCCAACTCACATTGAGCTCTTCTGGTAGCTCACATATAAGCTCATCTAAGAGATTGCTGACAAGCTCACCTTTGAGCTTACCCATGAGCTCATTGAGTAGATAAACTTGAGTTTTCCCTGAAACTCACCAGGGAGCTCACCATATAGCTCACCTTGTTAGCTCACCTTGAGCTCACCAAGGAGTAAGTAGCACACCCAGGAGCTCATCAAGCAGCTCTCCTGAAAACTCACATAGGAGCTCACCTTGCTCACTCACATGGAAGCTTGTATATCACCTAACGAGATAAGCTCAACACAAGTTAGAAAAGTGAGTTCCTTAGTGAACTCATGGGGAGCTGATAGGTGAGCTCCCATGCGAAGTTTCGGGTAAGCTATAATTTGAGTACCCATGCAAGTTTTTAGGTGAGCTACTTGACGAGCTCTTGAGTGAGCTCATGTTGAGCTACTTGGCGAGCTGCTAGGTGAGCTCAAGGTGAGCTGTTAAGGTGAGCCATCGCTGAGCTCCCATCTAAGTTTTTGGGCAAGCTCAAGTGAACTACTCGATAGGCTCCCGTACGAGATACTTTCGAGCTCCTAGCCGAGCTCCTATGTGAGTCAGCTTCTAGGTGAGCCCAAAGGTGAGCTTATTGGAAATCTCTAGGGTGAGATTACATGCGAGATACTAAATGAGCTCAAGGTGAGTTGGCAAGGTGAGCTATCAAGCAAGCTTCCAGTGAGTTCCTGGGTGAGTTACTTGATGAGCTCTTAGGCAAGCTCAAATTGAACTGATCAGCTAGCTCCCAGAAGAGCTCCTAGGTGAGCTACTTAGTGAACCATTTGGTGAGCTCACAAGTGAGCTACTAGGAAAGCTCCCAGGTGAAATACTTGGTGAGCCCACAAGAGATCTCAAGTCAACCTACTCGGTGAGTTCCTAGGTGAGCTATTAGGCAAGCTCTAAGGTGAGTTATTAGGTGAGCTCCCAAGTGAGCTACTTGGTGAGCTTCTCGATGAAATATTAGGAGAGATACCAGATGAGCTCAAGGTGAACTAATAGAAAAGCTCCCATGTGATTTTTCAGTGACTCGCTTGACAAGATCCTAGGTAAGCTCAAGTTGAGTTACTTGGGGAGCTCTTCGGTGAGCTCAAGGTGATCTAGATGGGTGAGCTATCAGGTGAGCTCCCTGGAAAGTTTCTGGCAAGCTCAAATCGAGCTACTTGATGAGCTTCTGGGTGAGCTAATTACCGAGCTCCTAGTCAAGCTCCTAGGTGAGCTACTTGGTGAGCTCCCATGCGAGCTTAAAGGTGAGCTTGTTAGCAATCTCTGAGGTGAGATTACATGTGAGCTACCACATGAGCTCAAGGTGAGTTGGCAAGGTGAGCTGTCAGGTGAGCTACTAGGTGACATACTTGATGAGCTCCTAGGTGAGCTCAACTAGAGCCAATCGTTGAGCTCTTAGAAGATCTCTCAAGTGAACCACTTAGCGAGTTATTCGATGAGCTCCTAGGTAAGCTACTAGGTGAGCTCTTAAGTGAGCTATTTAGCTAGCTCCCATGTGAAGTCCCAGTGAGCTTCTAAGTGAGCCGACAAGCATGCTCAAGTCAGCCTACTTGGTGAGTTGTTAGGGAGCTCCGAGGTGAGCTACTTTACGAGCTACTCAATGCACTCTGAGGCGAGCTACTAGACAAGCTTAAGGAAAGTTGGCAAGATGAGCTCCTCGGCCGAGCTCAAGGTAAGCCGGGCAATGTGAGTGTTTAGGTGAGCTACCCGAGAGCCTACCTAACAGCCTCACTTGGGAGGTCACCAAGAAGCTCACTGAGTAGGTTGACTTGAGTTCACTTGTGAGCTAACTTGTAAGCTCGTAGTGGACCTCTCCTAGGAGCTCGCTAAGTAGTTCTCTTTGAAGTCACCTGGCAGCTCATCTGGGAGCTCGCCGTATATCTCACCAAGTAGCTTCTATGGGAGCTCTTCTTGAAGCTCGCTGATCACCTCGTGTTGAGCTCACCCTCTAGCTCGTCAAGTAACTCACCTAGGAACTCGCCGGGAAGCTTGCTTGATAGCTCACCTTGCCAACTCACCTTGAGCTTGCACTTAAGCTCACCTCAAAGATAGTGGACAAGCTCACCTTTGAGCTCACCTGGGAGCTCACCAAGTAGCTCACCTAGGAGCTTGGTTGGGAGCTAAGCAAGCAGCTCACCAGAGATCGTCAAGTAGCTCAACTTGTGCTTACTTAGAAAATTGGCCTCGAGCTCACCGACACTTTGGCTTACCAACTCACCTTGAGATCACCTAGGAGCTCACCAAGAAAATCTACTTAAACTCACCAAGAGATCGTTAAGAAGCTCACCTGAAAACTCATATAGGAGCTAACCTAATAGTTCAACCAAAAACTCACATGGGAGCTCACCTGATAGCTTTCCTTACTAACTCACATGGGAGCTTACCCTTTCAGCTTACCTTGAGCTTGATGAGGAGCTCACCTTGAGCTCTTCTGGTAGATCAACTTAGAGTTCATCAAGCATCTCACTAAGTAGCCCACCTTGGAGCTCACCTGAGAGTTCAACCAGCAACTCGAGCTGAGTAGGTAGACTTGAGCTCACTTGTGAGCTCACTGAGAAGCTCATCGAGGACCTCACCTAGGAGCTCACTAAGTAGCTCACTTGGGAGCTCAGCTAATAGCTTGCCTTGGAGCTTACCGAGTAGCTTCCCAAGTAGCTCACCTAGGATCTCTTCTAGGAGCTCACCGATCAGCTTGAATTGAGCTCGCCTGGGAGCTCATCAAGTAACTCATATGGGAACTCACCTGAGCTCACCTGATAGCTCACCTTGCTAACTCACCTTGAGCTTGCCTCTCCAAATCACCTTGAGCTCACCTTGCCAACTCACCTTGAGCTCATCTTGTAGCTCACATGTAAGCTCACCTAAGAGATTTCCAACAACCTCACCTTTGAGCTCACCTAGGAGCTCATCGAGTAGCTCACCTAGGAGCTCAACAAGTAGCTCGGGTGGGAGCTCATTGAGCAGATCAACATAAGCTTACAAAGAAAATCACCTAGGATCTCACCTGACAGCTCGCCTTGCTAGCTCACCTTGAGCTCACCTAGGAGCTTACCTTGAGCTCGCCTAGGAGCTCACCAAGTAGCTTGACTTGAGCTACTAAGGAGCTTGTAATGTAGCTTGCCCAAAAACTCACATGGGAGCTCACTTGACAACACGCCCAAAAACATAAGCGGGAGCTCGCCTTTCCAGCTTGCCTTTGAGCTCATTGAGGAGCTCATCTTGCCAACTCACCTTAAGCTTGTCTGGTAGCTCACCTCAAATTTTGTTAAGCAACTTGCCAAGTAGGTTGGCTTGAGATCAATTGTGAGCCCGCTGAGTAGCTCTCCTAGCTCACCTCATGTGGGATGTCACCAAGTATCTCACTTGGGAGCTTGCCTAGTAACTCTCCTAGGAGCTTGCTGAATAACATGCTAAGTAGATCACCTAGGATCTCTTCTAGGAGCTCACCGATTAGCTCGAGTTGAGATCAACCAAGAGCTCATCAGGTAACTCACTTGGGAGCTCGATTGTCATCTTTCCTTGCAAAAATCACCTTGAGCTTGCCTTATGAACTCACCTTGAGCTCACCTTGCCAACTCACCTTGAGCTCATCTAGTAGCTTACATGTAAGCTCACCTCAGAGATTACCGATAAGCTCACCTTTGAGCTTGCTCACCAAGAAGCTCACCTAGGAGCTCGGCTAGGAGCTCAGTAAGTAGCTTGACTTGACCTTGCCTGAAACTCACCTGGGAGCTCGCCTTACCAATTCACCTTGAGCTCAACTAGGATCTCACTGAGTAGCTTGACTTGAGCTCACTCAGGAGCTCGTCAAGTAGCTCACCTGAAAACTCGATGGGATCTCACCGACAAGTTACCTAGAAACTCACTTGGGAGATTGCCTATCAACTTACCTTGAGCTCGTTAAGGAGCTCACCTTGCCAACTCACCTTGAGCTCATCTGGTAGCTCACCTCAGAGTTTTTCAAGTAGCTCACCAAGTAGCTCACCTAGGATCTTGCCTAATAGCTACCTAGGAGCTCACCGAGTAGCTCACCGAGTAGGTTGACTTGAGCTCACTTGTGAGCTTGCCAAGCAACTTACTATGGACCTCTCCTAGAGCTCACCAAGTAGCTTGCATACGGAGCTTACCTAACAACTTTCCGGGAGCTCGCCTGAATAGCTCACTGGGAGATCTTCTCGGGAGCTCACCGAGATCAGCTTGATTTGACTCACCCGGGAGATCATTAAGTAACTCACCTAGGAGCTCACTTGATAGCTTACCTTGTCAACTCACATTGAGCCCGCCTTGCTAACTCACCTTGAGCTCATCTGGTAGCTCACATGTAAGGTCACCTTAGAGATTTTAGACAAGATCACATGGGAGCTCATCAAGTAGCTCACCTAGGAGCTCGGCTGGGAGCTTGACAAGTAGATCCTCTAGGAGCTCATTAAGTGACTTGACTTGAGCTTGCCCAAAAACTAGCATGGGAGCTCTCCTTAAGCTCGAATTAAGCTCACCTGGGAGGTCATCAAGTAGCTCACCTTATAGCTCACATTGCTAACTCACATGGGAAGTTACCTATTAGCTTACCTTGAGCTCGATGAGAAGATAACCTTGTTAAATTACCTTGAGCTCTTCTTGTAGCTCACCTCAGAGTTCATAGAGAATCTTACCAAGAAGCTCACCTAATAGGTCACCTGGGAGCTCATTGAGCACCTCACCGAGTAGGTTGACTTGAGCTCACTTGTGAGCTCAGTGGGGACCTTTCCTGAGAGCTCACCAAGTAGCTCCGATGGGAGCTCACCTAGCAGCTCACCTAGGAGCTCACTAAATAGCACGCCAAGTAGGTCACTTGGGATCTCTTATAGGGGCTCGCCGATCAGCTCGAGTTGAGCTTACCCAGGAGCTCATCAAGTAACTCACCTTTGAACTCACTTGGGAGCTCACCGATAGCTCACCTTGCCTACTCATCTTGACCTCACCTTGCTAACTTGCCTTGAGCTTTCCTTACCAACTCACATTGAGCTTACCTTGCTAATTTTCCTTGAGCTCATCTCGGTAGCTCACATGTTAGCCCACCTTAGAGATTACCGATAAGGTCACCTTTGAGCTCACTTGGGAGCTCATTGAGTAGCTAACCTAGAGATCGGGCTTTTCGAGCTCAGTTGTGTTTCCCAAGATCTCATTGAGCAGCATCTCAACTTGATCTTGCCTAGAAACTCACCTAGAGCTCACCGAGAGGTCACCTTAAGCTCACCCGACAGGTCACCTTAAGCTCACCTAGGATCTCACTGAGAAGCTCGACTTGAGCTTACCCGGGAGCTCGTTAACTAGCTCACCAAAACTCACATGGGAGTTCACCGACAACTCACCAAACTCACATGGGAGCTTGCCTATCGATCACCTTTCTAGCTCACCTTGAGCTTGCCGAGGAGCTCACCTTGCTAACTCACCTTGAGCTCACCCGGTAGCTTACCTTGTAGTTTATTGAGCTACTCACCAAGTAGCTTGCCTTGGAGCTCACCTAATATCTCACCTGGGAGCTCAATGAGTAGCTTGTTGAGTAGGTTAACTTGAGCTCACTTGTGATCTTACTGAGTAGCTTACTAAGGACCTACACCAAGAGGTTTCCAAGTAGCTCAATTTAGAGATCACCTAGCAACTTACCTGGGAGCTCACCAAATAGCTCACTAAGTTGCTCACCTTGGAGATCTTTTAGGAGCTCCCCAATCAGCTTGAGTTGAACTCACTCAGGAGCTCGTCAAGTAACTCACCTAGGAAATCACCTTAGAGCTCACTTGATAGCTTACCTTGCTAACTCACCTTACCAACTAACCTTGAGCTCATTTGGTAGCTCACATGTAAGCTCACCTCAGAGATTTCTAACAAGCTCACCTTTGAGCTTGCATGGGAGCTCATCAATCAGCTCACCTAGGAGCTCGGCTTGGAGTTTGGCAATCAACTTGTCTAGGAGCTCAACGAGTAGTTAAACTTGAGCTTGCATAGAAACTTGCATGGGAGCTCACCTTGCCAGCTCACCTTGAGCTCACCCAGGAGCTTACTAAGCAACTTGACTTGAGCTCACCTAGGATATCATTAAGTAGATCACCCAAAAACTCACATTGGAGCTCACCTTTCAGCTCACCTTACCAACTCGCATGGGATCTCACCTATCAACTGACCTTAAGCTCACTGAGGAGATCACCTTGCTAACTCACCATGAGTTCGTCTAGTTTCTCACCTCAGATTTTGTCAAGTAGCTCACCAAGTAGCTCACCTGGGAGCTCACCTAACAGCTCCCCTTGGAGCTCACCTAACAGTTCACATGGGAGCTCACTAAGTAACTCACCAAGTAGGTTGACTTGAGCTCACCTCTGAGGTCAACGAGCAGCTCATCAGGGACCTCACTTAGGACCTCACCAAATATCTCACAAAATAGGTACTTGGGAGCTCTTCTAGGAGCTCACCGATCAGCTTGAGTATAGCTCACCTAGGAGCTCATCTAGTAACTTGCCTAAGAACTCACCTAGATCTCGCCCGATAGCCTAGCCTTGCCAACTAGCCTAGAGATCACCTTACTAACTCACCTTGAGCTCACCTTCCCAACTAGCCTTTAGCTCATATGCTAGCTTGCATACAAGCTCACCTTAGAGATTTCCGAGAAGCTCACCTTGAGCTCACTCGGGAGATCACCAAGTAGCTCACCTAAGATCTCATTTGGGAGCTTGGTAAGTAGCTTTCCAGAACTCATTGAGCAGCTCACCTAGAAACTTACATGGGAGCTCGTCTATCACCACCTGCCAGCTCACCTTGAGCTCACTAAGCATCTCACCTTGCAAACTCACCTTAAGCTCATGTGGTAGCTCACCTTAAGGTTCATCGAGAAGCTCACTAAGTAGCTTGCCCTGGGAGCTCTCTCAATAGGTCACCTGGGATCTCACCTGCAGCTCACCAAGTAGGTTGTCTTGAGATCACTTGTGAGCTCTCTAAGTAGCTTACGGGACCTCACCTAGGAGCTTACTTGGGAGCTCACTAAATAGCTTGAAAAGTAGATCACCTTTGAGCTCTTCTCGGGAGCTATCCGATTAGCTCAAGCTGAGGTTTCCTAGGAGCTCCTTGATTAACTCACTTTATAACTCACCTAGGAGCTCACCTTTCCTTGCCAACTCACCTTGAGCTTGCCTTGCCAACCCACCTTAGCTAATCTCGGTAGCTTGGCATAAGCTCACCTAAGAGATTACTGACAAGCTCACCTTTGAGCTCAATTGGGAACCCATCGTGTACCTCACCTAGAGCTTCAACTGGGAGCTCGGTAAGTAGCTCACGCAGGAGCTCATCTAGCAACTCAACTTGAGCTTTCCTAAAAACTCTCCTAGGAGCTCGCTTGATAGTTTACCTTACCAACTCACCTTGAGCTCACCCAGGAGCTCTCTAAGTACCTTGACCTAAGCTCACCTGGGATCTTGTAAACCAGCTCACCTAGAAACTAACATGGGAGCTTACTTGATAGTTGTCCTTGCCAACTCACATGGGAGCTCACCTATTAGCTCACCTTGAGCTCATTAAGGAGCTCAATTTGCCAACTCACCTTAAGCTCATCTGGTAGCTCACCTTGGAGTTTGTCACGTAGCTCACCAAATAGCTCACCTGGGAGCTCAACTAACAGCTCACCTAGGATCTCACCTGAGAGCTCACCAAGCAACTTAGTGAGTAGGTTGACTTGAGTCACTTGTGAGCTCACCAACTAGTATGAGGGGACCTCACCTAGGAGCTTGCTAAGTAGCTTTCTTGGGAGCTCACCTAGCAACTCACTTGGGAGCTTTTGAATAGGTCACAAATTAGCTCACCTGGGAGCTCACCGATATGCTCGTTGACCTCTCCTAGGAGCTCGTGGAGTAACTGACTAGATACTTACCTAGAATCTCACTTGATAGCTTGCCTTACCAAATCACCTTGAGATCACCTTTTTGACTCACCTTGAGCTTTCTTGCCAACTCTCCCTTAGCTCATCTGGTAGCTCACATGTAAGCTCACCTCGAGATTGTCAACAAGTTCACCTTTGATCTCACCTAAGAGCTCACTGAGTAACTCACCTATGAGCTTGGCTTGGATCTCGGTAAGTAGCTCACCCAAGAGCTTGTCGACCAGATCGACTTAAGCTTACCAGAAACTTGGATAGGAGTTCACTTGATAGCTCACCTTATCATCTCACCTTGAGCTCACTCAGAGCTTCCAAGCAGATTGACTTGAGCTCACCTAGGAGCTTGTCAAGCAGCTCACCCGAAAAATCGCATGGGATCTCACCTTACCGCTAGCCTTACTAACTCACATGGGAGCTGGCCTATCAGCTCACTTTGTTATCTAACCTTGAGCTCACTGAGGAGCTCACCTTACTAACTTTCCTTGAGCTAGTCTGGTAGCTTACCTTGAAGTTCATTGAGTAACTTGCCAAGTAGCTCTCTTGGAAGCTCACCTAAAAGCTCACTAAGTAGGTTGACTTTATCTAACTTGTGAGCTCACCAAGTAGTTCACTTGGGAGCTCACCTAGGAGCTTGATGAATAGCTTGCCAAGTAGCTTGCTTGGGAGCTCATCTGGGAGCTCACCAATCAGCTCGAGTTGAGCTCACCTGGGAGCTCATCTAGTAACTTGACTGGGAACTCACCTGGGACCTCACCTGATAGTTTGTCTTTCCAACTCACCTTGACCTCATCTGGTAGCTTGCATATAAGCTCACCTCATAGATTTCCAACAATCTCACCTTTGAGCTCACCTGGAAGCTAACCAAGCAACTCACCTAAGATCCTGGATGGGAGCTCGGTAAGGAGTTCACCTAGGAGCTCATTGAGTAGCTTGAATTGAGCTTGCCTAGAAGCATGCATCAAAGGTCACCTGACAGCTTGCCTTGCCAGCTTTCCTTGAGCTCACCCAGTAGCTAGTTGAGTAGCTCAACTTGAGCTCACCAAGAAGCATGTCAAGAAGCACTCCCAAAAACTCAGATGGGAGCTCACCGCCAGCTCGCCTAGAAACTCACATGAGATCTTTCCTATCAACTCACCTTGAGCTCACTAAGTAGCTCACCTTTTCAACTCACCTTGAGCTCATCTGGTAGCTCACCTCAGAGTTCATCAAGCAACTTGCTAAGTAGCTCACCTTGGAGCTCACATAATAGCTCACATGGGAGCTCACCAAGTAGCTCACTGAGTAGGTTGACTTGAGCTCACTTGTGAGCTCACCAGGGACCTCACCTAGGAGCTCACCAAGTAGCTTGCTTGAGAGCTCACCTAGCACCTCACTTGCTTGAGAGCTCACCTAGCACCTCACCAAGTAGCTCACCTAGAAGCTCTTCCGGGAGCTTGCAAATCAGCCTCAAGTTGAGCTCACTCTAGGAGCCCGCCGAGTAACTCACCTGGGAACTCACCTAGAATCTCACCTGATAGCTCACTTTTCCAACTCACCTTGAGCTCATCTGGTAGCTCATAATTTAAGCTCACCTCATAGATTACAAACAAGCTCACCTTTGAGCTCTTCTGGGAGCTCAGCAAGTAGCTCACATAGGAGCTCCGATGGGAGCTCAGCAAGCACCTCACCTAGGAACTCATCGAGTAGCTCAACTTGAGCTTACTCGAAACTCTGCCGTGGAGCTCACTAATAGCTCACCTTGCCAACTCATGTTGAGCTCACCCAGGATCTCACCGAGTAGCTTGACTTGAGCTCACCTAGGAGCTCGTCAAATATCTCACCCAAAAACTTGCATGGGAGTTCACCTAATAGTTCACCTTGCGCTCACTGAGGAGTTCACCTTACCAACTATCCTTGAGCTCATCTGGTAGCTTACCTCAGTGTTGATCAAGCAGCTCACTAAGTAGTTCACCTAACATCTCACTTGGGAGCTCACCTATAAGCTTTCCTAGGAGCTCATCGAGTATCTCACCTAGGAAATAACTTAGTAACTCACCTAGGAGCTTGGCTGGGAGCTCAGGAAGTAGTTCACCCAGGAACTTGTTGAGCAGCTCGACTTTAGTTTGCCTGAAAACTCAACTACCAGTTCACCTGACAGGTCACCTTGCCAGCTCACCTTAAGCTCACCCAGGAGCTTTCTGAGTAGCTCGACTTGAGCTCACCTAGAAGCTCATCAAGCAACTCACCTAAAAATTTACATAGGAGCTCGCAAGATAGCTCACCTGCAAAGTATCATTAGAGCTCACCTATTAGCTGAACTTAACCTATCTGAGGAGCTCACCTTACCAACTTGCCTTGAGCTCATCTGGTACCTCACCTCGGTGTTCATCAAGTAGCTCACCAAGTAGCTCACCGGGAGCTCACCTAATAGTTCACCCGGGAGCCTCGCCTAATAGCTTGCCTAGGAGCTCACCGAGTAGGTTGACTTAAGCTCACTTGTGAGCTAACTTGTAAGCTCACCGGGAACCTCACCTAAGAGATCACCAATTAGCTCTCTTTGGAACTCACCTAGCAGTTCTCTTGGGAGCTTGCTATACAGGTCACCAAGTAGCTCACCTGGGAGATCTTATGGAAGCTCGCCGATCAGCTCGAGTTGAGCTCACCCCAGAGCTCATCAAGTAACTCACCTAGGAGCTCACTTGACGGGTCACCTTGCCAACTTACCTTGAGCTCACATTTAAGCTCACCTCATAGATTATGGACAAGCTAGCCTTTGAGCCCACCAGGAGCTCACCGAGCAGCTCACCTAAGAGCTCGGTTGGGAGATCAAAAAGTAGCTCGCCCAAGAGATCGTTGAGCAGATTGACTTGAGCTTACCTCAAACTTACTGGGAGATCACCCGATAACTCACATTACCAGCTCACCTTGACCTCACCCAAGAACTCACCAAATAGATCTACTTGACCTCAACAAGGAGCTCATCAAGCAGCTCACCGAAAACTCACATGGAAGCTCACCAAAACTCACTCGTAAAATCACATGGGAGCTTGCCTAGCAGCTCACCTTGCTAGCTCACCTTGAGATCATTGAGGAGCTTACCTTGCTAACTCACCTTGAGATCATTTAGTAGCTCACCTCGAAGTTTGTCAAGAAGCTCTCAAAGTAGCTTGCCTAGAGCTCATCTAACAGCTCACATAGGAGCTCACCAAGTAACTCACTGAGTAGGTTGACTTGAACTCACTTGTGAGTTCACCGGGGAGCTCACCTAGGAGCTCACCGAGTAGCTCACCCGAGAGCTCACCAAACAACTCTCCAAGTAGCTCACCTAGGAGCTCTTTTCTGGGAGCTCACCGATCAACTCGAGTTGAGCTCACCCAGGAGCTCATATAGTAACTCACTTGGGAACTCACCTAGGAGCTCACCTGATAGCTCACCTTGGTAACTTGCCCTGAGCTTGCCTTACCAACTCACCTTGAGGTCACCTTACTAACTCACCTTGAGCTCATCTGGTAGCTTACATGTAAGCTCACCTCAAAGAATGCTAACAAGATTACCTTTGAGCTCACCTAGGAGCTCACCGAGTAGCTAACCAAGGAGCTCAGTTGGGAGCTCAGCAAGGAGCTTACCCAGGAGCTCATCAAAAAGCTTGATTTGATATTTCCTAGAAACTTGCATTAGATCTCACCGACAGATCACCCAAAACTCACATGGGATCTCACTGATAGCTTACCTTACTAACTCGCATGGGAGGTCAATGAGAAGCTTGCTAAGTAGGTTGAGTTGAGATTTCTTTTGAGATCACCGAGAAACTTGTCGAGGACCTCTCCTAGAACCTCACAAAGTAGCTCACTTGGGAGCTCACCTAGCAGCTCACTTAGGATCTTACCGAGCAGCTCACCTAGGAGCTTGCTGAACAGCTTGCCAAGTAGCTCACCTAGGAGCTCTTCTAGGAGCTCACCGATCAACTTGAGTTGAGCTCACCAAGGAGCTCGTAAAGTAAATCACATGGGAACTTTTCTGTGAGCTCGCTTGATATCTCACCTTGCCAACTCGCCTTGAACTCACCTCTCCAAATCACCTTTAGCTTGCCTTTCCAAATCACCTCGAGTTCATCTGGTAGCTCACATGTAAGCTCACCTAAGAGATTTATAACAAGCTCACCTTTGAGCTCTTCTAAGAGCTCATCGAGTAGCTCACCTAGTAGCTCACCTAAGAGCTTAGTAATTAGTTCACACAAGAGCTCATCGAGCAGCTCAACTTGAGCTTACCGAGAAACTCACGGGATCTCACATGACATCTCACCTTGCTAGTTCACCTTGAGCTTTCCTAGGAGCTCGCTGAGTATCTCAACTTGACCTAGCCCAAGAGATCGTAATGTATCTCACCCAAAAACTAGCATGGGAGCTCACCTGACAGCATGCCCAAAAACTCAAATGGGAGCTTGCTGAGGAGCTCACCTTGCCAACTCAACTTGAGCTCATCTTGTAGCTCGCATAAGAGTTTATCAAGTAGCTCACCAAGTAGCTCACCTGGGATCTCACCTAATAGCTTGCCTGATAGATCATCCGAGTAGGTTGAGTTGAGCTCAATTGTGAGCTCTTTGGATAAGTCATTGGGGACCTCACCTAGGAGCTCACCAATTATCTCACATGGGAGATCACCTGGGAGCTCACTGAATAAATCACTAAGTAGCTCACCTAGGAGCTCTTATGGGAGCTCACCGATTAGCTCGAGTTGAGCTCGACCAAGAGCTCATCAAGTAACCCACCTAGGAACTTACATAGGAGCTTTCCTGATAGCTCACCATGCAAACTCACCTTGAGCTCATCTGGTAGATTACATGTAATCTCACATAAGAGATTACCAATAAGCTCACCTTTAAGTACACTAGGGAGCTCACCTAGGAGCTCAGCTAGGAGCTTGGTAAGTAACTCACCTTGAGCTTGCCTATGATCTCACCGAGAAGCTCGACTTGAGATTACTCGGGAGCTCGTTAAGTAGCTCACCTAAAAAATCTCATGGGAGCTCACTTGATATCTCACCCAAAAACTCATATGGAAGATTTCCTATCAGCTCACCTTGTTAGCTCACCTCTAGCTTGCTGAGGAGCTCACCTTAAGCTCACCTATATGGGAGCTCACCTAATAGCTCACCTTGCCAGCTTACCTTGAGCTCACCTAATAGCTTGCCTTGCTAGCTTACATTCAGCTCACCTAAGAGCTCACTGAGTAGCTTGAATTAAGCTCACCTAGGAGCTTGTCAAGTAGCTCACATGAAAACTTACATGGGAGCTCACCTTAAATCTCTTCTTGCCAACTCACGTGGGAGCTCACCTTGAGCCGGGCCGAGAAGATAACCTTGCTAACTCACCTTGATCTCATTTGGTAGCTCACCTTGGAGTTTTTCAAGTAGCTCGCTAAGAAATTCACCTGGGAGCTCATGTAATAGCTCACTTGGGAGCTCATCTAACAGTCACCTAGAGCTCATCTAACAGTCAGTCACCGGGAGCTCACTAAGCAGCTCACCAAGTAGGTTGACTTGAGCTCACTTGTGAGCTAGTGAGGACCTTTCCTCGATCTCCTCAAGCAGCTCCCCTTGGGAGCTTGCCTAGTAGCTCACCTGGGAGCTCACCGAATAGCCTCACACACTAGGTCACCCGGGAGCTCTTATGGGGTTCACCGATCAGCCTCAAGTTGAGATCACCTTAATCTCATCAAGTAACTCACCTAGAACTCACTTGGGAGATCACTTAATAGCTCACCTTGAGATCATCTAGTAGCTCACACGTAAGCTCACGTAATATAATTCTAACAAGCTCACCTTTGAACTCACCTAGAACTCACCGAGGATCTCACCTAGAGCTTGGCTTATAGCTCGACAAGTAGCTTGCCTAGAGCGCGTCCATAGCTTCATCTTGAGCTTTCCTAAAAACTCACCTAGGAGCTCACTTGATAGCTCACCTTTCCAAATTTCCTTGAGCTCACCCAGGATCTCACCGAGCATCTCACCTGGGAGCTCATCGAAAACCTCATTTGAAAACTCACATGGGAGCTCACCTTATAGCTCACCCAGAAACTCACACAAGAGCTCACCTATTAGCTCACCTTTCTATCTTACCTTTAGCTTACCGAGGAGCTTACCTTACTAACTCACCTTGAGCTCATATGGTATCTCACCTTGGATTTTGTTGAGTAGCTCTCCAAGTAGTTCACATGGGAGCTCACCTAAGAGCTCACCGAGTAGCTCGATGCGTAGGTAGACTTGAGCTCACTTGTGAGCTCTCCGAGTAGCTTACCGGGACCTCTCCCAGGAGCTTTCCAAGTAGCTTACTTCAGAGCTTACCTAGTAACTTACTTGGGAGCTCACCAAATAGCTTCGCCATGTAGCTTGTTGAACAGCTCACCAAGTAGCTTACCTGGGAGATATTCTGGGAGCTCATCGATAAGCTCGAGTTGAGCTCATCCGGAGCTCGTCAAGTAACTCACCTAGGAACTTTCCTGGGAGCTCACCCCACACCTCACCTTGCCAACTCACCTTAAGCTCACCTTTCCAACTCACCTTGAGCTCATCTAGTAGCTCACATGTAAGCTCACCTCAGAGATTGCCGACAAGCTCACCTTTGAGCTTGCATGGGAGCTCACCGAGTAGCTCACCTAGGAGCTTGGCTGGGAGCTCATAAATTAGCTCACCTAGAGCTTGGTGAGTAGCTCAACTTGAGCTTTCCCAAAAACCCTCATGGGATCTCACCTTTTGAGCTCGCCTTGAGCTTGCTAAGGATCTTTCTGAGTAGCTCTACTTGAGCTCACCCGGGAGCTCATCAAGTAGGTCACCTGCAAACTTGCATGGGAGATCACCTATCAGCTTGCCTTAAGCTCGCTGAGGAGATCACCTTGCCAACTCACCTTGAGCTTTTTTTGTAGGTCACCTTAGAGTTTCAAGTAGCTCACTAAGTAGCTCACCTGGGAGCTCACCTAATAGCTTTCCTGGGAGGTCACCTAATAGCTCACCTGGGAACTCACTGAGTAGCTTGCCAAGTAGGTCGACTTAAGCTCACTTCTAAGGTCATCGAGCAGCTCACTGTGGACCTCGTGATCGACCTCACCAAGTAGCTCCTTGGGAGCTCACCCGAGAGCTTACCAAATAGCTCACCAAGTAGGTCACTTGGGAGCTCTTCCGGGAGCTTGTTGATCAGATCAAGTTGAGCTCGACTGGGAGCTTATTGAGTAACTTCCCTAGGAACTCACCTAGGAGCTCACCTAACAATTTACCTTGCCAACTCACCTTGAGTTCACCTTTCTAACTCACCTTTAGCTCACCTTGCCAACTCACCTTTATCTCATCTAATAACTCACTCGTAAGCTCACCTAGATATTTCGACAAGCTCACCTTGAGCTTACCTAGGAGCTAACCAAGTAGCTCACCTAAAAGATCAATTAGGAGCTCGAAGTAGCTCACCCAGAGCTTGTTGAGAAGCTCAAATTGAGCTCACCCGAGAGCTCGCCAAGAAGCTCACCGAAAACATGCATGGGAGCTCACCTAACAACTCACCCAGAAACTCACATGGGAGCTCATCTAACATCTCACCTTGCTAACTAACCTTGAGCTCGCTGACGAGCTCACCTTTCGAACTCACCTTAATCTCATGTGGTAGATCACCTCAGAGTTCATCGAGAAGCTTGCTAAGTAACTCACCTGGGAGCTCACCTAGGATCTCACCGAGTAGGTTGTCTTGAGCTTATTTGTGAGCTCACCAAGCTCAAGTCAACCTACTAGTTGAGATACTTGGTGACCTACTTGAAAAATTCTGAGGCAAGCTACCAGACGAGCTTGAGGTGAGTTGGCAAGGTGAACTCCTTAGCGAGCTCAAGGTAAGTTGATAGGTGAGCTCCCATGAGATTTGGCAAAGATGGCTGTTAGGCAAGCTCCCATAAGAGTTTTTAGGTGAGCTACTTGATGAGCTCCTGGGTAAGCTCAAGTTGATCTACTTGGAAAAATCCTGGGTGAGCTCGAGGTGAGCTAGCAAGGTGAACTCCCAGGTGAGTTTCTGGGAAAGGTCAAGTTGAGCTGCTTGACAAGATCCTGGGAAATATACTTACCGAGCTCCCAACCAAGCTCCTAGGTGAGCTCCTAGGTGAGGTCACAGACCTTGCCGGTAATCTCTGAGGTGAGATTACATGTGAGGTACTAGATGAGCTCAAGGTGAGTTGGCAAGGTGAGCTAGAAATGCAAGCTCAAGGTGAGTTGGCAAGGTAAGCTATCAGGTGAGCTCCTGTGTGAGGTCCTAGGTGAGTTACTCAACAAGCTCCTAGGTGAGCTTAACTTGAGCTGATTGAAAGCTCCCTTAAGAGCTCCCAGCTGAGCTACTTGGCAAGCTATTTAGTGAGCTCCCAGGCAAGCTTCTAGGTGAGCTCCCAAGTGAGCTACTTGGCAAGTTCCTAGGTGAGGTCCCCAATGAGCTACTTAGTGAGCTCACAAGTAAACTCAAGTCAACCTACTCACCGAGCTACTCGGTGAGATCCTAGGTGAGCTATTAGGTGAGCTCCCAATTGAGCTACTTGGTAAGCTACTTGATGAACTCCAAGGTGAGCTATAAGAAGAGCTCAAGGTGAGTGGGCAAGGTGAGATCCTCAACGAGCTCAAGGTGAGTTGGGAAGGTGAGCTGATAGGTGAGTTCCCATGTAAGTTTTAGGTGAGCTACTTGACGAGCTCCAGGTGAGCTCAAGTCGTGCTACTGGGTGAGATCTTGGGTGAGCTACTTACCAAGCTCTAAGCCCTGTTCCTAGGTGAGCTGCTTAGTGAGCTCCCATGTGAGCTCAAAGGCAAGCTTATCAGAAATCTCTGAGGTGAGCTTACATGTGAGCTACCATATGAGCTCAAGGAAATATGGGATTGTAAGCTCCCAGGTCAGTTGGCAAGGTGAGCTCCTTAGTGAACTCAAGGTGAGCTGATAGGTGAGCTACCATGTGAGTTGGTAAGGTGAGCTCCCATGTGATTTTTCAAGTGAGCTGCTTGACAAGCTCCTGGGCAAGCTTAAGTCAAGCTACTCGGTGAGCTCCTAGTTGAGCTCAAGGTGAGCTAGCAAGGTGAGCTATCAGGTGAGCTCCCATGTGAGTTTTTATACAAGCTCAAGTCAAGATACTTGATGAGTTCTTGTGCGAGCTGCTAGATGAGCTCTCAGCCAAGCTCCTAGGTGACCTACTCGATGACCTCCTAGGTGAGCTCAAAGGTGAGCTTGTCTATAATCTCTGAGGTGACCTTACATGTGAGCTACTAGATGAGCACAAGGTGAGTTGGTAAATCAAGCTCAAGGAAATTTGGATAGGGGTAATACCGAAAAACAGAAGGATTCCGTACGGGTACAACTATTATTCGAACGAAGTGCGGAAAATGCGATCCCTGCTGTCTGGTGGAACAAACGTGAATACCTCCATTGGGTCGGTCAAAATCGAATCTGTCTATCAAAGTGCTTCTCCAATTGCTCAGGACATCTCTTTCCAACTGAGGGACGGAACAAGATCATTTCGTTCCATTTTTGGTCGAATAGTTCGGGATATTCCATTAATCATGCCCAAAGGGGTGGGGGATCCATATTTATTGTCCGTGATCGATTGAAAGGTGAAAAAATTACTAGAACTGAATACAGGGAGTATGGAAAGCTGAGTTGTTAGGTGAGCTCTTAGATGAGGTACTTGACAAGCTCCCAGGTGATCCCAACTTGAGTTGATCAACGAGCTCTCGAAAGAGCTCCTTGGTAGAGTTTCTTAGTGAGTCAAGTTTGGTGAGCTCCTAGGTGAGCTACTAGGTGAGCTTAGAATCGAGCTACTTTACGAGCTCCTAGTTGAGGACCCCAAGGTGAGCTACTCGGTAAGCTCACAAGTAAGCTCAAGTCAACCTACTCGTAGTGCTACTCGATGAGGTCCCAGGTGAGCTGTTAGGTGAGCTCCCATTCAAGCTACTAGGTGAGCTCCCAAGCGAGCTACTTTACGAGCTCCCAGGAAAGGTCCTTGGCGAGCTGCTCAATGAACTCACAAGCAAGCTCAAGTCAACCTACTTGATGAGCTACTCAGTGAGCTCCCAGGTTAGCTACATTGCAAGCTACATGATGAACTCTGAGGTAAACTACCAGACAAGCTCAAGGTGAGTTGGCAAGGTGAGTTCCTAAAAAAGCTCAAGGTGAGCTAGTAAGGCAAGCTGATAGGTGAGCACCTATGTGAGTTGGCAAGGTGAGCTATCAGGTGAGCTCCCATGTGAGTTTTCTAGCAAGGTGAGGTGTCAGGTGAGATCCTAGGTGAGTTTTCGAGAAATCTCAAGTTGAGATACTTGATAAACTCTTGGGTGAGCTACTTATCGAGCTCCCAGCCAATATCCTAGGTATGTTACTCAGTGAGTTGCTAGGTTAGTTCAAAGGTAAGATTGGTGGTAATATCTAAGGTGAGCTTACATGTGAGCTACCAGATGAGCTCAACGCAAGTTGGTAAGGCGAGGTCAAGGTGAGTTGGCAAGGTGAGCTGTCAAGTGACCTCCTGTGAGTTCCCGGTGTGAGTTACTCAATGAACTCCCCAGCTGAGCTCAACTCTGCTGATCGGTGAGCTCCCAGAGGAGCTCCCTGTGTGAGATACTTAGCGAGCTATTCAAAGTGAGCTCCTAGGTGAGCTAATAGGAGAGCTCCTATATGACCTACTTGGTGACCTCCTACGTGAGGTTCCCAAAGTGAGCTCCAAGCCAACCTACTCGGTGAGCTACCTAGTGAGCTCGATGCAAGTTGTTAGGTGAGTAGTTAGGTGAGCTCCTAGGTGAGATAATTGGTGAGCCCCTTAATGAACTCTCGAGGTGAGCTACCGATGAGCTTAAGGTGAGTTGGCAAGGTGACCTCCTTAACGAGCTCAAGGTGAGTTGGTAAGGTGAGTTGATAGGCAAACTCCCATGTGAGTTGGCAAGGTGAGCTGTCACGTGAGCTCTCATGTGACTTTTGGTTGAAGTTGCTTGATGAGCTCCTGTGTGAACTCAAGTCAAGCTAATCGATGAGCTCCCGGGTGAGCTTAACATGAGCCGGCAAGGTGAGCTATTAGGTGATCTCCTAGGTGATTTTTCAGGTAAGCTCAAGTCAAGTTGCTCGACGAGCTCCTGGGTGAGCTACTCGAGCTCCCGGCTGAGATCCTAGGTGAGATGTTTAGTGAGTTCATAAGAGAGCCAAAGGTGAGCTTGTCAATAATCTCTCGAGGTGAGCTTGTTAGTAATCTCGAGGTGAGCTTACATGCGAGCTACCATATGAGCTCAAGGTGATTTGGCAAGGTGATCTCAAGGTGAGTTAGTAAGGTGAGCTTAAGGTGAGGTGGCAAGATGAGCTATGCAATACGAGCTCCCAGATGAGTTCCTAGGTTAGTTACTCGATGAGCTCCCAGGAAAAATCAACTCAAGCTAATCAGCAAGATCCCAGAAGAGCTCCCAGTTGAGCTAGTTAGCAAGCTATTCGATGAGATACCAAGTGAGCTGCTAGGTGAGATCCTAAGAGAGCTCCTAGGTGAGGTCCCCGGTAAGCTACTTGGTGAGCTCACAAGTGAGTTCAAGTCAACATACTCAGCGAGTTGTTCTGTGAGCTCCTAGGTGAGTTGTTAAGTAAGCTCTCAGGTGAGGTTCTGGTGAGCTACTCGATGAAATCCAAGGTGATCTACTAGACGAGATCAAGATGAGTTGGTAAGGTGAGCTCCTCAAAGAAAATTAAGGCGAGATATTAAGGTGACCCGATAGGTGAGCTCCCATGTGAGTTTTTGGGTGAGTTGTCGTGTAAGCTCCCATATGATTTTTTGGGTGAGATACTTTACAAGCTCACAGGTGATCTCAAGTTAAGCTTACCTGTAAGCTCCAGGTAAGCTCAAGGTGAGTTAATAAGGTGAGTTGTGAGGTGAGCTCCCATGCAGTTTTTGCGGGTAAGCTCAAGTCGAGCCTGCTCAACGAGATCCTCGGACGAGTAGCTTACCAAGCTTCTAGCCAAGCTCCTAGGTGAGCTCCAAAGGTGAGCTTAAGGTAATCTCAAAGATGAGCTTACATGCAAGCTACCAAATGAGCTCAAGGTGAGTTGGCAAGATGAGTTGTAAGGTAAGCTCCCATGTGAGTTCCTAGGTGAGTTACTCGATGATCTCCTAGGTGAGCTCAACTCGAGCTGATTAGCGAGCTTCCAAAAGAGCACCCATTGAGCTACTTGGTGAGCTATTTGGTGACCTCCTGTGTGATCTATTAGGTGAGATTCCAAGCGAGCTACTCGGTGAGCTCCCAAGAAAGTCATAGGTGAGTTATAAGGCAAGTTACTTTAAAAACTCGAGGTTAGCTACTAGATGACCGTAGGGCAAGTTAGCAAGGTGAGCTCCCATGCTGTAAAGCTCAAGGCAAGATGATAGTCAAGCTCCTATGATATTTTTCAAAGTGAGTTGTCAGGTGCCCTCCCATGTGAGTTCTTAGGTGAGGTGCTTGATGAGATCCCAGGTGAGCTCAAGTTGAGATGCTCAGAAAGCTCCTGGTGGAGCTCACGGTGAGCTAGCAAGGTGAGCTCCCAGGTGAGATTCTAGGTAAGCTCAAGTTGAGCTATTGGAAAAGCTCCTAGATGAGCTGATTGTGAGCTCCCATGTGATTTTTCGTAGGAGCCGCTTTGATGAGCTCTCAGGTGAGCTCCTTGGTGAGCTCAAGGTGAGCTGTCAGGTGAGCTGTCCAAGTGAGCTCTCGTGTGAGTATCCAAGCAAGCTCAAGTCGATCTACTCAATGAGCTCCTAGGCAAGCTACTTTTCGAGCTCCCAGCTGAGCTCCTAGGTGAGCTCCCAGGTGAGCTTAAAAGTGATATTTTCAGTAATCCCTGAGGTGAGCTTACATGAAAGTTACCAGATGAGCTCAAGGTGAGTTGGCAATGTGAGCTCAAGGTGAGTTAGCAAGATGAACTGTCAGGTGAGCTCCTAGGAAAGCTCTCAGGTGAGTTACTCGATGATCTCCCAGGTGAGCTTCAACTCGAGATGATCGGTGAGCTCCTAGAAGAGCTCCCAGGTGAGCTACTTGGTGAGTTGTTTGGTGAGCTCCCATGCAAGCTACTAGGCTACCTAACAAGCGAGCTACTTGGTGAGCTCCCAGGAAAGGTCCCAGGTGAGCTCACAAGTGAGCTCAAGTAAACTTAATTGGTGAGCTACTCAACGAACTCTTAGGTGAGATACCAGATGAACTTAAGGTGAGTCAAGGCAAGGTCAGCCTCCTTAGTGAGCTCAAGGTAAGCCGATAAGTGAGCTCTCATGAGAGTTGGCAAAGTGAGTTATGTGAAAGCTCCCACACAAGTTTTTAGGTGAGCTACTTGACAAGCTCCTGGGTGAGCTCAAGTTGAGCTACTCAAGAAGTTCCCGGGTGAGTTTGCAAGGTGAGCTCCCAAACGAAGTTTTTGGGCAAGCCTGTTGAGTTGTTTGATGAGATTTTGGGTAAGCTACTTACTAAGATCCCAACCAAGCTCCTAGGTGAGCTTATCAGTGAGCTCCAAGGAAATCTCAAAGGTGAGCTTGCCAAGCAATCTCCGAGGTGAGCTTACATACGAGCTACAAGATGAGCTCAAGGTGAGTTGGCAAGGTGAACTGAAGGTGAGTTAGCGAGTCGAGCTTAAGGTGAGGTTGCAAGGTGAGTTATTAGGTGATCTCCCATGTGAGTTCCTAGGTGAGTTACTCAACAAGCTCCAGGAGAGTTCAGCTTGAGCTGATTAGTGAGCTCCTGTAATACCTCCTGTGTGAGCTACTTGGTAAGCTATTCGGTGAGCTTCTAGGAAAACTATTAGGTGAGCTCCCAAGTGAGCTACTTGGCGAGCTCCTAGGTGAGGTCCCTGGTGAGCTCACAAACAAACTCAAGTCAACCTACTCAGTGAGCTCCCAGGTGAGTTGTTAGGTGAGCTACTGATGAACTCGAGGTGAGCTACAAGATGAACTCAAGGTGAGTGGTAAGGTGAGATGACAAGGTGAGCTCTTAGGTGAGCTCCTAGGTGAGTTTATGGGTAAGCTCAAGTCGAGCCGCTGATAAGCTCCCCGGGTGAGCTACTTGATGAGCTTCCTCACCTGAGCTCCTAGGTGAGCTCCTAGGTGAGATCAAAGGTGAGCTTGTCAGCAATCAGATTTGATGTGAGATTACATGCGAGCTCAAGGTGAGTTAGCAAGTTGAGTTGTCAGATGAGCTCCCAAGAAAGTTCCTAGGTGGGTTACTCGACGAGCTCCAAAGAAAGCTCAATTAAAGGTGATCGGTGATATCCTAGAAGAGCTCCTAGGTGAGCTACTTGGTGAGTTGTTTAGTGAGCTCCTAGGTGAGTTGCTAGGTGAGCTCCAAGTTGAGCTACTTGGCGAGTACCGTGTGAGGTCTCCGGTAAGCTTCTTAGTGAGCCTCAAGTTAACCTACTCAAAGCCGAGCTACTCCTTGAGCTTCCAAGCAAGCTGTCAAGGAGCTCGCAGTGAGCTACTTAGTGAGCTTCTCAACAAACTCTTAGGTGAGCTACTAGAAAAGCTCAAGGTGAGTTGGGCAAGGTGAGCTCCTAAGTGAGCTCAAGGTGAGATGGTAAGGTGAGCTCCCATGTGAGTTGGTAAGGTGAGCTCCCATGCAATTTTTTAGGTGAGATGCTTGATGAGCTCCTAAGTGATCTCAATTGAGCTACTTGGTGAGCTCCCGGGCAAGCTCAAGGTGAGCTAACAAGGTGAGCTATCGTGTGAGCTCCCGTGTGAGTTTCTATGCAAGTCAAGTCAAGCCGCTAGATAAGCTCTGGGCAAGTTGCTTGTCGAGCTCCTAGCTGAGCTGCTCACTGAGCCCCCAAGAAAGTTCAAAGGCAAGCTTGTTGGTAATATTTGAGGTGAGCTTACATGTGAGCTACCAGATGAGCACAAGGTGAGTTGGCAAGGCAAGCTCAAGGAAAGTTAGTAAGGCAAGCTCAAGGCAAGTTAGAAAGCTGAGCTATTAGGCTAGCTCCCAGGTGAGTTACTCGATGACCTCCCGAGTGAGCTCAACTTGAGTTGATCAGTGAGCTCCCAGAGGAGCTCCTAGGTGAGCTATTTCATAACCCATTTGGTGAGATCCCATGTGAACTACTAGTTGAGCTCAAAATTGAGCTACTTGGTGAGCTCCTCGATGAGCCGATCGACAAGCTCACAAGCAAGATCAAGTTAACCTACTCGGAGAGCTACTCGGTGACCTCTCAGGTAAGCTGTTTGGTGAGCTCCCTGGCGAGCTCCCAGGTGAGCTATGTAGCAAGTTCCCTGGTAAGCTGTTAGGTGAGCTCCTAAGTGAGCTACTTTATGAGCTCCCAAGTGAGGTCCCTGGTGAGTCGCTCAGCAAGCTCATAAGTGAGCTCAAGTCAACCAACTCAATGAGCTACTAAGTAAGCTCCTAGGTGAGATGTTAGGTAAGCTACACAATGAAATCTAGGCAAACTACTAGATGAGCTCAAGGTGAGTTGGCAAGGTGAGCTCCTCAGCAAGCTTAAGGTGAGCTAGAAAGGTAGGCTGATAGGTGATAACCCATGCGAGTCGGGGCAAGGTGAGTCTGCGTTAGGTGAGCTCCCATGCAAGTTTTCTAGTGAGCCGCTGGACAAGCTACCAGTGAGGTCAAGTCAAGCCACTCTATGAGATCCTCGGGTGAGTTCAAGGCAAGCCGACAAGGTGAGTTGTTATGTGAGTTCCTAGGCGAGTTTCCTAGCAAGATCAATTCAAGTTTCTTGATGAACTCATGGGTGAGCTTGTAACATCTCCATTTTAGTACAATAGAACAAGATTATTTTTTTTTGATAATGCTTCCTAGTTCTAAATACATAATTTAGAACTCACAAATCAAAACAACCATTCTTATAATAGATAACCATATGATCTCAGAATGACTCCTGAGTACCTCCGATCTATTCATTCCATGACTCTGCAATCTACCGATCTATTCATGAGTATCAAAGAGTTGGCATTTTTATTTTAACACATCACTCTTACGGCTTCTCTTCCCTAATCTAGGATTCAATGCTCTATCCAAGGAACCTATCTAAATAATTTTTACCATTATTCATCGGCATCTCATCCCTTAGACTAGGTTATATAAGACAATGCAATCAGCAGCTTGCAATACTTTGGCCAAAGATTTGAGACATACTACTTATGTCTTGTATTCCTTGACAACATACTGTCAATGTGGAATATGTCCTTCACCCCATTCCTATGTTATGTAGAATGTCTTATACCGACTTCGCGCCTCCGCCCCAAGTTATTCACTCGTGAATGGATTAATAATATGACAATGTTATAAGGATGCTCACGAGACTAAGGATACGCCGACATTCTCGGGTCAACCCTAGTTAACCCAAAGGTGTCAAGATACCTGCAGTCTCCAGGCAGCCTTATAACATGACCACATTCCTAACCGGTCCCCGAGTAAAACGTGTTTGAGTTTAAGGTGTAAATCTTAACGATCAATGCAAAGGGTGTCACCATAAGTTACTTGCATTGTTGTATCTTTGTGAAGATCCTAATATTCTCGAAGGTACAACCCTGCAGTTGACTTGTGCCATCAACCTTCAAATCCACCTTGAAAAGATCTACTTATTTTTAAGGTGTTACATATGTTGAGTTAAAGTTATACTTTAAGACGCTCCTTTTAGGGTAGTCTTTTCCCAACCCCTGGGTTCCTCACCTTAGAATTACCTTTCTTAATAAAACCCATTACACAAAGAGAAGTTATTAAGAATTGAGGTCTCATCAAGGAGTTCATTGAAAAATAGTAATCTAAATCAACGAAACTGGGCAATAGCCCTTAATCTTCACATAAGGTTGCTAACCATACCCTTTTAGGTTTATAGTGGTTCTCATAACTAAAATATATCTTACTTATTAGTATCAAGATATAGTGATTAAAAATCCAATTAAACGTTGTCTTGACTTAGATCAAGACTAGGAAGTAATAATTTATTCAGCCCGTTTAGCTTCCTGTTGAGGTTTATCTTAACCTTAGCTTCTCAAAAGACAGTGATCTAAATTCCAATTTAGCCTTAGATAGAACATACCGTAACTACTAAACATTCACAAGTATTCACCACATAATCTTTGCAAAGTTTACTTAGAGAATCACAAATGTCTCCGAGATATACAATAATAACAATGCTCTTAAAATCATTCAAACCAAGAAGTTCAATCCATCAAGATACGAATGCAAACACATAAGTAAAAATACGCATTTCATTCATTTCTAAGCTAATCAAATACATTTTATGCATTCAAAGATATTTGATACAATACTCAACAAAGAAAAGAACATCCTTCTTTAAGTAGTACATTTAGAGAATCAAATTGGAATTCATCATAAAACCAAATTAAACAATCTGAACATCATATCGATCTACGTGTCTTTACCACTTATGGCAACCATCTACAAAATTATCAACATGGGTCGGGCTTTGATGAACCGAGCAATGATAAGCACTAATTCTTAAAACAATTGCAATCCACCAATTATTTCTCATTAAACAACCCGCTTAAATGAAATCATTTCTTCAAATTCCAAACATAAATCATGCTATTCATCTCATATGTTAGAGACTAAGAACAAAATAATACAACCATTCTAAAGATAGCAAAACTCCAATAAGAATGTTTCTAACAATTACTCAAAGGCGCTTTATAACATTCAACAAGCTCAACTGTCAGAATTTCCTTTCAATCATATATTATTTTAATGGTATTAACGAGTATACCTACTTATACAAGAACACACATTTTATACCAGCTCTCCATACAACACCATAGTCTATTCTTGTTATGCCCTTACCGTAGAGATCGCATAAGGAATAAAAGAAGAAAGTACATAAAGTTTCCAGACTAGGAGAGAGAGAGTATTTTCTTATTCCTCTTATTACACATCAACATAAAATTTACAGCTCAGGAGAAGGAAACAGAGTAAATCAGATTCCCATTTCAATCATGTTCAGGACTATACCGACTCCTCTAAAATAACGCAATTACTTTTACACATGTAATTTAAACAGTTGAGACCACAAGAAGAAACTACAGTTTCATCTAAATTCATTGATAAAATCACCTGTAGCTATTAAGCAATACAAGAGCTCTCGTGACAAGCAACAGTAAATAATCTGACCATGAAAGACTCAACAACCTTTTCCATATCATTCATCAACATGAAAAATACCCAACGCCATCGCCTGACATGGTACAGCTAAGAGCTCTTTGTTTCAGTCAAACACGAGACAAGATATCATTAAAAACAAATAACGTTTCCATATGCAAATAAAGTGACATTCACACTGAGTCGAAACACAAACATGCACAGCTTCATTCAACTGAAACAATCCCTACAATTATACAGCAAGGACCTGTATTAGAAGTCAATTTCAAGAAAAATAATCACAACAAGGTCTTCACAGAAGCTGAATTTCATAACAATAATTTCCTCAAAGTTTCATCCGAAGTCGAGCTACTACGAAATACAACAGGGTCTCAAACAGAGTCATGTTTGTAAAGAAAACCCATCCTTTAATTCCACAGGAGCAACTGAATATAACACAACAATGTAAGAAAGAGTCTATATGATAT
>CM031243.1:562893238-563010693 GCA_018340775.1 Taxus wallichiana var. yunnanensis | reverse complement strand
AAATAACTCACCAAGTAGCTCACCTAGGAACTCTTCTCGGGAGCTTGCCGATTAACTTGAGTTGATTTCACTTTACTAAGTCACCTTGAGCTCACATTGCCAACTTGCCTTGAGGTTACCTTACCAACTCACCTTGAGCTAATATGGTAGCTCGGATCTAATCTAACCTCGGTGTAACATCCCTATTTTAAGATACTAGAACAAGGAATTTTTTTTTTTTATATAACGTTCTCTGTTATGAATTATATAATTCAAACACACGTGTTTCACTCGAATGTTTCGTTCCTTTTAGAAGCAGAGATAAGGGTTAGGGCTAGGAGGAATACTGTAGAATGTCGAGATGGTGTGTGCGTACCATAGAGAAAGATCAGAGGCTGACTGAAGAACTCCTTTTTGTCTTGGAAGGACTACCTACAAATAAGAACACAAGACCACAAGATTTTAATCAGACAATAAATGAGGAAACTGCCTTGGGCCTAGGAAATATAAAACTTCCTTTCGAAGGTGGTCAGTTCCCTTGCTAATATGAATTAACACAAAAGACTATAAAATATCAATTAAGTTGCTTCGTTGAACTGGATAGGGGAAAGGCTGGTTTTCTGGTTTTGATCAGAGGAACCGATGGCGGTTACTGATAACCGATGCCGGTTACTGATAACCGATACCGGTGGGTTCTAGGATCTGTAGGTTGGTCACTTTATGGGGTAGTTGTGTTGTTTGTAAGGCTGTATATAGGTGGTATTAGGAAATAAGGTGATGAGAGGTAGATGAATGATAGTTAGAGGTAATATGCATGCTGGGTAGTGGATTCAGGGATGGATTTATGAGGACTGTAATCAAAAGGCATAAGAAATGTTATAACAGAGGACATGCAAGATGTGACTTACTGGTTTTGACAAAGATACAAGCTGATCTCCTTTGCTGTAAACACTTCTGGTATTTCCACTCATCTCTGCTCGGTCAAGTGAAGATCTGGACTCTGTTCCTCGCTCCCAATGATCTCTGTTGATTCAAAAATCCTTTCCTTTGATCCAAAAATGAAATTCCGATCCTTTGTTTTTGGTTTGGGAGGCCATTTTGTTTCACTCGGAATTGTTTCATTCCTTTTAGAAACAGATAAGGTTAGGGGCTAGGAGGAATACTGTAGAATGTCGAGATGGTGTGCGCGTACCGTAGAGAAAGATCAGCCGGCTGCTGAAGGACTCCTTTTTGTCTTGGAAGGACTACTGCAAATAAGAACACAAGACCACAAGATTTTGATTAGACAATAAATGAGAAAGCGCCTTGGGCCAGGGAAATATAAAACTTCCTTTCGAAGGTGGTCGGTTTCCTGCTAATATGAATTAACACAAAAAAGCGTAAAATATCAATTAAGTTGCTTCGTTGAACTGGGTAGGGGAAAGGCTGGTTTTCTGGTTTTGATCAGAGGAACCGATGGCGATTCTGCGATGACCGATGCGATTCGATGATAACCCGATCGGTTGGTTCTAGGATCTATAGGTTGGTCGCTTTATGGGGTAGTTGTGTTGTTTGTAAGGATGTATATAGGTGGTATTAGGAAATAAGGTGATGAGAGGTAGATGAATGATAGTTAGAGGTAATATGCATCTTTGGGTAGTAGATTCGAGGATGGATTTATGAGGATTGTAATCCAAAAGGCATAAGAAATGTTATAACGAGAGGACATGCAAGATGTGACTTACTAGTTTTGAGCGAAGATGCAAGCTGATCTCCTTTCTTGTAAACACTTACGGTATTTCCACTCATCTCTGCTCGGTCAAGTGAATATCTGGACTCTGTTCTCGCTCCCAAATGATCTTTGTTGATTCAAAAATCCTTTCCTTTTGATCCAAAAATGAATTTTCGATCCTTTGTTTTTGGTTTGGGAGCCCATTTGAGGAACCGATGGTGGTTATGTAAGCAGACGGCGGTCGAGTAGGAACCGGCATCGGTAAGGAAAAAGTAGGCTATTTTTAGTAAAAGCAACCCACCTTCCTGCTCTTTTCTCCCAGAGAGATCAGTTGCGGGCTTGGTCAAGTGGCTAGAAGGTCGGTTTTGGGTGCGAGTAAGGAGGCATTAGTTATGGATGTGAGTCTAGACCAAGTCATAGGTCTTAATTAGGTTAGTTTAGGGTTAGGGCTAGGTCATGATGAGGTGGAAAAATGAGGTGGTAGGTAAGGTGATGTGGATTTATCAATTACAAGGTAATTAATAAATAATTGTGTAAGGTTTAGGTGATGAGGTTGAGATGAGATGCGGGTCACTGAGGGTCGTAAGACACATGAATTTGGTGTCTACATTAGCCCCTTATTGTCGTGTAGCTTGTGTTGTAAAGCTGCGCGGACAATAATATGAATTGGTTTCTCCTATTAAGGATATAGGTAATCCCCCTCAAATCTATCACAGATTGAGTGAATGGGAAATCAGGGATAGGGTTGATAAAGGGTAAATGGGGTAGAGGGGATGGTAAGATGGTGGGGTAGGTCTAAGGAAGCTAGACGCATGGTAAAATGCAATAGTACGACTAGGGTACATGATTTGGCGAGTAAACCAGCAATGTATAGGCAAAGTCGATAGTTTATCCAAACAAGGGTGATATAATCCTGGTATCAAGGCATAGGAAGTAGCTCCGGGGTATATAACAAGTAAGGTACGAGGAACGTTTAGGCGTGTTCGGTAGTACCAAATGGTTGGTTTGGTTGAGATAAGCGTCACGGTGCAGAGTCTAGGCAAAGTTGGTCGACGAGATCAAGTCGAGGACCCTAATCATGCTAAAACATGAAGGTGAGCTCGATTGAACAAAAGGTATAGGATGGATGGATAAAATAAAACTTTGATTGTGGGTATGGTATTGAAGTGATACGGCGTGTGTCGGGCCAAGTTGTTGGGTGGTGGCTTTGGGTCGGTTCGGATGGGTAGGGTGAGGCCTTGGGTCGGGCCAAATGGGTAGGTTGAGGCCTTGGGTCGAGCCAAATAGGTAGGTTGAGGCCTTGGGTCGGGCCAAATGGGTAGGTTGAGGCCTTGGGTCGGGCAAATGGGTAGGGCGAGGCCTTGGGTCAGGGCCAAATGGGTAGGTTGAGGCCTTGGGTCGGGCCAAATAGGTAGGTTGAGGCCTTGGGTCGGGCCGAATAGGTAGGTTGAGGCCTTGGGTCGGGCCGAATAGGTAGGTTGAGGCCTTGGGTTGGGCCGAATAGGTAGGTTGAGGCCTTGGGTCGGGCCAAATAGGTAGGTTGAGGCCTTGGGTCGGGCCGAATAGGTAGGTTGAGGCCTTGGGTTGGGCCGAATAGGTAGGTTGAGGCCTTGGGTCGGGCCGAATAGGTAGGTTGAGGCCTTGGGTCGGGCCGAATAGGTAGGTTGAGGCCTTGGGTCGGGCCGAATAGGTAGGTTGAGGCCTTGGGTCGGGCCGAAGAGGTAGGTTGAGGCCTTGGGTCGGGCCGAAGAGGTAGGTTGAGGCCTTGGGTCGGGCCGAATAGGTAGGTTGAGGCCTTGGGTCGGGCCGAATGGGTAGGTTGAGGCCTTGGGTCGGGCCGAATGGGTAGGTTGAGGCCTTGGGTCGGGCCAAATGGGTAGGTTGAGGCCTTGGGTCGGGCCGAATAGGTAGGTTGAGGCCTTGGGTCGGGCCGAAGAGGTAGGTTGAGGCCTTGGGTCGGGCCGAATAGGTAGGTTGAGGCCTTGGGTCGGGCCGAATGGGTAGGTTGAGGCCTTGGGTCGGGCCAAATGGGTAGGTTGAGGCCTTGGGTCGGGCCAAATGGGTAGGGCGAGGCCTTGGGTCGGGCCAAATGGGTAGGTTGAGGCCTTGGGTCGGGCCAAATGGGTAGGTTGAGGCCTTGGGTCGGGCCGAATAGGTAGGTTGAGGCCTTGGGTTGGGCGAGTAGGTAAACAAATGGTGTTCGAAAAAAGGTAGATATAGGCGATATGTGGTTAAAAAAAAGGGCAAATGGTAAATAAGGGCAAAAAAATTGGGTGAAAGTTGGCAGAAAAACCGATGTCGATTCTACATGACCGATATCGGTTAAGGGACCGATACCGGTTCATTAGGGCAAAATGAAACCGATATCGGTTATGGGCGAAAAACCTATAAAAAGAAAAATACGGCTTGTCATTGTCACTTTGTTATTTTGAAAACCAAATTGACTTGTCTGACATGGAGAGTTGAGATTGGAGGGTTTATTGAGTGAGGTGGAGCTATTTTGCTGGAGGAGTGAGTTGTTTGCGGGCCCGAGTGAGGAGGAGGCAGCAGTTGATTGGCCGGGGACCCAGCAGATCAGAATTGGAGCCATGGCATAGGCAGGAGGAGCAGGAGGGGCTGGACCAGCTGGACCACCACCACCCATCCCACCACGACGACGTGTCATCGTACGGGTAGGCTCGGAACTCTTAATTTTGTGCATTTGAATGGTATTAAGTGAAATTGGGGGTTTGGGTAGGAATTGACATGTTTTAGGAAATAATGAGTAAATTGACGTAATTTGAAAAACGAAGAGGATAGATGGGTAAAATAGGGCAAGTCGGCTGGGTGGGTAGGTTTTTAGGGTATTTGGGCGGGTATGTTGGTAGAAAATGGAAAAAATGTAAGTTGGGGGCCGCGCGGGGGTTCGGCTCCGGGAAAATACAGCGACCGATGTCGGTTGCTAAGCGACCGCCATCGGTCACAATTTTGTGGGCAGGGTGCGTTGGGCTTGACCGGCGTCGGTCGTATATCGGCCGGCGTCGGTTGGCATTTGTTTTTTGTTTTGTTTTGAGTGCATTTGTTTTGTTTTGGTTTTGGTTTTGTTTTGTTTGGGGTGTTGGTTGCGGGGTGTGTGTGGGTTTGTTTGGGTTGGGTATGGTGTGGGTTTGGGTTGGGTTGGTATGGGTGGGATGGGTTTGGGTTGGGTTTGTATGGGTTGTGGGTTTGTTTGGGTTGGGTATGGTGTGGGTTTGGGTTGGGTTGGTATGGGTGGGATGGGTTTGGGTTGGGTTTGTATGGGTTGTGGGTTTGGTTGGGTTGGGTATGGTGTGGGTTTGGGTTGGGTTGGTATGGGTGGGATGGGTTTGGGTTGGGTTTGTATGGGTTGTGGGTTTGTTGGGGTTGGGTATGGTGTGGGTTTGGGTTGGGTTGGTATGGGTGGGATGGGTTTGGGTTGGGTTTGTATGGGTTGTGGGTTTGGTTTGGGTTTTGGGTGGGTATGGGCTTATTTTGGGCTTTGGGTCGGGTAGGGGTTTGGGTGGGGTGGGTTTGGTTTTTAGGTGGAGTGGGTTTGGTTTTTAGGTGGGGTGAGTTTGGTTTTTAGGTGGGGTGAGTTTGGTTTGTAGGTGGGGTGAGTTTGGGTTTTGGGTGGGGTGGTAGAGAGTCGGGGTGTGGTCGGGGGGATAAAAGGGGGTTTAGAGGATAAAGTAGATGTTGTGATAAAAAGTAGGTCTAAGGATGTGGGTTGGTTTTGCAGGCACGTCAGTAGTTGATGATGCGGGATAGGATGCCCCCGCTGTTGGTGCGGATGAGACCACATGTGTCCGCAGCTCACTGGGTGATCATGCGTGAGGTGGGACTTGGTGGAGTCAGAGTACGAGAGCGATAGAGAGAGATCACAGCCTGATGGTCGCCCTCATCGAGAGATGGGATCCGGCGACCAATGTGTTCCATCTCCCGACTGGGGAGATGACTATCACGTTGGAGGATGTGTATCGCATCCTTCGACTACCTATCGAGGGAGAGGCAGTCTTCCAGGTAGATTCAGAGACTACCATGGACAGCATATTACAGGTTTTTGGAGATGCAGCCGCGCTACTTACCTATCACAGCGCGAGCATTGGGTATGGTGACATGTACCGTGCGCATCGACACGAGACACGGCTGGCTGTGCTGATGATGATTGGGATCACCTGCTTCGCCCTCCCGGACTCAGAGGGAGGCCGCTTTCCACGGGCGTTGATGGGGGTGTTGCTTGAGATGATTGAGGAGCATACTTGCTATGCGTGGGCACCAGTGTATCTGGTGCAGCTATACAGAGAGCTCTGGGGTTATCACCGGATGAGGCGATTCGGTATCTGTTCGACATTTTTGCTGCATTGTTGGGCATATGAGCACATCATATGCATCAGGCCAGTAGGGTTACCCCAGCAGCCAGGGCCACAGGTCATATACAGATATGGCTTTCAGAGGTGGTTGGGGGTCGTGGGGCAGCCACGAGTAGTTCTTGCAGGGTGAGATGTGGCATATTATAGACATTTATTAGAGGGCCTGACAGCGGTAGACATCATATGGAGACCTTACAGAGGTCATCACCGCTGCCTGAGAGGAGGCCAAGTACGATTCTGCTGGATCCAGTACACTTTACGGATAGCGGGACGGAGGCCGGGAGAGTACGAGAGGATACCCCTAGAGAGAGTGCAGCGAGTAGATGGGGCTGCGGCAGACGAGCCACCTCCCTTCCCTCGGTACGGGAGGGATGATGTAGAGGCCCCCCTTGCCACACCATAGCCCTTGGATCCAGATTGGGTTGCAGAGAGGCAGCGAGATGATGGCGTAGATGATCTTTGGGTGCGAGAGCATACGAGGGTTTGGTGGGCTGGTCGAGAGAGAGGCGAGAGGTAGCCAGCCTGCCTGACCAGAACTTAGCGGTGCGGTAGAGAGATCAGCTCGGGGGCCAGTGCGGTTATTACAGGGCGGCTTGCTGCTGCGCAGGCACAGATAGGGGTCTTACGAGGCGGCTAGCCCAAGCTCGATAGAGCACGAGGCGGCACCACCAGCCAAAGCAGCACGGCCCACAGTGCGAGTGCAGTACGAGAAGTAGTAAAGAAGTAGCACAGCCATAGCCCGAGCACAGTACGAATACCACTACCAAGAAGTGACACGGCCACGAGCACCACAGCCAAACACGGGGAAGTGGGCGGTAGGAGTCCGGGACCAGCCCAGATCTGAGCGGTGGCACAGGATAGATACATGGAGGCGAGGAGGCCGGTACTATCAGGATGTTCTTGATAGTACCGGAGCTGAGTATCAGCCATATGCGGCACACCGAGCGGAGACCTCGCGTAGTCAGAGATCGCAGGGAGGTGCAGCCACAGCCGGCGTGTGCATTACGAGGCGGGGAGGCGAGAGGCGCCACAGGGACCAGCAGGGAGAGGTGCCGAGGGCGGTGGGGAGAGCTGAGGGATCCCTGCATTGTTTTTGTATTTTGTATATTGGATATGGGCACCGGTCGTAAAGCGGTTATGTTGATAGAGGCACTGTGTGCCATCATTTATTCATGTATGGATTCATTTATTCATTATATACCTGCCGGACTGCGAGTCGAATGCACGGGTTGTATATTTGATACCGGCCTACGAGCGAGTATATTTTGATATGAGGACCGGCTGTGAGCGAGTCGAGATTTTGGATAGTTATTGCGGCCTGCGTGCGGCTTAGTTGTATGATGAGATCACGAGAGGCCCCTAATGCGAGGCACATTGTATATTTGAAAATTTGTATATATATATAGAGATGATGTTTTGATCCACATGCAGTGTTCAAAAATGTGTTTAAGTATTTCGTCAATGGTTTGTGGTATAGAATATATGATGAGTTTATTTGACGTGTTGATATATGGATGATGTGTTATATGATGAAATGTTGCATGTTTTGGGCTGGTTTTGTGACATTGTTATATATGTATCTGATGAGTTGGATCCAAATGATGAGTTTTTGGTTTTGTGTAGATGTGACTTAGTTGATGGTTTGTTTGTTTTTGTAAAATAGATGATGTTATGGACATTGTAATGATATGTGTGGTGGATGGAGAAATATGGATAATGGTGTTGTTATGCAGGAAAAAGGGCGGGCGCGACAAAAAATTAGGTAGAAAATGAAGAAAAAGAACCATGTTGTAAAAAGATAGGTATATAACCGATATCGGTTAGATAACCGACGTCGGTAGATAGTAGACCGATATCGGTTACATAACCGATACCGGTTATTTAGGTATGAGCTTTTCTAAAAATAAAAAAGCTAGGGTGGCAACTTAAGTTCTAATTTTGAGAGCCATGCAAGAGTTAAATACGTGAACGCGACGCTTTTTGATGAGCGAGGCAGGTATTTGCATGAGATATTTTGAGTGATTAGGAGTAAAGAGGCAGGGAAAGTGATTGTGATCGAGATTGAAGACAAAAGGCGAGGTTTGAAAAAGGTGGTGATAATGGTAGGATGAGGAGAAACATCGGCAGGCGAGGACAAGAAGGAAGACAAGGGCCACCTCAAGCTACTGCAACCCAAGAGGTAAACGTTTTGGTTGTGATTTGATTTTTGCATGTGTTATGAATAAGAGATTAAGTGGGTAGATATGAAAAAGAAAACATGATAGCAAGGGTTATAAGTGTTACGGGGTAGGTGGTTGTTTAGGCAAGGTCTATGAAAGTAACAGGGACCGATATCGGTTAGGGATAACCGGTATCGGTTACTCAACCGGTACCGGTTAGCTGTAAACGATACCGGTTGCTGTAGGAATTTCTAGAATTTGAGAAAAAACCCGGGGGGATTGGAGGAATTGAATGGTTTTTTGTTATTTGGATGTATGCAGGCAGAGGTAGGGTTGAGGATGAATGATAGTGTACCAGCGTTGTTGTCACGAATCCGAGCGGATGTAACACCAGCTGAATGGACATTGATAAATCGTTTGGGGTTAAGTGGGATCCGCTATTATTCACGAATTGCACGGAACCATGCTATGTTACAGGCGTTGATTGAGAGATGGAATCCTGAGACAAATACCTTCTATCTGCCAACAGGGGAAATGACAGTAACATTGGAAGATGTGTTCCGTATTTTGAGACTCCCAATTACAGGAAAACCAGTATATCAGGCATTACCTAGCATGGCACGGGGAGCGATAACAGCAGTATTTGGTCCATACGCACGAGATTTAACACAGCGAGGTTTGTCATTTACGTATGGGATAATGTATGCAGCACATCCTGAGGAGACAAGGTTAGCAGTAATATTAATGATAGCGGTAGGGTATTATGCATTACCGAGGGTAGAAGGGGGAAGATTTCCAAAGGCATTGATGTGTGTTATTTGGGAGATGATAGAAAGGAACGTGACATTTGCATGGGCACTGCATATTTGGCGGAGCTATATAGGGGTTTATGGGCTTGTAGGTGAAATCACAGAATGACACTGGATTGTTCATACTTATTACACTGTTGGGCCTATGAGCACATTGTTTGTGTGTGACCAGTAGGCCGATCCATCCAGTCAGGAGAAACCAGAGTACAGAGGTTGGGATTCAGACGATGGGTCCAGATAGAACAGGAGGCAAGATCCCAGGCCGTGATGGATGACATTGAGTATTATAGGCGGTATGGGAGAGGATGATGATTGCGGATATCATTGGTGGCCTTACGGGAACTATATGGTAACAGAGAATATAGTTGAGTTGAGGGTGTAGAGCGATTAAGGTGGATCGCGAGGCACGAGGCCAGTGAGTATGAGAGGATTCCTCTAGATCGCGTGTGCGACAATTTGGATTCGTGCAGGACATACCACAAGCTTATAGACCATATATGAGGATCGATGCAGAGGTAGTATTCTCACCTCCCCAGCCAACACCTCCGAAGGGCACGAAGAGGTAGCGGCCGATCGCGAGGTAATGGATGCGAGGAGCGAGAGGCCTATAGATTATGGTGGGTAGCAGAAGCTGCGAGGTGTACGTGATCGTCCTGACATAGTGGGGATTACAGCAGAGAGGATCATCTGTAGCGTTTGGTTCAGCAGCTCCAAATGCAGGTGAATGAGACAAGAGGATTGTTAGTGGTTGCGGAGTCACGGGCGGAGAGACTAGAGGCTGGAGTCCTCCATGCGAGAGGGCATATTCATATGTTACAGGAGAGATTGGCAGATCAGTGGGTGGTACCAATAGCCATGGTACCTTTGAGGACGAGAGGCTGGCGAGAGGGTTCGATGATCACGATCATCGCCTAGTTTAGGATGAGGCGTGAGGGTCTAAATAAATGTTAGCAAGGTATAAGAATAAATAAAGTCTTGACCTGCGTGTCGATGATAGAGAATATGTATTTGTTTAACATCTAAATAAAATGAGATATGTATGTTGATTTGAGTTATAATAATAAGAATGTTTTCATTTTGACTTTCGGTGTTTTGAAAAAGGATAAAGAGGAATGTGATTAAATAGAAATACACAAAAATATTTATATTTACCACACATGATAGGTTATGGTAGGGGATGGTCGAGCTAACCTTGGGAGACCCCCTGTCTCGAAGTGCTGCCTACATAGCCCATTGCACAAAGCAAGAGGGGCCTCGGACCGATGTAGTTCTCCCATAGGATCGGGAGAGGCGAATTCGAGTAATTTAGTACGGTTTAGGCAATTGGTTGATTGGTAAGAATATTGATATTAATATTGGTAAGGTAAGGTTGTTGGTGTCGGAAATGAATTGGTGATGTTGTAAAGGTATAAGGGAAGCGAAAGTTTAGCCTACCCAAGTGGTAGGGACCATGTCCGATTAAGATCAACACACAATCCTAGATGCGAGGCAAAGCGGAAAGAGTGCTCCGTAGGTGAAAAGAGCTAAACAAACCACCAAACGTAGAATGAGCTTGAAGCCCTAGGTACCGTGCATAGCGAGAAGTCCATAGGTGAAAAGAGTTATATGATCACAATGTATCGAGTGTACGTTACGTCCCTTGAGTTGAAACAAATGGTGAGGTGAGGTGGATGATATAGCTGAGGTACAAAGAATTTATTACAAAGTGAGTGTTACGATGAAAGAGAACCTACCCTAAATAGACAAGTCCATGACCCAAAAAGTTCCTTTTGAATGAGGCTTTTATTTTCCGAATATAGGCGATCGATGCGGGAAGTCTGAGGATATTGATTGTGCTATTCTTGAGGTCTTCATGAAGTTGATCAATGCGAGAAGCTTCGATAAAAGGCTGCTGTGTATATAGCTGTCCGTCGAGGAGAAGATCTATTTATAGTAGCGAGATATGATTTTAGTGCATAGCTGTCCTTCGGGGAGCGATCTATATAGAATAGCAGCAATAATTTGGCATATAGCTGTCCTTCGAGGAGCAGTCTATATATAATTTAGATAGCTAGATGTTCTTTTGGCGTGAAGCATCTACTTTGGTAGGAAGTTTGACTCAAGAAAAATCCCATAAGAATATGGCTTATTTTAATACTTTGAAGTCATGGACTAGACTAAAAAGGGAAGGCATCATTTAGGTGAGGTGAGAATCAAACTATGTGAGCTTGATTTTTATTATGAGGTGTAGGAAATGAAGTGCATGTGGTGGTATGTGAGCTCAAGGGACGAGCGGCAGGTAGATAAGAAGTGATATAACACTAAATTCAACAGTAGAATGGTCGAAGATGCAAGGCATTAAGGGGTTCAAGAGCTCGAGCTTACCATTAAGCGAAGCTAAATGATAAGCGCCTGATCCATAGGTGTGAGTGATTATGTAAGGCCCAATCAATTGGGAGCAAATTTTCCACGTTTGCTCTTTTCTAGTTTGGTGACATGTTGATTCTCTTTGAGGACAAGATCACCAACCTTAAAATACGCTCATGAAGTCACTTATCATAAGCACGTTTGATGCGTTTTTGATAGATTTGAAGGTGATCAAGAGTGTAAGATGCGTTCGTCAAGAAGCTCCAATTGGGCTAACCGCTCTTGGCGGAAATCATCGTTGGTGAGAATATCTGAAGAGATATTCTAAGGGAGGGTATTTGTATTTCGAGAGGCAAAATAGCCTCGGTACCATATACCAAAGAAAAAGGTGTGGCATTAGTAGAGGTACGAATGCTAGTACGATAAGCCCAAAGGGCAAAGGGGATGTGATCGTGCCAATTTCGTCCGGACTCATTGACAACTTTCATGAGGATTTTGGTTAGGGTTTTATTAGAAGATTCAGCCTGACCATTGGCCTGTGGATAGTAGGGTGATGAGAAGCTAAGTTTGATACCAAAGTTGTCACAAAGGTCTTGTAACAACTTGTTTTAAAAGATTTACCATTATACATGTTATTAGGCGATGAGGAATACCAAAAGCGACGAGATAATGTGATGGTTAATGAATTCGACAATTTTTCCTTTTTAGTTGAAATGAGTGGAATAGCCTCCACCCATTTTGTGTAATATTCGGTGGCTGTGATTATCCATCGGTGACGTTGTGAAGAGGCGGGTGAATCTCACCTATAAGGTCTAAACCCCATTGTGAGAAAGGCCAAAGATCTCGTGCGACTGCGGCGGATGGCTAGGAGTATGTTGAAGGTTAGCATGTTGTTGACATATAACACAACGCTTAACATATTCATAGCGATCGTTATTGAGAGTAGGCCAATAATAACCTAGGCGAAGGATTCGTTTAGCCACGCAAGGCCACTAAAATGTCCACCACAAATACCGTCATGGACTTGTTGGATGGTATGGGTGATCTCCGCACCGGTGAGACATCGAAGGAGGATACCATCAAAGCCACGTTTATAAAGGAGTCCCCCCATAACTACATAATGAGAAACATGTTTAAGAAAAGCACGTTTACCAGTACTAGTAAGGTCAGATGGGAGAACAGAGGTTGTAAGGTAGTCGTGAAATTGGTGATACCAAGTATCCTGCGAGTTAGCAGACACAGTATTTATCGTACAAACAACCGGGGCTGAATAAGATGGGGCAAAGAGTTGTTGGACCACGACGAATAATTCAGAGTCAGTTGATGAAGCTGGAATTTGTGAGGCTAAGCAAGCCATAGTATCCGCAAATTTGTTAGTGGAGCGGGGAATGGCTTGGATAGAATAGTGAGTAAATAAGGCTAGAAGTGAGTCCACGTAGTGTTTGTATTTTTGAAGTTCCTCATTTTTGCATTAGTAGATGCCCATAACTTGATTGACTACCAATTGAGAGTCGCCAAAAATATTGATAGATTTGATACCTAAGTGCAGCGCAACCTGGAGACCCAAAACAAGGGCCTCGTATTCCGCTGTATTATTAGTGCAAGGGAAATCGAGTCGGAATGAAAGAGGCATAGGCTCGGCGTCGAGAGGAATAAGAACAATGCCAGCTCCTCCACCGCGTTGGCATTTGGATCCATCGAAGAAGAGGGTCATTTGATACGACTCTTCCCGAGTGAAAGAGTGGCGATGAGTTCGTCGGGGAATATAAAATTGGTAAATTGTTCCCCAGGTAAAGGGGCTTCCGCAAGTTGGTCTGCGATGGTTTGTCCTTTGATTGATTTCTAGTGGACGAACTCAAGGTCGAGGTCGGTTAGGAGCATGAGCCATCGGGCGATGCGTTGGTTTAGATGAGGTTTGGCATACATGTAATGGATGGGGTCCGTGTTGGTGATGATGAAAGTTTTGTGATTCAGAAGGTAGTGTCGGAGTTTGGTAGCCACGAATGATAGGGCTAGGCACAACTTTTCTACATGTGTATACCTAGTCTCATAATCCACCAAAGTACGACTTATATAATAAACGGCTTGTTCTCGATTTTCAGAGTCACGATGTGCAAGCATGGCCCCTACAGCGTGGTCAGTGGCGGAAAGGTAAAGGTAGAAAGGGCGGTCGTCTTGAGGTGGGATAAGCACGGGTGGCTGTAAGAGATAAGTTTTAAGAGCCTCAAAGGCTTGGTGGCACTCTTGGCTCCATTGAAAATCAATGTCCTTCTTAAGGAGGTGATGGAAAGGTTGACATCGATCCGAGAGTTGGGAGATGAAACGTCGGATAGATTGGAGCTTACCTTGTAAACTACGCAATTGTTTGAGATTGGTAGGTGGGGGCATTTCGAGAATAGCTTTGACTTTAGATGGGTCGACCTCAATGCCACGCAAAGAGACGATAAAGCCAAGAAGTTTTCCTGAAAGGACACCAAAGACACATTTTTTTGGTTGAAGACGGACAGAATATTGTAGTAGGCGATCAAAAATAATGGTTAAAACATCGAGATGTTCATTGCGATGTTTAGACTTGCCAAGAAGATCATCGACGTAATCTTCAAGGATAGTGTGCATAATGTCATGAAAAATGTAGGTCATAGCCCGTTGATAGGTCGCACCAGCATTCTTAAGGCTGAATGGCATTACACGGTAACAGAAGGTTCCCCAAGGAGTTATGAAGGCAGTTTTGTGTTGATCGGTAGGGGCAACCAAAATTTGGTTGTATCCTGAAAAGCCATCCATGAGAGAGAGCATCTCATGGCCTGCAGTGAGATCAACAAGTTGGTCAATGCTAGGTAGGGGGAAGTCATCCTTAGGGCAAGTGAGGTTAAGATCCCAGAAATCCATGCATATCGAAGTCCCCGTCGCTTTAGTACAGTGCGATGTTAGAAATCCATTGAGGATAGTCAATAGGCGAGAATGAAGGAAAGCAGAAAGGAGTCGTTGGAGCTCCTCTTTGACCAAGAGGGCAATGCGTGGATGCATTTTCTCGGTTTTGTTTATCTGGTTTGGAATCGGGGTTTAAAGTGATGTTATGGATGGCAATGGTAGGATCAATTCCTGGCATGTCAGCGTAGGACCAAGCGAAAGCTTGGTTGCGAGCACGGAGGAAAGTAGTAAAGGTGACTTGTTCTGATGCGTTAAGGGATTGTCCGATCTTCACAATGTGAGGATCCTCCTCCGTGTGGATGTTGATTTCTATAGTAGATTCATTCAGCATGGTTTGGGTTTTGAGATGGTAAGGCTCGTTGAATATAATAATCATCCACGCCAAGGTAAGTGAGGATGGAGTCGTCATCGACACTCAACAACATTAATCAAAGGCAAATCCTCTTGATCATGTGCGGATACGAAGGGAAGAGAAGATGGGTCCTCATTATCGCGTTGGTAAGTGAGAGGACCTATGAAGATAGCATTTATGAAAAAAAAAAGTTAGGAGGGATAGATTCGAGAGTGGTCTATAGATGCGTGGGTGATGATGACAAAGTGGGTGATGATGGTTTGGTAGGGGTGATGTCGTCTTCTTCCGAAGACAGCCCGACACGAGGTGTCTCTGTGTAGGTGTTTAGAAAAACCGAGACCACTGCGATCATTATGTTTGCGTGTGGTGATGGGGATGAGCGTATGTCGGCCTTGTTCATAAAGACCAAAACCAAAGCCTTTCCAAGCACGGTGAGTCAAGAAAGTGAGGGCGAAGCGACGATTTGTCGCAGTCGAAAATCGGATTGGAAGGGAACCACACCAAGAGGAGGTTCAGGGGTAATGGAGGATGCGTCAACACCCCCATATGTTAGGTTGGTGCGGCAATGGGGTGGTCCGTAAGAGATTACCTCCCCCACGCGACGGTCGTAGGTGGGATGTGCATGTAATTGTCCGTACTCCTGCGGGGTAGGGAAAGAACTAACGTTATATAGGCGATACTCCCCCAGCGTAAGGCGCTGAAAAACATCTACTAAGGGGTCCGCGGTTGGGATGTTAGCTGCGGGAAGGGAAGTGGTTTTTGCGACGGTGGTTTCATCAGTTGAAGGCGTAGGTGCGATTGAGGTACATGGTTGAGGCATAGTTGAAGAAGATGGTTGGGTTGAATGAACGGGTGTCTTGATTGGTACCAGCACATCATTTGGGCGGTATAACATATTGCAGGTTTTAAAGGGGGGAGGATCAGCTTTTACGGTGTAGGACTTCCCCTCGTACTCAAATTTTATGCATCTATGTAATGTTGAGGGAATGCATCCCATGGCCCGGATCCAAGGACGACCCAACAATATATTATATTGGAACTCTCCCTCAAGGACATAGAAGAGTTCGGGTAAAGTACGTGGTCCTACCGAATGTTGAGGATCACGGTGCCTAAGGTAGAGGTAATAGCATCATTGAATGACCACAACATGATGGGGTTGGCACACATGTAGCTAGAAGGGATATTCATTTGTTGAAAAGATTTTGAAGAGATGATGTTTAGGCTAGCACCCCCGTCAATCATAACACGATGTACACGAATGTCCCGGACGTAAGCTGAGATGAACAGGGCAGGGTCAGGATCTTCTGTACCAAAATCGATAATTTCATCTTCAGAGAAACTGACTGCAGCAGCTTGTGGTATAGAGACAGAAGTGGTTGGGGTGGTGGGTTGTTTGGTGAGAGAGGCAACGTGATTGGGTGTTAGAATGGAGGCAACGGGTAGGGTTTCATTAGGTAAGACCTCGATCCCCTGAAGAATTTCAATGAGAGCTTGTCGATGAGATTGAAGTCGAATGAGATCATATAGTGTCATTTTACGGGTGATTGGAGAAGTGTTTGTTTAACCATGGCTCGATGGGTGGCTCCATTAGAGATGGGGTAAGCGAGGTCCACGAATAACCACTTTGGGTGGTGGTGTAATCGGGATCTTTGGACGGAGAAGGAGAGGACGCAGGTGTGCTTACTTTTGCTTTCTCATTGTTTTTATGCTCGAGTAGCAACACTAATCATATTAATCTTGTAAACTTGAGATGAGGAAGATGGTTGGGTTAAATTATGGTCTTCAAGAGGTGGGGTTGTAATAATGATAGATCGTGGTGAGGAGGGGATAGATGGTATAGGAGAGGAATTGAAGCTAAAAGGTCTCTCCCTTCGTAAGTTGTCTTTCTTAACCTTTCTATCGGGAGAGGTGGACTGAGCGAAGGATGGTTTTTAAAGCTTTGCATCCCTCCACATCATGTCCTAGTGTGCGGTGATAAGCGCAGATCTTAGACTCATCATAACCTATAGGTCGAGGTTTAGACGGGTCATAAGGTCTAAGTGGGGGTAGGGAAATGGTCGCATTCTCTACTAACATAGCAAGGATTTTGGCGTAAGATCCTTTGAGTGGGTCAAAATCAGAAGAGGATGAGGGTATTGATTGCGCGGGTTTTGGTAATGTTTGGGCGTGGTTAGTTCGTATGGGTGGTGGTTTAACCGAGGGGTGTTGATACGTGTTTTTCACTAAACGTGGTTTCTTTGGCGCAGAAGCTATATTCGGCTGGTTAGATGATGAGGCTACAGATGACATGGTAGCGGGAAACAACCACGGAGAAAGGGGAGTGACAGAAAATAAATCCTTTGATGATGGAGTTTGTTTAGGGTTGATGGGTAGATAGGATACGTGGGGTGATAATGTTGATATACCCTTAGATCCCTGTATGGGTTCAGAAGGCGTAGATCGTTTTGAAGAAAAGCGCGGAGGTATGATATATTGGTGCAAGGTGGAAGGATGAGGTCCCAATATGGAAGGTAGGTATGACGATGATGGTTTTGATTGTGATAGAGGCACGGATTGAGTGTGTCTCCTAGGTGGCGGGGCGGCTTTATTCTTGGACAAATCTAGTCGCTTAGGCGGGTGTGTTAGACTGGGTATGGGTAAGGTCCCAAGTGTAGGGGAAGATTTGGCTAAGTTAATAGAAGTGGATGAGGCATTTGGTAGAGGTGAGGGGGGTGAAGGTGAGAGCATGGGCATTTTAAGCTTCTGTAAACACTTCGGGTATATGGTGGAGGTCTTAGGATCGGTCATTTGCATTTGAGTAGAATATGGCGTACTCAAACGTTCCCATAAGATTCGTCTATCTTCTAGAGAATGACAGTCTTCAGGTTTGAATTGTAAATTTTGTACGGAAGAAAGGTGGGTTGTGATTCCGGTCCACTGTGGGTGTGATACATGGGGTAGATGAGGTACTGTATCAATAGATGTTAAGAGGTCAACCGGTCGTTGAAAAGATTTAGGCGATGAAGAACTAATAGGTAAGAGGGCGTGTTCGAGAGGATCCGTCATGGTTAAAGAATTTGGTGATGTCGGTGCAAGAGATTCCTCATCTAAGGATGTCAAAAGGAGTGGCGTATCTCCCTCTTGTGTAGCAAGAGGGGTAGAAGGGGAAATCTGGGAAATAGATAGGTTAGATAACATCCGTTCGCAATCTTGTAGGGATGTGGTATAAGAAGACTCATCGATGGGAAGAGAAGTCTGGGTAGTTAACTCCTTTATGGGTAAAGGAATGATTTCACTTTGGTTCGATGGTGGTAAAGGAGGTTCGGGCTCCTGTGTTAGTGAAGAGGCTTGATTCAAAATTTTCTCGATAGAGGCTTTGGGCTGGGTATCAAAGACTGCATGGATCTCATGAACACTCTCTTCGGCTAAGATATCCTGGTTTGTGTTACTGTTGGAAGAGTGATTCGGGAATGGTTTGTTGAAGATTTTCAAATTTCGGTTGGCAGGGGCATTAGGATTATCGAGGGTTATATCCCCTACGTCAACCATTTCCTGCACTATGTTTTTCAACATCTTGCAGTTCTCATGATTGTGTCCCTTCATGCGGTGGAAGTTACAGAAGTCATTTTCTTTGTACCAGGAAGGTATGGTGCGAGTGGAATCAAACCTAGAATGAGGTTTAACAGGGGGCAAGGTGATAGCTCCTGCTTTGAGCAATTTTTCCAATATCGCACCATATGTTTCTCCTAAGGAGTGTAGTTGATGGGCTTGGCTTTGTACTTATAAGTGGTTTTGGTGGGGTATTAGACGGTGTTTGAGATTTAACCATCACCGCGTGGACAGCTCCTTTTGATTTAGAAGAAGTGGACACGTGAGGAGTGGTGGTATTTGGTTTATTGGTAGAATCAGGAGTTTGGAAATTGGGGTTTTTGTTACATAACCGCAATTTCTCTTCTTCTAAGGCTCGAATTTCTAGTTTCAGAGCCATGGTAAAGGCCTCATCAAATGTGCGGAAAGTTTGAATTTGAAGAGTAGGAGAAATGTGCTTAGCACATGCCCGTGTGAAAAGTTCGATAAGTTTAGCCTGAGGCAAGGCATATGTAAGTTGGTTGATAAGGCCACGCCATCATCTAACGAAATCTGCGATAGATTCGTCTTGGTGTCGGATGGCATAAAGGTCGGTGATGGATACTTTCTTAGCAATGTTAATGGAGAAGTGATCCAAGAAAGATTGGGCTAGTTGGTTAAAAGAGAAGATTGAGTCTTTGGGTTAAAAAGCCTTTGTACCACTCAAGGCGGGTCTGATAAGGACATGGGAAATGTGCGAGAGTAGAAGGCATCATCATGGGCAATCAAATAACAAGCATGTCTAAATGATGCAAGTCTTTGTTGAGGATCCTCTTTACTATTAAAGCGAGTAAATTTTTGCAACTCCCATTGAGGAGGATATGAGTGAAGGGGGACAAAGGGTGAATGGGCTCGACAAACTTGCTCGTATGTCAAGGCGCTACGACTTCAAACGAAGCCTCCAGGTTTTGCATTTTGTCCATCATTTGTTTAATTAGATCAGTAGTTGGATGAGATGATGGTGTGGTTGTGGTAAACGGAGGCAAATTGGGCCAAGGACCACCGCTAGACACTTTGGTGAGGTTAAGTGTTGATAAGGTATGGAGGATGAATATGTTGAGGTGATAGAATAGCGATGTCCCATATAGGATGTTGAGGTCACTGGATACGTGTATGGGAATGAAAAGGTAGGCGGAGCTTGAGAAGGAAAGCTCGTGTGGATAGGTGGCAGAGAGCAAGTCATGAACGGAGTAGTCTGCAAGAGAGATGAGGTAGGGGAAGTCGGTGGTAATGATATGTGGGGTCCGAGATTAACCAAAGGAAAGCTAATCTGAGCCGTATGAACCTCTGAAGCCGTCAGATTGGGAGACGGGGCTAGAGATGCAGGAAGCAAGGCGGTATTATCAGGCGGAGTGGGAGCTAAATGAGCAGCTATACTAATAGGCATACCAACAAGGAGCTGACCATCAGGCGTACGGTCAGGGGTATGGGACAAATAGTATTGTACAGTGCTAGAATTAGCATCCAGAAACTTGGCAAAGTCCTTGTCTCCTACAAGAATTTGGGGGATCTCACTGGTGTCTATAGGATTCCCCACAGAATGTGAAGGGGGTGATTCAGGTAAAGAAACAGAGCAAGCATGTGAAACCATGGCGGTGGCTTGCTTTCGAGTGATAACAACCATGGACAGGAGTTCACAGTAGGGTTTCAATCTGTCAGGAATAGAAACAAACTCAGACTGGTAAAATTGGTAGGTTGCTGGTTTGTCAGGAATTGGAAAAGAGAGTAACCGATATCGGTCTAGTAACCGATGTCGGTTATACTATAGCCGACGTCGGTCAGGTAACCGATGTCGGTGTAAGAAGTCTAGGCTAACAAGATATAAAAAGGCTGCTAATTTGATTTTTAACAACGTTTAGTATACGTGTCCAATTATTGATCACAGAAGACAGAGTATGAGAAAGAAAGCAGGACTAAAAACAAGCAAGATGCACACACAAATCTAGAGATTAACCCTAGGGTTAATTTTAATTATCGTGGGCTTATGCCTTTAGACGTAGAATGATGTCAGAATCCTAAACAAGAGACTTAGGGGAAATGTCAAGTTGTTTTGGCTTATAAGGTTACCTCAATCGGGTGGAGGAATACCGCGGAAAAAGGGGGATGTTTGAGCTGTTGTGTTAATTGTGAAGTGATTCGGTATGTGTTGTGTAGTGAATGTAAGATTAATTTCCTGTCAATACCGTGGATATCACCCCCACGTGTACGACCTGTTACTTAATCTACGTTCACTAGAATTGAAAAACAACAAGCAGGAATGCAATGCACGTGTTTTAAACCCAAATTGAAAATTATGTTCGATGAAGCAAGAGAGATGACTTTCACTAATGCGAAACTAGGAAAGCATGACAAATTCTTTACGAAATATATAACAAAAGCAACAATAGCAAGTATGCTTCCTAAAATGAAAATAAGCAAGAGAAACAGAAACCCAAGATGGGTCCCACCGGGCGTGCCAAAATGTTTCACTCGGAATTGTTTCGTTCCTTTTAGAAACAGATAAGGTTAGGGGCTAGGAGGAATACCTATAGAATGTCGAGATGGTGTGTGCATACCGTAGAGAAAGATCAGGCTGACTGCGAAGAACTCCTTTTTGTCTTGGAAGGACTACCTGCAAATAAGAACACAAGACCACAAGATTTTGATTAGACAATAAATGAGGAAAGCGCCTTGGGCCAGGAAATATAAAACTTCCTTTCGAAGGTGGTGAGTTTCCCTACTAATATGAATTAACACAAAAAGCTGTAAAATATCAATTAAGTTGCTTCGTTGAACCGGGTAGGGAAAGGCGGTTTTGGTTTTGATCGAGAGGAACCGATGGCGGTTCATCGATGACCGATGCGATTCTTCGATAACCGATACCGGTTGGTTCTAGGATCTATAGGTTGGTCGCTTTATGGGGTAGTTGTGTTGTTTGTAAGGCTGTATATAGGTGGTATTAGGAAATAAGGTGATGAGAGGTAGATGAATGATAGTTAGAGGTAATATGCATGCTGGGTAGTAGATTCAGGGATGGATTTATGAGGATTGTAATCCAAAAGGCATAAGAAATGTTATAACAGAGGACATGCAAGATGTGACTTACTGGTTTTGATGAAGATGCAAGCTGATCTCCTTTGCTGTAAACACTTCTGGTATTTCCACTCGTCTCTGCTCGGTCAAGTGAAGATCTGGACTCTGTTCCTCGCTCCCAATGATCTCTGTTGATTCAAAAATCCTTTCCTTTTGATCCAAAATGAATTTTCGATCCTTTGTTTTTGGTTTGGGGAGCCCATTTACAGGGAACCGATGGCGGTTACGTAACCGATGGCGGTCGAGTAGGAACCGGCATCGGTAAGGAAAAAGTAGGCTATTTTTAGTAAAACAGCCCACCTTCCCTGCTTTTCTCCCGAGAGATCATTGCGGGCTTGGTCAAGTGGCTAGAAGGTCGGTTTTGGGGTGCGAGTAAGGAGGCATTAGTTATGGATGTGAGTCTAGACCAAGTCATAGGTCTTAATTAGGTTAGTTTAGGGTTAGGGCTAGGTCATGATGAGGTGGCAAAATGAGGTGGTAGGTAAGGTGATGTGGATTTATCAATTACAAGGTAATTAATAAATAATTGTGTAAGGTTTAGGTGATGAGGTTAAGTTGCGAGATGAGATGCGGGTCACAAGGGGTCGTAAGACACGAATTTGGTGTCTACACATTTATAGGGAACCGATGGCGGTTACGTAACCGATGGTGGTCAAGTAGAACCGGCATCGGTAAGGAAAAAGTAGGCTATTTTTAGTAAAACAGCCCACCTTCCCTGCTTTTCTCCCAAGAGATTAGTTGCGGGCTTGGTCAAGTGACTAGAAGGTCGGTTTTAGGTGCGAGAAAGGGGTCCTTAGTCATGGGTGTAGGTGTAGACCAAGTTTTAGGTTTTAATTAGGTTAGTTTAGGATTAGGGCTAGGTCATGATGAGGTGGCAAAATGAGGTGGCAGGTGAGGTGATGGGGATTTATCAATTACAAGGTAATTAATAAATAATTGTGTAAGGTTTAGGTAATGAGGTTAGGTTGCGAAATGGGATGCGGGTCACAAGGGGTCGTAAGACACGAATTTGGTGTCTACAACACGTTCAAGTTTTAATAATTGTTCTCTACCCAAACAATACAGTTTGGAACACACAATTTCCTTTTAAAACTAATGTTCTCTATTCACATATTTGCAATATGGAACACACATTCAGTGCCATTCAATCTTATAACAGATTCTATATGCTGCTGTAAATGACTTGAAGAACTGCCGATCTCCCATTTTCATGGCTCGGAGTTTCAACGATCTCTCATTTCATGACTCGGCAACTACCGATCCTTCATGTTCATTCATGCATAGTATATTATATATACAAGTTCTCTTAACTATTTCCGGTTATCGAAGTGATCCATTTAAGAAGCCTATCTGAATATCTGTTACTGATATTCATCTGACATCCTGCATCTTAAATTAAGTGATTAGGACAACACAACCAGCACTTGCGATACTTTGGCCAAATATTTTCACATGCTTTGCATGATCATATTCCTGGATGTGATACACACCAATGGAATACATCCTTCACCTCACTTCACCTGTTATCTAGAATGGTCTTTCCTGGTTCCTACCAGTCCTTTCAATTTAAGGTCAGATTCAAACTTCCAATTTCCAACTAGCAATATGAACGAATATAGGAAGGCACTCATGGTGACTAAAGATACGCAGACATACGGTGTCGTTCCCCATGACTCCGTGTGTCTAGTTATCTTTAGTCCTTGAGTCACTCCGTATACGTGATCATACTCCTATCCCCAGCTAAGAACTTCACATTCAGCCTATGTATTCTTGATGTTTTAATTCGGGAGGGCATTGTAATATGTCAGCTATAACATTGTGTCATCATGAAGACCCCGTCTTCATGAAGACACCGTGCTGTAGCTGGCATATGTCAATGTCCTACGGAATCCTCCCATCGAGAGTACACATCCTGCTCAAGTGATTTGGATATGATCTTAATATTTAAGATCAACTTTCAGCAACCATGCTGATCCTTTATCCTCGTTCTGTTACAGTTGTATGTAGCTAAGAGAGACTAAATCCGTCTTCTAGCTTACTATGCATCTTCTCCTTCATACCGAAGGGTTGCATTTTCTCTACTTGGTTCTCTTCTTAATCATTGGATTAAGCAGCCCATTACTGACGGACGTGAAAAGTTTAACCTATTAAACTTAACCAAGTTTTTCACAACTGTAACCAAATTCAGAATTCCAACTTATTAGACATCATTTAAACAAGGTCTAATTCCCAATAAATGTATTCATTTATTCTCCTTAACCTTACATAGTTAAGGTCTATTAGCCCTGGATATATTTATCCCATATCCTTACTTTCTGAATTTAACATACGAGGCTATTAATGGAGTTCGAAAAATGAAGTTCGGTTACTCCTAAGTTAATTGATATTCCTTAGCTTCCACGCTAATCCTGAATACCTATCAGTTAGGGAATCGTGTTCTTCCTAATCCTTTTAATGTCAATTAAAAATTCATCTTAACCCAAAGTATGAACTAATTGCACATTTCAACTTAAAAGTTGCATTTAGGTAAGAATAGATATCAGTTCCTTTTAAATCCATCCAAGGACAATTAAATAATTCCCAATCAAGAAATAACATTATATTTCCAATTTAATCAACAATATCAAACTGATATAGTCATTAAAATATCACACTTGTATTTGTATTCATCAATCCATTTCATAATCCATACATCTGCCAATCCAAATGACTGGACTTTTTTATATTAAACAACGTTACAACTCATAGATAGAAGAATGTACTTTCTTCTTTTCACAATTCCTCATAGAGGAATAATAACTAACAAATACAATTCATCTTCAGACAATCAAAAGAAGTATCAGAAAATAGCCATGTCTTCATTTTAATCAAGTTCCATCTGCAAAATTACTTGCATGGGTCAGTTCAATGAACTGAGCATATTAAGCACTTGTCATTAAAATGAGGTGCTTCTAATTAACTGTCTCAATAAAAGAACCCTACTTTTATGAAACGACAGTATGAACATCAATCAAGAATTAAGCATAAAAAAGAATGGACAGCATAACAACTGAACCATCTAAATACCATCCCAATCAGCCAAAGAATTGCTGTCCTATTTCCCACATAACCATACAAGACGCAATTTCCTTCAACAGTTCCAGATTACAACATTTGTAAGAACTAGGAATACAAGTAAGCATACTGCTGTTATAACATAACTGTTATCCTTTCCATTCCTTTCATTAGTAATAAATGCAAAGGATAAAATCTAACTGAAATGTAAACCAATTACTTTCCTTTCAGTTCATGCAACTCATTTGATTTCTAGCAATCAAGTGCAGATGATATAAGCAAACAACAATACATATAGATGCTTAAACCCAAGCAATTACAAAATTCGTTCCTAAATGATTACAGATTTCCAACTGTATGAGAGAAGAAAAGATCATTTTTCCAAGTTATCCATCCACATTCCTATTTCTTTCCTCATGATTGTCCTAAAAATTGAATCCAAATGAGACACAAATCAAGATAACAGTTCAGAGTGAAACTTACAAAATCCATTCGGAATTCACTTTCCAGCAGCAAGAATAATTTCATTCATAATCAGCTTTAAATGAAAACAAGGAAGAATTTATCATCCTTATCAATACTTCATTTAATTCAGGCTCATACGAATGCCATAAACAGGTTAGTAAAACATCGTATTATCATAGAACAAGCAGTATAAAGATGCATACTATGTACTTACTGTACTAGAAGACTCCATACTTCTTTCACTGTATATTTTAACCAAATAAATAGTTATACAATCACGTAATCAATTATTCACATGACCTTCTATATCCATGAATGCATACAGTTCATAATAACAATTTGCACATTGTTGTTACCTACAGCAAGACCAATTCATATTGCACAGTAAAGCTCTATAATTGCTATTTCCAGAATTCAAACAACAAAAAGAGAAGAATTCATTCCTTTAACTATTCAATAAGAAAACAACCATTTTCTTCAACTCAACAAGAATTACTCAGGTCAATTTCATTTCTTTTAAATGACTGTGTAAAATCGGAGACCACAAGAAACATTTAAATATTCCGTTTGTACATAAAAACACAAAGCACTAAGGAAACAGTTTAAATGCCAATGTCATCTCTATCAAGTTGAACTTATAAAGTTCATTAAACCCAATTACTGTTTCTATCAAATCAAAAATAGCAGAAAGAATAAGAATTCATTTCCTATAATTTCAGTAAGAAACGATCATTTTCTTTAAAATGTGATAAAACACCCAAATCATGTTTATCTTAGCATGACAGCTCAACTCATAATGACAACTGAACAATCGTTCAACAATGAATAGCAAACTCACATAGCCTGAACTGTTTCAATTCAATATACCATAAGCAATGAATACCCAATTTGAATTCCTTGCCAACAAATGTTTCTACCCAAATCCATTTTTCTATTCACAATGATGTACAGAACCCAAAATGCAATTTTCATACAACAATACCCTTATTAATGAAAACCCGCATAGGATATCAGATGCACAACAAAGTACAGTCAAGACAGACTCAAACAGCAAACCAAATTTCCATGTTTTTCCATTTACTTGCACAGAAATCCCAAGCCAAGTCGTATTCACGAAGACAGTTTGAGTTAGAAGATCAACCGCATCCATAGAACACTATAAAATCAACTTTCCATCACAGCAAGGAAAGAATATAATCATTTATAAGTTCAGAAGAAAAACAATTTCTTTTTCCAACTCCAACGAATACCCAAGTCGTATTCGTCCATTTATACAAAAGAAGAAGCACAACAATAATTATATTACTATCATTTCCTTCTAACCGAGCTCGTAATGCTCAAATAAAACTCAAATGCCAGTTCCTTTAAAATCCAAAAATGTTATTACCTTCTAAACCCAAAACATAGAGAAGGAAAAAGGGTCTTATTTCCTTTTTAAAGATTTCAGTAAAGAAACAACTTCAACAACTCGCACAGCTAATACTTTCCATCATTCCAGTTCATATTAGCAAAAGAACGATTGTTTCAATAATGAAAACAAACTCATACAACATGTACAGTTTCATAACACACATGACGAATTCCCCATTACTATCAAACAAACCAACATAGCATGGAGGTGTTTCCACTCAATTAAAAAAATGCAAGGACAGTTCGAATCACAATAACAAGAAAATGATTCTACCCATTTCATTTCCACAATGACAGCAAAATCGAATAAACCCAAAACCCGTTCAGAAGAAGAAGAGCAGGGTTGTTTTAATGAGACGCTTAAGTAAAGCAAGTGTTTTAAAGAGAAGGGCTTAACATGCCTGGTATTCTTCCTCGAAACTCGAAGAAAACCACGTTTACAGAAGGTGTTTCCTTCCACGGTGACAACAACAAGCTTCCAAACAATCCCTTCCTCTTCAGGCTCAGCAAACAGCCTTCAATTTCCAAAGAACAGAGACAGAAACCAAACACAACTGGTTCGACTGAACCAATCAAAAACCAAATGCAGAGCAACTTCTCAAAAACCCGAGCAAACACAAATGACCAACAAAAATTCCTCCAAACTCTTTCCAAGGCGGACTGGTCACGAAGACCAAAAAGAATTAAATGCATTAAAGGCTCTACCTTTTTCTATTTCCTCACGCCACCACCGACTTGGGTTGGCGAACCACCAAATTCAAATTTTGCATGCAAACCAAGTTTAGTTCCATGACTAACTAGATACCTCCACCTTTTTCCTGTTCCCACCAAACTTGGCGCTGTCCACGCAAGGACTCACATTAATTGCCATTTAATTCCCCTTCATCCTTATCCTTTCCCATGGGTCTGTGCGTCCCCTTCTAGGTTAGGATTAGTTTAGGATTCATAATAGTGTTCGACCTAGGTCATAGCCTAGTCTTTAGGTTAATAGAACTTAGGTCTATTTTCACCTTTTATACAATTTAAAAATCCACTTAGGATAGTAGTTTAGGATGTAAGGTAGAACTTAGGATTAGATTAGGATCTAATTCCCTCTAACACCTAACACTAATCAACCTCCAATCCAGTCTTTCCGACTGTCATCAAATTTCAACACTGTGCAGGGCATTTCATCCCACATTAACATGCCTGAGCCACCCACATCCAGGCATTTATCACCTTACGGGATCTCACGTTACGATAGTGTATGGTTCGTGAATTGAACCTTTCATCATTGGCATCTATGTGCCAGCTATTCATACCTATAATCAGGTGTTGCACATTTATATCAACCTTCAGTTCGGTTCAAGAGTAAATCGTCAAAGTGATCACAAGAAGGCCACAACATACTTTGGATCAATGGAATTGATTCAAGGTGTGCTGTCAATCAGTGAATAGAGTTCAGCAAGCATACGACAATTTTTTTCACATCAGCAAACACACAAGTAACAATAACTGTTGTCCCATGCAAATAAATTACAGTATGCAAGAATCCATATTAGCAACACATTCCCTTAAGATCAAAATATATATCTTAACATGTTTGCCTTCATTTCAGCAGTTACAACATCAAGAAAGTAATTACCATGATAACTTACAAAAATCAGGGCGTTACATTCCTCCCTCCTTAAAGAATCATCGTCCCGATGATCAAATTAACCAAATCAAGGAGTTTCTAGGACAAAGTTCAGTTATTGTCCTTCCATTTATAAGTTCATACCAAAAATAGATTCACTCTTAAAAACAATGTTTTAAGACAACTGTACAATAGACTAATAATTGTCTAAATTTGGTAGAATTATCAGTTTTTCGAATTTCAAATTTGATCAAACAAATGTGGAAAAGTAGATCTCATTTCTTCGAGATTTTCCCAAGTTGCACTTTCTTCGCTGAACTGGTCCCACTGGACCTTACATTGGCTCACTTCATGATTTCTTAAGTACAACTGGTGAGTTCCCAGCACTCGAATGGGCTTAACCATGATTATTCCTAGGTCTTAGACCTGCAAGGAATTCCAATTCAGCACATGTGATAAATCTATCACATATTTCTTAAGCAAATAAATATGAAAAACATCATGCATTTGAGACAAAGTAGGAGGTAATGCTAGACGATAAGCTACAGGGTTGATTATTTCAACAATTTCAAAAGGTCCCATGTATCGTGGCGACAACTTGGCAGCCTTGCCAAAAGTTATTGAGCTCTTTTTCGGCTTCACCCGAAGAAAGACCTTCTCTCCCAGTTTATAATTCCTGTCAACCCGCTTTAAGTCTGCATAACTCTTTTGCCTATTGGCAGCCTCCTTTAGATGTTCCCTAATCATTTTGATTTGCTGTTCCATTTCCGTAAGGATTTCTGGCCCAATTACCTCTCTGTCCTCAACGTTGTCCCAGCTGACAGGGGTTCTGCATTTTCTTCCATACAATGCTTCAAAGGGCGCCATTTTTAAAGAGGCATGATATGTATTATTGTAAGAAAATTCTACCAGTGGAAGGTATTCCTCCCATTTATACTACTGGTCCATGCAATACATCCTTAACATGTCCTCTAAAACCTGATTAACTCTCTCAGTCTATCCATCCGTCTCTAGATGATATGCAAAACTGAAGTTTAATTTAGTTCCCAAGGCCGCATTAAGCGTTTGCCAAAACCTTGATGTCATCCTCGGATCTCTGTCCGATATGATTAATTCTGGTATCCCATGCAATCTGAAGATTTCATGTACAAATCTTCTTGCTAACACTTTTGCATCGTCTTTCAAATTACCAGCAATGAAGTGTGCCACTTTGGTCAATTTTTGACTACAACTAGGATAATATCATGCTTATTTCTTAACATAGGCAATCCTTGAACAAAACCCATCATTATCACTTTCCATTTATATTGTGGAATACTTTTGTGGGGATACAATAATCCAGTGGGATGCATATGTTCCTCCTTAACACGTGACATTCCAAGCAGTGTGTGTTACAAATTCCACCACATCCTTTTTCATTCCCTTCCGAAGTATTGCTTTGCTTAAGATCAAGTAAGCATTTTCGTAATGCCGGGGTGTCAGAAAAATGTGAATTATGAAATTCAGTTAAAAATTCTCTCTTAAGTCATTCACCAAAGGTATATATACCCTGTTTTTGAACCTCAAAATTCCTTCATTATCAAAATGGAATCCTTTATACCTGACATCCTTCAAGTCTGCAGCAAGTGCTATTTTGACTTGTTGGAAATAAGGATCTAATTCCAAGGCATCTTTCACCTTGTCCTTAAACTGAGTTCTTAACGTTATAAGAGCGAGAGATATGCTTCCATTGACTCGAGCATCTGTCACTCAATTTTCCTTACCCTTGATATAGCTTATATCAAAATCATACTGAGACAGAAATTCTAACCATCTTCGCTGCCTTGCATTCAGATTTGGCTGAGTAAAAATATACTTCAGCCCCAGATGGTCTATTTTTAACTCAAAAGGCTTTCCTAAAAGGTAATGCCTCCACATTTGAAGTGCATGAACAATGGCAGTGAGTTCTAGGTCATGTGGAGCATAATTCTATTCATGTAACTTAAGCTTTCTACTTTCATAAGCTATGACATGGTTATTCTGTAACAGAATACCTCCAAGGCCTTCTCCTGAGGCATCCGTTACAACCATAAAATTTCCATTTGGATCAGGTACAGTCAAAATAGGTGCTGTAGTTAACTGTTCCTTTAAATTTTTAAAGGTAGATTCACACTTGTCCGTCCAGACAAATTTCTTATCCTTCTTTTGTAGCGAAGTGATTGGGGCAGCAATTTTTGAAAAGTCCTTAACAAACTTTCGATAATATCCAGCCAAGCCCATGAAGCTCCTCACTTCGTGCACGTTCTTAGGCATAGGCCACTCAGTTATAGCTGTGATCTTTGAAGGGTCAATAGCTATTCCATTCTTGCTTATAACGTGTCCCAAATAATGCACCTCTGCATCATAAAAGGAACATTTAGACAGTTTACCATACAACTTCCTCTTTCTTAAAATTTCCAGCACTATCCTTAGATGTTCTTGGTGCTCTTCGACATTTTTAGAGTATATAAGAATGTCATCTAAGAATACAAGCACAAACTTGTCTAAGTATTCTTGAAAAATATTGTTCATCAGATTCATGAAGGCGGAAGGTGCATTAGTCAACCCAAAAGGTAACACCGTGAACTCATAATGCCCGTACCTTGTTCTAAAAGTTGTTTTATGAATATCTTCTTCCTTTATTCTCAGCTGATGATACCCAGATCGAAGATCTATTTTTGAATAGACTGATGCTCCTCACATCTGATCGAACAGATCATCAATCCTAGGGAGTGGGTACCGATTTTTAATAGTTGCTTTGTTCAGCATTCTGTAATCAATGCACAGCCTCAAAGTGCCATCCTTTTTCTTTACAAAAATTACCGGCGCTCCCCAAGGTGAGACGCTCGGTCTTATCAGCCCCTTAGTCAAAAGTTCTTGTAACTGAGCCTTTAGCTCTACCAACTCGATGGTGGTCATCCTATAAGGTGCCTTAGATATGGGTTCAGTTCCCGGTTTGATTTCTATTGCAAATTCAAACTCACGTTTGGGTGGAAGACCTGGCAATTCCTCGGAAACACATCACTGAAACCCCTTAACAATGGATATCTTTCCATGAAATCATTATCTTCCTCAGCATTTTCTGTCATTTTTACTGCATACAAAGTGCAGCCTCTATTTTTAGCCCTTTTTAGTTGCATAGCTGTCAGTTTCCTAACTGCAACTTCACGTTTTACACCTTGAATGACTGCTGCTTTCTGCAGGTCATCAAAACAACAAATTTGTTTTTCATAATAGTCAACCTTTGCCTTATGTTCAGCCAACCAGTTAACTCCAATAATGATATCATATGATCCTAGAGGAGTGACATACAAGTCAACTTCGGTGGAGAAACTAGGCAAGTCAAGAATTGCCCCAAAAAGGCACATTTCGACTGTATGGACAACATTATTCCCATAATGCACTGTCCATGTTTTATCCATTCTTTCAGCCTTTCTTTTTAATTTCATTGCAAGTTTAGTAGAAATAAAGCATTCAGTAGCTCCAGTATCAAAAAGTATGACTACAGGTGTACCGAATAACTTACCCGGAACTTCTATAGGCGTAACTTGCTTTTCAGCTTGTCTATTAGCCACCGCAGCGTGTATCCTATGCTGCTGACCACGATCATCCTTCTTCAGAGGATAGTGATTCGCATAGTGGTCCTTTCCATAGTTGAAGCATCCTCCAACTGGCCCTTTTCTAGGCTCAAATTTGTTACCAGCTTTGAAGTTATCATTCTGGCTCCCATAGGACTTCTGTCCATTGCCACTAACTTTCACGAAGCTATTCTGCATGTTATTTACAGGTCTGTTCATCACAGATTTCTTGTTGTTATCCACAAAAATTTTGTTTTTCACACCAAACCTTTTCCAAGGTCCCCTTTTTGGTGCAAGAGATGAAGAAGAATTGGGAATCTTCTTCCTTATCTCTTCCCTATGAGTAGATATTGCTCTCAATTTTGTTCCTGTCTGATTGCCTTTTCGACAACTCCTTCCATGGTGGTTGGGCCGTGGACATCCACTTCACCACCAATGATGGGATTCAGTCCCATTATGAATTTCCATATTCTGAACTTCTCGTCAGCTTGGTACTGCGGCACATACTTAAGGAGTTTAGTAAACCCTTCCCGATGATTCGTCACCACTGACCTTCCTTGCGATCGAGTTACGAAATTCAGTCATTTTCCTATCAAAATAGAGTTGAGGCAGCCATCGTTTCCTAAAATAACCCTTAAATTAATCCCAAGTTATGTCTGATTCAACAATATTCAACTCAACCTTACGGTTGTCCCACCATGATGATGCTTCATGAGAAAGCTGATATGATCCCCATATCGCTTTGGTCTCTTCGGAGAAGTTTCTTATTGCAAAGTATTTCTCCATTTCACTGAGCCAATTCTCAGCTCCATCCCTAAGGGTTGTTCCATCAAACTTTGGAGGACTTATTCTCTTTATATCATTTGTAAGTTCAGCTGCTAATCTTGCCCTTTTATTTTCAGGGGGATTAGGAGCAATTACATTATTATTATCAACACCCAGATTCCCTCTGTTGATGTTGTCCATAGGAGGCGGCTGATCATTTACATCAACTTCATCTTCCTCCTCTTCATTTCCCATTGAATTCTATTCCAGAACAGTCAAACGATATCTCGTATCTAGTAGGGCAGCAAGGATTTTATCTAGCTTTTGAGCAGTAGCTGCTTCTCCACCCTGAAACGGGTTATTCGCAGCATTCCCTCTTGTTCTGACCATTTTCTGTTCAATAAGAAAATGTAAACCTTATTAATATCGTGGACTCATTAGGTCCAAGAGCTGCAACCTTCAGCTCTGATACCAAGATGTAACATCCCCATTTTAAGATACTAGAACAAGAATTTTTATTTTTATTTTTATTTTATATAATGTTCTCTATTATGAATTATATAATTCAAACACACGTTCAAGTTTTAATAATTGTTCTCTGCCCAAACAATACAGTTTGGAACACACAATTTCCTTTTAAAACTAATGTTCTCTATTCACATATTTGCAATATGGAACACACATTCAGTGTCATTCAATCTTATAACAGATTCTATATGCTGCTGTAAATGACTCGAAGAACTACCGATCTCCCATTTTCATGGCTCGGAGTTTCAACGATCTCTCATTTCATGACTCGGCAACTACCGATCCTTCATGTTCATTCATGCATAGTATATTATATATACAAGTTCTCTTAACCATTTCTAGTTATCGAAGTGATCCATTTAAGAAGCCTATCTGAATATCTATTACTGATATTCATCTGACATCCTACATCTTAAATTAAGTGATTAGGACAACGCAACCAGCACTTGCGATACTTTGGCCAAAGATTTTCACATGCTTTGCATGATCATATTCCTGGATGTGATACACACCAATGGAATACGTCCTTCACCTCACTTCACCTATTATCTAGAATGGTCTTTCCTGGTTCCTACCAGTCCTTTCAATTTAAGGTCAGATTCAAACTTCCAATTTCCAACTAGCAATATGAACGAATATAGGAAGGCACTCATGGTGACTAAAGATACGCAGACATATGGTGTCGTTCCCCATGACTCCGTGTGTCTAGTTATCTTTAGTCCTCCGGAGTCACTCCGTATACGTGATCATACTCCTATCCCCAGCCAAGAACTTCACATTCAGCCTATGTATTCTTGATGTTTTAATTCGGGAGGGCATTGTAATATGTCAGCTATAACATTGTGTCATCATGAAGACCCCGTCTTCATGAAGACACCGTGCTGTAGCTGGCGTATGTCAATGTCCTATGGAATCCTCCCATCGAGAGTACACATCCTGCTCAAGTGATTTGGATATGATCTTAATATTTAAGATCAACTTTCAGCAACCATGCTGATCCTTTATCCTCGTTCTCATTACAGTTGTATGTAGCTAAGAGAGACTAAATCTATCTTCTAGCTTACTATGCATCTTCTCCTTCATACCGAAGGGTTGCATTTTCTCTACTTGGTTCTCTTCTTAATCATTGGATTAAGCAGCCCATTACCGACAGACGTGATAAGTTTAACCTATTAAACTTAACCAAGTTTTTCACAACTGTAACCAAATTCAGAATTCCAGCTTATTAGACGTCATTTAAATGAGGTCTAATTCCCAATAAATGTATTCATTTATTCTCCTTAACCTTACATAGTTAAGGTCTATTAGCCCTGGATATATTTATCCCATATCCTTACTTTCTGAATTTAACATACGAGGCTATTAATGGAGTTTGAAAATGAAGTTCGGTTACTCCTAAGTTAATTGATATTCCTTAGCTTCCACGCTAATCCTGAATACCTATCAGTTAGGGAATCATGTTCTTCCTAATCCTTTTAATGTCAATTAAAAATTCATCTTAACCCAAAGTATGAACTAATTGCACATTTCAACTTAAAAGTTGCATTTAGGTAAGAATAGATATCAGTTCCTTTTAAATCCATCCAAGGACAATTAAATAATTCCCAATCAAGAAATAACATTATATTTCCAATTTAATCAACAATATCTAACTAATATAGTCATTAAAATATAACACTTGTATTTGTATTCATCAATCCATTTCATAATCCATACATCTGCTAGTCCAAATGACTAGAATTTGTTTATATTAAAAACGTTACAACTCATAGATAGAAGAATGTACTTTCTTCTTTTCACAATTCCTCGTAGAGGAATAATAACTAGCAAATACAATTCATCTTCAGAAAATCAAAAGAAGTATCAGAAAACAACCATGTCTTCATTTTAATTAAGTTTCATCTGCAAAATTACTTACACGGGTCAGTTCAATGAACTGAGCATATTAAGCACTTGTCATTAAAATGAGGTGCTTTAATTAACTGTCTCAATAAAAGAACCCTGCTTTTATGAAACGACAGTATGAACATCAATCAAGAATTAAGCATCAAAAAGAATGGACAGCATAACAACTGAACCATCTAAATACCATCCCAATCAGCCAAAGAATTGCTGTCCTATTTCCCACATAACCATACAAGACGCAATTTCCTTCAATAGTTCTAGATTACAACATTTGTAAGAACTAGGAATACAAGTAGCATACTGCTGTTATAACATAACTGTTATCCTTTCCATTCCTTTCATTAGTAATAAATGCAAAGGATAAAAATCTAACTGAAATGTAAACCAATTACTTTCCTTTCAGTTCATGCAACTCATTTGATTTCTAGCAATCAAGTGCAGATGCTATAAGCAAACAACAATACATATAGATGCTTAAACCCAAGCAATTACAAAATTCGTTCCTAAACGATTACAGATTTCCAACTGTATGAGAGAAGAAAAGATCATTTTTCCAAGTTATCCATCCACATTCCTATTTCTTTCCTCATGACTGTCCTAAAAATTGAATCCAAACGAGACACAAATCAAGATAACAGTTCAGAGTGAAACTTACAAAATCCATTCGGAATTCACTTTCCAGCAAAGAAGAATAATTTCATTCATAATCAGCTTTAAATGAAAACAAGGAAGAATTTATCGTCCTTATCAATACTTCATTTAATTCAGGCTCATACAAATGCCATAAACAGGTTAGTAAAACATCGTATTATCATAGAACAAGCAGTATAAAGATGCATACTATGTACTTATTGTACTAGAAGACTCCATACTTCTTTCACTATATATTTTAACCAAATAAACAGTTATACAATCACGTAATCAATTATTCACATGACCTTCTATATCCATGAACGCATACAGTTCATAATAACAATTTGCACATTGTTGTTACCTACAGCAAGACCAATTCATATTGCACAGTAAAGCTCTATAATTGCTATTTCCAGAATTCAAACAGCAAAAAGAGAAGAATTCATTCCTTTAACTATTCAATAAGAAAACAACCATTTTCTTCAACTCAACAAGAATTACTCAGGTCGATTTCATTTCTTTTAAATGACTGTGCAAAATCGGAGACCGCAAGAAACATTTAAATATTCCATTTGTACAGAAAAACACAGCACTCAGGAAACAGTTTAAATGCCAATGTCATCTCTATCAAGCTGAACTTATAAAGTTCATTAAACCCAATTACTGTTTCTATCAAATCAAAAACAACAGAAAGAATAAGAATTCATTTCCCTATAATTTCAGTAAGAAACGATCATTTTCTTTAAAATGTGATAAAAACACCCAAATCGTGTTTATCTTAGCATGACAGCTCAACTCATAATGACAACTGAACAATCGTTCAACAATGAATAGCAAACTCACATAGCCTGAACTGTTTCAATTCAATATACCATAAGCAATGAATACCCAATTTGAATTCCTTGCCAATAAATGTTTCTACCCGAATCCATTTTTCTATTCACAATGATGTACAGAACCCAAAATGCAATTTTCATACAACAATACCCTTATTAATGAAAACCCACATAGGATATCAAATGCACAACAAAGTACAGTCAAGAAAGACTCAAACATCAAACAAAATTTCCATGTTTTTCCATTTACTTGCACAGAAATCCCAAGTCAAGTCATATTCAGGAAGATAGTTTGAGTTAGAAGATCAACCGCATCCATAGAACACTATAAAATCAACTTTCCATCACAGCAAGGAAAGAATGTAATCATTTATAAGTTCAGAAGAAAAACAATTTCTTTTTCCAACTCCAACGAATACCCAAGTCATATTCGTCCATTTATACAAAAGAAGAAGCACAACAATAATTATATTACTATCATTTCCTTCTAACCGAGCTCGTAATGCTCAAATAAAACTCAAATGCCAGTTCCTTTAAAATCCAAAAATGTTATTACCTTCTAAACCCAAAACAGCAGAAGGAAAAAGGGTCTTATTTCCTTTTAAAGATTTCAGTAAAGAAACAACTTCAACAACTCGCACAGCTAATACTTTCCATCATTCCAGTTCGTATTAGCAAAAGAATGATTGTTTCAATAATGAAAACAAACTCATACAACATGTACAGTTTCATAACACACATGACGAATTCCCCATTACTGTCAAACAAACCAGCACAACATGGAGGTGTTTCCACTCAATTAAAAATGCAAGGACAGTTCGAATCACAATAACAAGAAAACGATTCTACCCATTTCATTTCCACAATGACAGCAAAATCGAATAAACCCAAAACCCATTCAGAAGAAGAAGAGCAGGGTTGTTTTAATGAGATGCTTAAGTAAAGAAAGTGTTTTAAAGAGAAGGGCTTAACATGCCTGGTATTCTTCCTCGAAACTCGAAGAAAACTGCATTTACAGAAGGTGTTTCCTTCCACGGCGACAACAACGAGCTTCCAAACAATCCCTTCCTCTTCAGGCTCAGCAAATGACCTTCAATTTCCAAAGAATAGAGACAAAAACCAAACACAACTGGTTCGACTGAACCAATCAAAAACCAAATGCAGAGCAACTTCTCAAAAACCCGAGCAAACACAAATGACCAACAAAAATTCCTCCAAACTCTTTCCAAGGTGGACTGGTCACGAAGACCAAAAAGAATTAAATGCATTAAAGGCTCTGCCTTTTTCTATTTCCTCACGCCACCGCCGACTTGGGTTGGCGAACCACCAAATTCAAATTTTGCATGCAAACCAAGTTTAGTTCCATGACCAACTAGATACCTCCACCTTTTTCCTGTTCCTGCCAAACTTGGCACTGTCCACACAAGGACTCACATTAATTTCCATTTAATTCCCCTTCATCCTTATCCTTTCCCATGGGTCTGTGCGTCCCCTTCTAGGTTAGGATTAGTTTAGGATTCATAATAGTGTTCGACCTAGGTCATAGCCTAGTCTTTAGGTTAATAGAACTTAGGTCTATTTTCACCTTTTATACAATTTAAAAATCCACTTAGGATAGTAGTTTAGGATGTAAGGTAGAACTTAGGATTAGATTAGGATCTAATTCCCTCTAACACCTAACACTAATCAACCTCCAATCCAGTCTTTCCGACTGTCATCAAATTTCAACACTGTGCAGGGCATTTCGTCCCACATTAACATGCCTGAGCCACCCGCATCCAGGCATTTATCACCTTACGGGATCTCACGTTACGACAGTGCATGGTTCGTGAATCGAACCTTCATCGTTGGCATCTACGTGCCAGTTGTTCATACCTGAAATCAGGTGCTGCACATTTATATCAACCTTCAGTTCGGTTCAAGAGTAAATCGTCAAAGTGATCACAAGAAGGCCACAACATACTTTGGATCAATGGAATTGATTCAAGGTGTGCTGTCAATCAGCGAATAGAGTTCAGCAAGCATACGACAATTTGTCGTCACATCAGCAAACACACAAGTAACAATAACTGTTGTCCCATGCAAATAAATTACAGTATGCAAGAATCCAGATTAGCAACACATTCCCTTAAGATCAAAATATATATCTTAACATGTTTTCCTTCATTTCAGTAGTTACAACATCAAGAAAGTAATTACCATGATAACTTACAAAAATCAGGGCATTACACTCAGAGATTACCAACAAGCTCACCTTTGAGTTGGCATGGGAGCTCATAAAGCAGCTCATCTAGGAGCTCGGTTGGGAGCTCAACAAGCAACTCACCTTGGAACTCATTGTGCACATCGACTTGAGCTTGCCTAGAAACTCACCTGGGAGCTCATCTGATAGCTCACCTTTCCAGCTCACCTTGAGCTCACCTAGGAGCTCACCGAGTAGCTAAACTTTAGTTCACCAAGGAGCTCACCGAGTAGCTAAACTTGAGTTCACCCAGGAGCTCATAAAGTAGCTTTCTTGAAAACTCACATGGGAGCTCGTATGATGGCTCACCTTTCCAACTCGCATGGGAGCTTGCCTATCATCTCACCTTGTCGGTTCACTTAGAGCTCACCGAGAGCTCACATTACTAACTCACCTTGAGCTCATCTGGTATCTCCCCTTGGATTTCATCGAGGAGCTCACTAAGTAGCTCACCACGAGCTCGCATAATAGCTCACCTGGGAGATCACTCAACAGCTGCCAAGTAGGTTGACTTGAGCTCACCGGGAGCTCACCGGGGGACCTCACCGGGAGGTTACCAAGTAGCTCACTTGAGAGCTTGCGTAGCAGCTCACCAAACAGACTTGCCAAGTAGATCACGGGAGCTCAGCGATCAACTCGAGTTGAGCTCGCCTGGAGTTCGTAAGTAACTCACTTGGGAACTCTCCTCGAGCTCGCATGACAGCTCACCTTGCCAACTCACATTGATCTCACCTTACCAACTCACCTTGAGGTCATATAGTAGCTCGCATTCAAGCTCACCTCAGAGATTGCCGACAAGCTTATATTTAAGCTTTCCAGGGAGCTCACTAAGTAGCTCACCTGGGAGCTTAGCTGGGATCTCGGCAAACAACTCACCCAAGAGCTTGTCGAGCAACTCAACTTGAGATTTCCCTAAAACTTGCTTCGGGATCTCGTCAAGTAGATCACTTGAAAACTCAAATGACTCACCTTGATAACTCACATAGGAGCTCACCTATTAGCTTTCCTTGCCAGGTCACTTTGACCTCGCTGAGGAGCTCACCTTTCCAACTCACCTTGAGCTCATCTGGTAGTTTGCCTAAGATTTCTTCTTATAGCTCACCAAGTAGCTCACCTAGGAGCTCGCCTAATATCTCACCTGGGAGATCACCGAGTAGCTCATCGAGTAGGTTGACTTGAGCTCATTGAGTAACTCACGGGGACCTCTCCTTTGAGTGCACCAAGTAGCTCACTTCGGAGCTCACCTAGCAGCTCACCGAATGGCTCACCAAGTAGCTCACATGGGAGCTCTTCTAGGATCTAACCGATCAGCTCGAGTTGAGCTCACCTGGGAGCTCATCGAGTAACTCATCGAGGAACTTATGTGGGAGCTCACCTGATAACTCACCTTACAAACTCACCTTGAGCTCACCTTGCTAACTCACCTTGTGCTCATTTGGTAGCTCATATATAAGCTCACCTCAGAGATTGCTGACAAGCTTACCTTTGAGCTCTCCTGGGAGCTCACCTAGGAGCTTGGTTGGGAGCTCGACAAGCAGCTCACCCAGAGCTCATCAAGTAGCTTGACTTGAGCTTGCCCAGAAAATCACTTGGGGGTTCTCCTAATAGATGACCTTGTCAGCTCACCTTGAGCTCACCCTAAAGCTCGCTAAGAAGATCAAGTTGAGCTCACCGAGAGCTCGTCAAGTAGCTCACCTGAAAACTCACATGGGAGCTCACTGACAGCTCACCTTACCAACTTGAATGAGAGCTCACCTATTAGCTACCCTTGCTAGTTCACCTTGATCTCCCTGAGGAGCTCACCTTACCAACTCACCTTGAGCTCATTTAGTAGCTCACCTTAGAGTCCATTGAGTAGCTCACCAAGTATCTAACCTGGGCATTCACCTAAGAACTCACTAAGTAGCTCACCAAGTAGGTTGACTTGAGCTCACTTGTGAGCTCACCAAGCAGTCACAGGGGACCTCTCCTAGGAGCTCACATAGTAGCTCACTTCAGAGCTCACCTAGCAGCTCATTGAATGACTCACCAATTAGCTCACCTAAGAGCTACTTGGTGAACTATTTGGTGAGCTCCCATGCGAGTTGCTAGGTGAGCTCCCAAGTGAGCTACTTGGCGACCTCCCAGGTGAGGTCCTCGGTGAGGTGCTTGATGAGCTCACAACCGAGCTCAAGTTAACCTACTCGATCGGCTACTCGGTGAGTTCAGAGGTGATCTCCCAAGTTAGCTGTTACTCAAGAGTTCGAGGTGAGCTACTTGGTGAGTTCGAAATGAAAGCTGTTAGGTGAGCTCCCATTCACATTTTTGTGTGAGCGCTTAACGAGCTCCTAGGAGAGCTCAATTCAACCTACTCGGTGAGCTACTCGGTGAGCTCTTAGGTGAGCTATTAAGTGAGCTCCCAAGTGAGCTACTTGGTGAGTTACTCGATGAACTCCAAGGTGAGCGACAAGGTAAGCCGATAGGTGAGCTCCCATGCAAGTTTTCACACAAGCTACTTGATGAGATCCTGGGTGAGCTACTTGATGAGCTCCTAGGTGAGCTCAAGTTGATCTACTTGGCGAGCTCCTAGGTGAGCTCAAGGTGAGGCTGCAAGGTGAGCTATCAGGCGAGCTCCCAGGTAAGTTTTTGGGTAAGCTCAAGTCGAGCTAATCGACGAGCTCCCAGGTGAGCTCAAAGGTGAGCCAGTTGGCAAGGCGAGCTATAAAGTGAGCTCCCATGTGAGTTCCTAAGTGAGTTACTCGATGAGCTCTTGGGTGAGCTCAACTTGAGCTGATCGGTGAGCTCCCATAAGAGCTCCCATGTGAGCTGCTAGGTGAGCTCCTACGTAAGCTACTTGGCAAGCTCCCAGGCGAGGTCCCCTGGAAGCTTCTCGATGAGCTCACAAGTGAGCTCAAGTCAACCTACTCGGTGCGCTGCTCGATGAGCTCCTAGGCAAGCTGTTAAGTGAGCTCTCTAGGGAGATGTTAGGCAAGCTACGGGTAGGCTAATTAGAGAGTTGCTTAAAAAATCCAAGGTGAGCTACCTTCAAAGTTTAAGGTGAGTTGGTAAGGTGAGCTCCTCAGCAAGCTCAAGGTGAGCTGGTAAGGTGAGTTGATAGGCAAGTTCCCATGTGATTTGGTAAGGTGAGATATTTGGTGATCTCCCATGTGTGTTTTTGGATGAGTTTTTTGACGTGCTCCCGGTGAGCTCAAGTTGAGATGCTTGGTGAGCTCCTAGGAAAGCTCAAGGTGAGCTATCAGGTGAGCTCCTAGGTGAGTTTTCGAGGTAAGCTCGGGTTGAGCGCTTAATGAATTCTTGGGTGAGCTACTTATTGAGCTCCTAGTCGAGCTCCTAGGTGAGCTGCTCGGTAAGCTCCTAGGTGAGCTCAAAGGTGAGCTTGTTGGTAATCTCTAAGGTGAGCTTACATATGAGCTACTAGATGAGCTCAAGGTGAGTTGGCAAGGTGAGCTCAAGGTGAGTTGGTAAGGAAAGCTCAAGGTGAATTGACAAGGTGAGATGTCAAGTGAGCTCCTAGGTGAGTTCCTAGGTTAGTTACTTGACAAGCTGCTAGGTGAGCTCAACTCGAGTTGATCGGTGAGATCCCATTAGAGCTCCTAAGTGACCTACTTGGTGAGCTATTCGGTGAGCTCCCAGGTGAAGCTGCCTGTTAGGTGAGCTATTTCATGAGCTCCTAGGTAAGGTCCCCCGGTGAGCTGCTTGATGAGCTCACATGTGAGCTCATGTCAACCTACTCGGTAAGATACTCAGTGAGTTCCCAGGTGAGGTCCCAGGTGACCTATTAGGTGAGCTCCTAGGTGAGCTACATGGCGAGCTACTTGACGATCTCCAAGGTGAGCTACTAGACGAGCTCAAGGTAAGTTGACAAGGTGAGCTCCTCAGCAAGCTTAAGGTGAGCTGGCAAGGTGAGCTAATAGGTGAGTTCCCATGTGAGTTGTCAAGGTGAGCTATAAGGAGAGCTAGTATACGAGTTTTAGGTGAGCTCAAGTTGAGCTGCTCGGCGAGATCTTGGTGAGCTTAAGGTGAGCTAGTAAGGCAAGCTTTCAGGTGAGTTCCTATGAAAGTTTCTAGGGAAGCTCAATTTGAGCTACTCGACGAGCTCCTGGGTGAGCTTCTTATTGAGCTCCCAGCCGAGATCTTAGGTGAGCTACTCGGTGAGCTCCCAAGCGAGCTCAAAGGTGAGCTTGTCAGTAATCCCGAGGTGAGCTTACATGTAAGCTACAAGATGAGCTAAAGGTGAGTTTGCAAGGTGAGCTCAAGGAAAGTTGGCAAGGTGAGCACAAGGAAAGTTAGCAAGGTGAGCTATCAGGCAAGCTCCAAGGAAAATTCCCAAGTGAGTTACTTGACAAGCTCCTAGGTGATCTCAACTCAAGCTGATCGTCGAGCTTCCAAAAGAGCTTCCTAGATAGCTACTTTGTGTGTGTTTAGTGAGCTACCAGGTGAGCTGCTAGGTGAGTTCCCAAGTTAGCTTCTTGGCGAGATCCCAGGTGAGGTCCCTAGTGAGCTGCTTGGTGAGCTCATAATTGAGGTCAAGCCAATCTACTCAATGAGCTACTCGTCGAGCTCTTAGGTGAGCTCCTAGATGAGCTACTTGGTGAGCTGCTCGAAAAACTCAGAGGTGAGCTACCGGATGAGCTCAAGGTGAGTTGGTAACATGAGCTCCTCAGTTAGCTCAAGGTGAGCTAGTAAGGTGAGCTAATAGGCAAGCTCCAATGTGAGTTTTTAGGTGAGCTACTTAACGAGCTCTCAGGCGAGCTCAAGTCGAGCTGCTGGGTGAGCTCAAGGTGAGCTAGCAAGATGAGCTATTAGGTGAGCTCCTAGGTGATTTTCTAGGGAATCTCAAGTCAAGATACTCGATGAGCTCCTGGGAAAGCTACTTTTCAAGCTCCTATATGAGATCCTAGGTGACCTCAAAGGCAATTTTTTTACAATCTCTCACGGGAGCTCAACAAGTAGCTCACTTGGGAGCTCACCTAGAAGTTCACCTGAGAGCTTAGTGAATAGCTCACAAAGTATCTCACCTAGGAGCTTGCCGATCAGCTCGAGTTGAGCTCACCCAAGAGATCATTGAGTAACTCACCTGTGAACTCACGGGAGCTTGCCTGATAGCTCATCTTGCCAACTCACCTTGAGCTCACTTTGTCAACTCACATTGAGCTTATCTTGTACCTCACATGTAAGCTCACCTTAGAGATTGTTGACAAGCTTTCCTTTGAGCTCCCCGGGAGCTCACCGAGTAGCTCACCTAGGATCTTAGCTTGGGGCTTTATAAGTAGCTCACCCAGTGCTTGTTGAGAAGCTCAACTTGAGCTCACCTAGGAGCTTGTCAAGCAACTTACTTGAAAACTCACATGGGAGCTCACTTGATAGCTCACCCAGAAACTTACATGGGAGCTTGCCTATCAGCTTGCCTTGCTAGCTCACCTTGATCTCACTAAGGAGCTCACCTTGACAACTCACCTTGAGCTCATATGGTAGCTTGATTTGGAGTTCGTCGAGCAGCTCGCCAAGTAGCTCACCTAGGATCCCACCTAACAACTCACCTGGGAGCTCACCGAACAACTTTCTTAGTAGGTTGACTTGAGCTCACTTGTGATCTCATTGAGTAGCTCACTGGGGACCTCACATGGGAGGTCACCAAGAACCTCATTTGGGAGCTCGCCTAGCAGCTCACCAAACATCTCACCAAGTAGCTCACCTGGGAGCTCTTTTGGGAGCTTGCCGATCAGCTTGAGTTGATTTCACCTTGCCAAGTCACCTTGAGCTCACCTTGCCAACTTGCCTTGAGGTTACCTTACCAACTCACCTTGAGCTAATATGGTAGCTCACATCTAATCTAACCTCAAAGATTACGACAAGATCACCTTTGAGCTCGCATGGGAGCTCATAGAGTAGCTCACCTAGGAGCTCGATTGGGAGCTCAACAAGCAGCTCACCTTGGAGCTCATCAAGTAGTTTGACTTGAGCTTTCCTAGAAACTCACCTGGGAGCTCATCTGATAGCTCACCTTTCCAACTCACCTTAAGCTCACCCAGGAGCTCACCGAGTAGCTAAACTTGAGTTTACGTAGGATCTCATAAAGTATCTTACCTAAAAACTCACATGGGAGCTTGTATAACAGCTCACCTTGCCAACTTACATGGGAGCTTACCTATCATCTCACCTTGCCATCTCACTTTGAGCTCACTAAAGAGCTCACCTTGCTAACTCACCTTAAGCTCATCTGGTAGCTCCCCTTAGAGTTCATCGAGGAGCTCACTAAGTAGCTCTCTTGGGAGCTTGCATAATAGCTCACTTGGGAGATCACTGAGTAGCTCACCGAGTAGGTTTACTTGAGCTCACCGAGTAGCTCATTGGGGACCTCACCTGGGAGGTCACCAAGTAGCTCACTTGAGAGATTTGCCTAGTAGCTCATCAAATAGCTTGCCAAGTAGCTCGCCTAGGAGGTCACTGATTAGCTCGAGTTGAGCTCGCTCTAGAGTTCATCAAGTAACTCACTTGGGAACTCTCCTCAGAGCTCCCTGATAGCTCACCTTGCCAACTCACATCGATCTCACCTTACCAACTCGCTTTGAGCTCATCTAGTAGCTCACATTCAAGCTCACCTCAGAGATTACCGACAAGCTTATCTTTAAGCTTGCAAGGATCTCACTGAGTAGCTCATCTAGGAGCTTAGCTGGGATCTCAGCAAATAGCTCACCCAAGAGCTCATCGAGTAGCTCAACTTGAGGTTTCCCTAAAACTTTCTCAGGAGCTCATCAAGCAGATCACCTGAAAAATCGAATGACTCACCTTGATAACTCACATAGGAGCTCACCTATTAACTTTCCTTGCTAGGTCACTTTGAGGTCATTTGAGGAGCTCACCTTTCCAACTCACCTTGAGCTCATCTGGTAGTTTGCCTTAGAGTTCATCTTATAGCTCACCAAGTATCTCACCAAGGAACTCATGTGGTAGCTCACCGATAACTCGCCTTGCCAACTCACCTTGAGATCACCTTGCTAACTCACCTTGTGCTCATTTGGTAGCTCATATGTAAACTCACCTTAGAGATTGCTGAAAAGCTCACCTTTGAGCTCTCCTGGGAGCTCACCTAGGAGCTTGGCTAGGAGCTCGGCAAGTAGCTCACCCAGGAGCTCATCGAGTGGCTTGACTTGAGCTTGCCTGGAAACTCACTTGGGGGTTCTCTCGATAGCTGACCTTTCCAGCTCACCTTGAGCTCACCCAAGATCTCGCTAAGTAGATCAAGTTGAGCTCACCTAGGAGCTTGTCAAGTAGCTCACACGAAAACTCACATTAGAACTCACCTGACAGGTCACCTTACCAACTTGCATGGGAGATCACCTATCAACTCCTTTTGTCAGTTCACCTTGATCTCCCTGAGGAGTTCACCTTACCAACTCACCTTGAGCTCGTCTAGTAGCTCACCTCAGAGTTCATTGAGCAGCTCACCAAGTATCTTACCTGGGAGTTCACCTAACAACTCACCTAAGAACTCACCGAGTATCTCACCAAGTAGGTTGAATTGAGCTCACTTGTGAGCTCATCAAGTAGCTCGTCGTTGACCTCTCCTGGGAGCTCACACATTAGCTCACTTCAGAGCTTGCCTAGTAGCTCACTAAATGACTCACCAATTAGCTCACATGAGAGCTACTTGGTGAACTATTTGGTGAGCTCCCATGCAAGCTGTTAGGTGAGCTCCCAAGTGAGCTACTTGGCGACCTCCCAGGTGAGGTCCTCGGTGAGCTCACAACCAAGCTCAAGTTAACCTACTCAGCAAGCTACTTGGTGAGTTCATAGGCAAGCTCCCGTGTTAGTTGTTAGTCAAGTTCCAAGGCGAGCTACTTGGTGAGTTGGAAATGCAAGGTGTCAGTGAGCTCCCATGCTTGTTTTCAAGTGAGCTACTTAACAAGCTCCTGGAAGAGCTCATGTCAACCTATTGAGAGAACTACTCAGTGAGCTCCCAGGTGAGCTGTTAAGTGAGCTCCCAAGTGAGCTACTTGGCGAGTTACTCAACAAACTCCAAGGTGAGCTACCAGATGAGCTCAATGTGAGTTGGTAAGGTGAGATCCTTAGTGAGGTCAAGGTGAGCTGACAAGGCAAGCTGATAGGCAAGCTCCCATGTAAGTTTTCACACAAGTTGCTTGATGAGATCCTGGGTGAGCTACTTGATGAGCTCCTAGGTGAACTCAAGTTGAGCTACTTGGTGAGCTCCTAGGTGAGCTCAAGGTAAGGCTACAAGGTGAGCTATTAGGTGATATCCTAGGTAAGATTTTTGGGTAAGCTCAAGTCGAGCTGGTCGATGAGCTCCCAAGTGAGCTCAAAGATGAGCTAGTTGGAAAGGTGAGTTGGCAAGGCGAGCTATAAAGTGAGCTCCCAGGTGATTTCCTAGGTGAGTTACTCAATGAGCTCTCGGGTGAGCTCAACTCGAGTTGATTGGTGAGCTCCCAGAAGAGCTCCCAAGTGAGCGATAGGTGATCTCCTAAGCAAGCTACTTGGTGAGCTCCTAGGAAAGGTCCCTAGGAAGCTTCTCGATGAGCTCACAAGTGAGTTCAAGTCAACCTACTCGATGAGCTACTCTAGTGAGCTCCTAGGAAAGCTGTTAAGTGAGCTCTCTCGGGAGATGTTAAGCAAGCTCCCGTGTGAGCTAATTGGAGAGCTACTTGACAAACTCCAAGGTGAGGTACATTCTAAGTTTAAGGTGAGTTGGTAAGGTGAGCTCCTCAGCAAGCTCAAGGTGAGCTGATAGGAATGTTCCCATGTCATTTGGTAAGGTGAGCTATTAGGTTATCTCCCATGTGTGTTTTTGGGTGAGCTATTTGATGCACTCCTCAGTGAGCTCAAGTTGAGCTACTCGGTGAGCTCCTAGGAAATCTCAAGGTGAGTTGTCAGGTGAGCTCCCATGTGAGTTTTCGGGCAAGCTCAAGTTGAGCTGCTCAATGAATTTTTAGGTGAGCTTCTTACTAAGCTCCTAGTCAAGCTCCTAGGTGAGCTACTCGAGTAAGCTCTAGGTGATCTCAAAGGTGAGCTTGTCGGTAATCTCTAAGGTTAGCTTACATACGAGCTACAAGATGAGCTCAAGGTGAGTTGGTAAGGTGAGCTCAAGGTGAGTTGGTAAGGCAAGCTCAAGGTGAATTGGCAAGGTGAGCTATCAAGTGAGCTCCCAGGTGAGTTCCTAGGTTAGTTACTCGACGACGAGCTCCAGGCGAGCTCAACTCGAGCTGATCAATGAGCTCCTAAAGAGCTCCTAGTCAAGCTCCTAGGTGAGCTACTCGGTAAGCTCCTAGGTGATCTCAAAGGTGAGCTTGTCGGTAATCTCTAAGGTGAGCTTACATACGAGCTACCAGATGAGCTCAAGGTGAGTTGGTAAGATGAGCTCAAGGTGAGTTGGTAAGGCAAGCTCAAGGTGAATTGGCAAGGTGAGCTATCAAGTGAGCTCCCGGTGAGTTCCTAGGTGAGTTACTCGACGAGCTCCCGGAAAGCTCAACTCGAGCTGATCAATGAGCTCCTAGAAGAGCTCCTAGGTGAGCTACTTGGTGAGCTATTTGGTGAGATCCCAGGTGAATTGTTAAGTGAGCTATTTCATGAGCTCCTAGGTGAGGTCCCCCGGTGAGCTCACATGTGAGCTCATGTTAACCTACTTAGTAAGCTACTCAGTGAGTTCCTAGGTGAGGTCCCAGGTGACCTATTAGGCGAGCTCCTAGGCAAGCTACATGGTGAGCTACTTAATGATCTATGAGGTGAGCTACTAGACGAGCTCAAGGTAAGTTGGCAAGGTGAGCTCCTCAGCAAGCTCAAGGTCAGCTGGTAAGGTGAGCTAATAGGTGAGTTCCCATGTGAGTTGTTAGGGTGAGCTATTAGGAGAGCTACTATACAAGTTTTCAGGTGAGCTACTTGATGAGCTCTCAGGTGAGCTCAAGTTAAGCTTCTCGGTGAGCTCTTGGGTGAGCTTAAGGTGATTTAGTAAGGCAAGTGTCAGGTGAGCTCCCATGAAAGTTTCAAGGAAGCTCAATTTGAGCTACTCAACGAGCTCTTGGGTGAGCTGCTTGTTGAGCTCCCAGCCGAGCTCCTAGGTGAGCTACTCGATGAGCTCCCAAGAGAGCTCAAAGGTGAGCTTGTTAGTAATCCCTGAGATGAGCTTACATGCAAGCTACAAGACGATCTAAAGGCAAGTTTGTAAGGTGAGGTCAAGGAAAGTTGGCAAGGAGAGCTCAAGGCAAGTTAGGAAGGTGAGTGTCAGTGAGCTCCTGGAAAATTCCCAGTGAGTTACTTGACGAGATCCTAAGTGAGCTCAACTCGAGCTGATCGTCGAGCTTCCAAAAGAGCTTCCTGGATAGCTAATTTGTGAGCTGTTTAGCGAGCTACCACGTGAGCTACCACGTGAGTTCCCAAGTTAGCTACTTGGCAAGATCCTAGGTGAGGTCCCTAGTGAGTTGCTCAATGAGCTCACAAGTGAGCTCAAGTCAACCTAATTGATGAGCTGCTCGTCGAGCTCCTAGGTGAGCTCCTAAACTAGCTACTTGGTGAGCTACTGAAAAACTCAGAGGTGATCTACCAGATGAGCTCAAGGTGAGTTGGTAACATGAGCTCCTCGGTTAGCTCAAAGAAAGCTGGTAAGGTGAGCTAATAGGTGAGCTCCTATGTGAGTTTTAGGTGAGCTACCTAATGATCTCTCAAGTGAGCTCAAGTCAAGCTTCTCGGTGAGCTCCTGGGTGAGCTCAAGGTGAGCTAGCAAGGTGACCTATTAGGTGAGCTTCTAGGTGATTTTCCAGGGAAGCTCAAGTTGAGCTACTTGATGAGCTACTAGGAAAGCTACTTGTTGAGCTCCCATCTGAGGTCTTAGGTGAGCTCCTAGGTGAGCTCAAAGTCGATTCTGTTGGCAATATCTCAGTGAGCTTACATGTGAGATACCAGATGAGCTCAAGGTGACATGGCAAGGTGAGCTCAAGGTAAGTTTACAAGGTGAGCTCAAGGAAAGTTGGCAAGGTGAACTATTAGGTGAGCTCAAGGAAAGTTCCTAGGCAAGTTGCTCAATGAGCTCCCTGAGAGCTCAACTCGAGCTGATCATTAAGCTCCCAGAAGAGCTCCCTAGTGAGAAACTTTACGAGCTATTCGGTGAGCTCCTAGGTGAGCTACCAGGAGAGTTCCCAAGTTATCTACTTGGCAAGATCCTAGGTGAGGTCCCTAGTGAGCTACTTGGTGAGCTCACAAGCGAGCTCAAGTCAACCTACTTGATGAGCTACTCATTGAGCTCCTAGGTGAGCTCCAAGGTGATCTCCCAGGTGAGCTACTTGGTGAGCTACTTGATGAAATCAGAGGTGAGCCACATGAAAAGCTCCCAGATGAGTTTTTGGGAAATCTCAAGTTGAACTACTCAAGGAGCTCCTTGGTGAGCTACCAAGGTGAACTGATAGGTGAGCTCCCATGTGAGTTGGTAAGGTGAGCTGTCAGGCTAGCTCCCATGTGAGTTTTGGGGTTAGCTACTTATAGAGCTCAAGTCAAGCTACTCAGTGAGCTCGTAGGTGAGCTCAAGGTGAGCTGGAAAGGTGACCTATTAGATTAGCTCCCTGGTGAGTTTCCATGTAAGCTCAAGTCAAGCTGCTCGATGAGGACCTAGGCAAGATACTTACCAAGCTCCTAGCCGAGTTCCTAGGAGAGCTAATCAGTGGGCTCTTAGGTGAGCTCAAATGTAAGCTTGTCAACAATGTCTAAGGTGAGCTTATATGCGAGCTACTAGATGAGCTCAATGCGAGTTGGCAAGGCAAGGTCAGGCAGTCAAGGAGCTCCGGGTGAGTTCCCAGGTGAGTTATTTGATAAGCTCTCTAGAGAACTCAACTCGAGCTGATCGATGAGCTCCTAGAAGAGGTCCTAGGTGAGCTACTTGGTGAGTTATTAGTGACCTCCCAGGTGAGTTACTAGGTGATCTCCCAAGTGAGCTACTTGGCGAGCTCCTAGGTGAGGTCCCCAGCAAGATCACAAGTGAGTTGTTAGGTGAGCTCCTAGGCAAGCTACTTGATGATTTGCTCCACGAACTCTGTGGTGATCTACTAGATGAGCTTAAGGTGAGTTGGAAAGGTGAGCTCCTCAGTGAGCTCAAGGTGAGATCGCAAGGCAAGCTCCCATGTGAGTTTTCACGTGAGCTGCTAGATGAACTCCAAGATGAGCTATGAGTTCCCAGGTGAGTTACTCGACTAGCTCCTGGGTGAGATCAACTTGAGATGATTGGAAAGCTCCTAAAAGATGTCCTAGGTGAGGTACTTGACAATCTATTTGGTGAGATTGTAGGTGAGTTACTTGGTGAGCTCCTAAGTGAGATAATTGTCAAGCTCCCATGTGAGGTCCCTTGGCTAGCTACTTGGTGAGATCACAAGCAAGCTCAAGTCAACCTACACAATGAGCTACTCAATGAGCTCCCAGGAAATCTATTAGGAGAGCTCTTAGGAGAGCTACTTGATGAACTCTGAGGTGAGCTACTAGATGAGCTAGAAAAGTTAGCTGATAGGTGAGCTCAAGATGAGCTTGTAAAGTGAGCTGATAGGTGAGCTCCCACATGAGTTTCTGGGAAAGCTATCAAGAGAGCTCCCATGTAAGTTTCTGAGTGAGCTACTTGACGAGCTTCCAGGTGAGCTCAAGTCGAGCTACTCGGTGAGCTCCTATGTGAGCTTAAGGTGAGCTAACAAGGTGAGCTGTTAGGAGATCTCCCAGGTGAGTTTCTAGGTAAGCTCAAATTAAGATACTCGAGGAGCTCTTGGACGAGCTGCTTGATGAGCTCCCAGTCGACCTCCTAGGTGAGCTGCTCAGTTTGCTCCTAGGTGAGGTCAAAGGCAAGCTTGTTTGCAATATTTGAGCTAAGCTTACATGTGAGCTACCCGATGAGCTTAAGGTGAGTTGGCAAGGTGAGCTCAAGGGTAGTTGGTAAGGTGAGTTATTAGGTGAGTTCCCAGGTGAGTTCCTAGGTGAGTTACTCATCAAGCTCCCAGGTGAGCTCAACTCAAGCTGATCAGTGAGCTCCTAGAAGAGCTCTCAGGTGAGCTACTTAGTGAGCTATTTGGAGAGATCCAAGGTGAGCTTCTAGGTGAGCTCCTAACTGAGCTACTTAGGGAACTCTTAGGTGAGGTCCCTGGTGAGCTACTCGGTAAGCTTAAGTAAATCTACTCAGTGAGTTGATCGATGAACTCTGAGATGAGATACTAGATGAGCTCAAGGTGAGTGTGAAAGGTGAGCTCCTCAACGAGCTTAAGGTGAGCTAGCAAGGTGAGTTGATAAGTGACCTCCCATGTGAGTTTTTGGGTGAGGTATCAGGTGAGCTCCCATGTGAGTTTCAGTGAGATGTCGGTGAGCTCCCTGGTGAGATTCTCAGGTAAGCTCGGGTCGAGCCGCTCGATGACCTCCTGGGTGAGCTACTTTCTAAGCTCCTAGCCAAGCTCCTAGGTGAGTTACTCGGTGATCTCCCAGGTGAGCTAAAAGGTGATCTTATCGGTAATCTCTAAGGTGAGCTTACATGCAAGCTACCAGATGAGGTCAAGGCGAGTTAGCAAGGTGAGCTGTTAGGCAAGCTCCCAGGTGAGTTCCCAAGTGAGTTACTCAATGAGCTCCCAGGTGAGTTCAACTTGAGCTGATTTGTGAGCTCCCAAAAGAGCTCCTAGGTTAGCTACTTGGCGAGCTATTCGGTGAGCTACTTAGTGAGTTACTTAATGAATTTTCGATAGGGGAGCTCCCGTGTGAGCTCATAAGAAATATCAAGTCAACCTACTCGGTGAGCTCCTAGGTGAGCTGTTAGGCAAGCTCTTAGGTGAGGTGTTAGTTGAGTTCCCAGGTAAGCTACTTGGTGAGTTACTTAATGAACTCTAATAGGAGCTCCCATGTAATTTGGCAAGGTAAGCTATCAAGTAAGCTCCCATGCATGTTTTTGGGTGAGTTGCTTAATGAGCTACTGGGTGAGCTCAATTCGAGCTACTGAGTAAGCTCCTCGGTATTCTCAAGGTGAGCTTGTAAGGTGAACTGTTAGGTGAGCTCCTATGTGAGTTTTCGAGCAATCTCAAGTCGAGCCGATCAACGAGCTCCTAGGTGAGCTGCTTACCGAGCTCCCGGTCAAGCTCCTAGGTGAGCTCCGGGTGAGCTCAAAGGTGAGCTTGTTAGAAATATACGAGGTGAGCTTTTATACGAGCTACTAGATGAGCTCAAGGTGATCGGCAAGGTGAGCTCAAGGTGAGTTGATAAGGTGAGCTGTTAGGCAAGCTCCTAGGTGATTTACCAAGTGATTTACTTGAAGAGCTCTCGGGTGAGCTCAACTCGAGCTAATCAGTGAGCTCCCAGAAGAGCTCCTACGTGAGCTTGTTAGAAATCTCTAAGGTGAGCTTACATGTGAGCTACCAGATTAGCTCAAGGCGAGTTGGTAAGGTGAGCTCAAGGTGAGTTGGTAAGGCAAGCTGAAGGTGAGTTGGTAAGGTGAGCTATCAGGAGAGCTCCAAGGTGAGTACCTAGGTGAGTTACTCGACGAGTTGCTTGGTGAGCTCACAAGTAAGCTCAAGTCAACCTACTCAGAGAGCTACTTGGTGATCTCCCAGATGAGTTGTTAGATAAGCTATTTAGTGAGCTACTCAATGAACTCGAGGCGAGATACCAAAGGATCTCAATGTGAGTTAGCAAGGTGAACTCATCGGTGAGCTCAAGGTGAGTGAGGAAGCCGAGTTGATATGAGCTCCCATATGAGTTGGCAAGGTGAGATGTTAAGTGAGCTCCCATGTGAGTTTTCGAGTGAGGTAATTGTGAGCTCCCCATCAATATCAAGTTGAGATTCTTGGTGAGCTTAAGGTGAGATGTCATGTGAGCTTCCAAGAAAGTTTCTGGGCAAGCTTAACTCGAGGTGCTCGATGAGCTCTTAGGCGAGCTACTTGCCAAGCTCCCACTGAGCTCCTAGGTGAGCTACTTGGTGAGCTCCCATGTGAGCTCAAAGGTGAGCTTGTTAGCAATCTCTGAGGTGAGCTTACATGTGAGCTACCAGATGAGCTCAAGGTGAGTTAGCAAGGTGAGGTCAAGGTAAGTTGGCAATGCGAGTTGTCAGCTAGCTCCCAGTGATTTACCAGGTGAGTTACTCGGTGAGCTCCCAGGTGAGCTCAACTCGAGGTAATGGTGAGCTCCTATAAGAGAACCCGGTGAGCTAATTTGCAAGCTATTCAATGAACTCCTAGGTAAAATTCTACGTGAGCTCTCAAGAGAGCTACTTGGTGAGCTCAGGGTGAAGTACTTGACACGTTGCTCGTAAAGCTCACTAGTGAGATCATAAGTCAGCTCAAGTGAACCTACTCGATGAGCTTCTTGGTAAACTCCCAAGCGAGCTACTCGAAAAAATATAAGGTTATCTACTAGAAAAGCTCAAGGTGAGTTAGGAAGGTGAGCCAATCAACGAGCTCAAGGTGAGCTCCCATGTGAGTTTCTGGGTGAGGTACTTAACGAGCTCCAGTGGTGAGTTCAAGTTGAGTGCTCGGTGAGCTAAAAGTGAGCTCGTAAGGTGAGCTGTCAGGTGAGCTCCCAGGTGAGTTTTTGGGAAGCTCAAGTAAAAATGCTTGATGAGCTCCTAGGTGAGCTACTTATCGAGCTCCCAGGTGAGCTAAAAGGTGAGATTAAGGTGAGTTAGCAAGGTGAGCTGAATGTGATTTGGGAAGGTGAGCTCAAAGTGAGTTGGCAAGGTGAGTTGTCAAGTGAGCTCCCAGGTAAGTTACTTGATGAGTTCCTGGGTGACATCTCCTCAAGCTAATCGGTGAGATCCTAGAAGATCTCAAGGTGAGCTACTTGGCGAGCTATTCGGTGAGCTCCCAGGAAAGCAGCTAGGTGAGCTCCTAAGTGAGCTACTTAGCGAGGTCCTAGGTGAGGTCCCTAGAAAGATGATCGGTGAGCTCATAAGTTAGCTCAAGTCAATGTATTCGTTGAGCTTCTCGGTCCCAGGTGAGCTCCTAGGTGAGCTCGTAGGTGAGCTACTTGGAAATTTGCTCGATGAACTCTGAGGTGAGCTACTAGATGAGCTCAAGGTGAGTTTGTAATGTGAGCTCCTCATTGAGCTCAATTTGAGTTGGAAAGGTGATCTCCCATGTGAGTTGGCAAGGCATGGTGTCAGGTGAGCTCCCATGTGATTTTTTAGGAAAGCTACTTGACGAACTCACAGGCAATCTCAAGTCGAGTTACTCAGTGAGCTCCTGGGAAAGCTCAAGGAAAGCTGGTAAGGTGAGTTGTAAGACAAGCTCCTAGGTAAGTTTTGGGAAAGCTCCTAGGTGAGCTACTCTGCGAGCTCCCAGGAAAGCTCAAAGGTGAGCTTGTTGGCAATCTCTGAGGTGAGTTTACATGCGAGTGACCAAATGAGCTCAACGCAAGTTGGCAAGGCAAGATCAAGTCAAGTTGGATAGTTGAACTCAAGGCAAGTTTACAAGGTGAGTTATTAGATGAGCTCCTAGGTGTGTTCCTGAGTGAGTTAGTTGACGAGCTCCAAGGGGAGCTCAACTCAATCTAATCGGCAAGCTCCCGAAAGAGCTCTGAAGTGAGCTACTTGGTGAGCTGTTCGGTGAGCTTCCAAGTGAGCTGCCAGGTAAGGTTCCAAGTGAGCTACTTTGTGATCTCCCAGGTGAGGTCCCTAGAGAGCTACTTGGTGAACTCACAAGTGAGCTAATAAGTGAGCTCAAGTCAACCTACTCGGAGAGCTTCTCGGTGAGCTCCCCAAGCTACTTGGTGAGCTACTCAATGAACTATGAGTTGAGCTATTAGACGAACTCAAGGCGAGTTGGTAAGGTGAGCTCCTTAGTGAGCTCAAGGAGAGCTAGAAAGGTGAGATCCCATTTGATTTTCTAGGTGAGCTGTAAGGTGAGTTTATTGGCAAGCTGCTTGGTAAGCTCTTACATGAGCTCAAGGTGAGCTGGCAAGGTGAGATGTCAGGTGATCTCTGAGGCAAGTTTCAAGACAAGCTCAAGTCAAGCTACTTTCTAAGCTCCCAGTCAAACTCCTAGGTGAGCTACTCGATGAGCTCCCAGTGAGCTCAAAGGTGAGCTTGTAGGTAATCTCTGAGGTGAGCTTACATGTGAGCTACAAGATGAGCTCAAGGTGAGTTGGCAAGGCAAGCTTAAGGTGAGTCCACAAGGGAAGCTCAAGTTGAGTTGGTATGGCGAGATGTCAGGTGAGCTCCTAGGTGAGTTCTCAGGAGAGTTAGTCGATGAGCTCCCCGTGAACTCATCTCGAGATGTTTAGATATTTCCCGTAAGAGCTCCTAGGTGAGCTACTTGGTGAGTTATTCAGTGAGCTCCCAGGTGAGCTACTAGGTGAGCTCCCAAGTGAGCTACTTGGCAAGCTCCCAAGTGAGGTCCCCGATGAGCTACTCGGTGAGGTCACAAGTGAGCTCAAGTCAACCTACTCAGCAAGCTTCTTGGTGAGCTCCCAAGTGAGTTATTAGGAAAGCTCCCAAGTGAGCTATTAGGTGAGCTCCTAGGTGAGCTACTTGGTGAGCTACATGAAAAACTCTGAGGTGAACTACCAGACAAGCTTAAGGTGAATTGGAAAGGTGAGCTCCTGAGTAAGCTTAAGGTGAGCTCCCATGTAAGTTAGTAAGGTGAGCTCCCATGTGAAATTTGGGAAAGCTACTTGATGAGCTCCTAGGTAAGCTCAAGTTGAGCTACTCGGTGAGCTCCTATGTGAGCTCAAGGTAAGATAGCAAGGTGAGTTGTCAGGTGAGCTTTTGGGTGAGCTACTTTATGAGCTCCCAGCTGAACTCCTAGATGAGCTACTCATTGATCTCCTAGGTGAGCTCAAAGGTGAGCTTGTCGGTAATCTCTGAGGTGAGATTACATGTGAGCTACCAGATGAGCTCAAGGTGAGTTGGCAAGGTGAGCTTAAGGTGAGTTGGCAAGGCAAACAGAAGGTGAGTTGGTAAGGCTAGCTATTAGGTGAGCTCCTATTTGATTTCCCAGGTGAGTTACTCAATGAGATCCTAGGTGAGCTCAACTTGAGCTAACCGGTGAGCTACTTAGCGAGCTATTTTGTGAGCTCCCAAGTGAGCTACTTGGTGAGCTCCCAAGCAAGCTACTTGGTGAGCTCCTAGGTGAGGTCCCCGATGAGCTACTCGGTGAGCTCATAAGCAAGCTCAAGTCAACCTACTCGATGAGCTGCTTGGTGAGCTCCTAGTTGAGTTGTTAGGAAAGCTCCCATTGAATTATTATTTCGAGATCGCAGGCGAGATACTTTGTAATCTACTCAAGAAACTCTGATGTGAGCTATTAGATGAGCTCAAGGCAAGTTGGCAATGTGAGCTCCTCAAAAATCTCAAGGCAATCTACCAAGGTGAGTTGATAAGGGAGCTCCCAAGCGAGTTGGCAAGGTGAACTATCAGGTGAGCTCGTATGTAATTTTTTGGCTGAACTACTTGATGAGCTCCCAAGAGAGCTCAAATCAAGCTACTTGGTGAGCTCCTAGGTGAGCTCAAGGTGAAATGGCAAGGTGAGCTATCAAGCAAGCTCCCAGGTGAGTTTTTGAGCAAGCTCAAGTCAAGCTACTTGATGATTTCCTGGGAGAGCTAATTACAAAGCTCCGAGTCGAGCTCCTATGTTAGCTACTTGGTAAGCCCCCAGCTGAGCTAAAAGGTGAGCTTGTCAATAATCTCGAGATGAGCTTATATATGAGCTACTAGATGAGTTCAAGGTGAGTTGGCAAGGTGAGCTCAAGTTGAGTTAGTAAGGTGAGTTGTCAAGTGAGCTCCTAGGAAAGTTACTTGATGAGTTCTTGGGTGACATCTCCTCAAGCTAATCGGTGAGCTCCCAGAAGATCTTAAGGTGAGTTACTTGGCGAGCTATTCGGTGAGCTCTCGGGAAAGCAGCTAGGTGAGCTCCTAAGTGAGCTACTTGGCGAGGTCCCGGTGAGGACCCCGGTAAGATGATCGGTGAGCTCATAAGTTAGCTCAAGTCAATGTACTCGATGAGCTGCTTGGTCCCAAGTGAGTTCCTAGGTGAGCTACTTGGAAATTTGCTCGATGAACTCTAAGGTGAGCTACTAGATGAGCTCAAGGTGAGTTTGTAATGTGAGCTCCTCAACGAGCTCAATCTGAGCTAGAAAGGTGAGCTCCTCATTTGAGTTGGTAAGGCATGGTGTCAGGAGAGCTCCCATGTGAGTTTTCAGGAAAGCTACTTGACAAACTCACAGTGATCTCAAGTCGAGTTACTCGGTGAGCTCTTGGGAAAGCTCAAGGCAAGTTGGTAAGGTGAGCTATAAGGTGAGCTCCTAGGTAATTTTTTGGGCAAGCTCCTAGGTGAGATACTCTGTGAGCTCCCAAGAAAGCTCAAAGGTGAGCTTGTTGGCAATCTCTGAGGTGAGTTTACATGTGAGTGACCAAATGAGCTCAACACGAGTCGGCAAGGAAAGATCAAGTCAAGTTGGATAGGTGAACTCAAGGCAAGTTTACAAGGTGAGTTGTTAAATGAGCTCCTAGGTGTGTTCCTGAGTGAGTTAGTTGACAAGCTCTAAGGGGAGCTCAACTCAATCTGATCGGCAAGCTCCCAGAAGAACTCCCAAGTGAGCTACTTAGTGAGTTGTTCGGTGAGCTTCCAGTGAGCTAACAGTAAGGTTCCAATTGAGCTACTTTGCAAGCTCCTAGGTGAGGTCCCTGGAGAGCTACTTGGTGAACTCACAAGTGAGCTAATAAGTGAGTTCAAGTCAAACTACTCGGAGAGCTGCTCGGTGAGCTCCCAGGCAAGCCACTTGGTGAGCTTCTCGATGAACTATGAGGTGAGCTATTAGATGAGCTCAAGGCGAGTTGGTAAGTTGAGCTCCTTAGTGAGCTCAAGGTGAGATGGACAGGTGAGCTCCCATATGAGTTTTTGGGTGAGATGTAAGGTGAGTTTCTTGGTAGGCTACTTGGTGAGCTCTTGCATGAGCTCAAGGTGAGCTAGCAAGGTGAGATGTCAGGTGATCTCTGAGGCAAGTTTCAAGACAAGCTCAAGTCAAGCTACTTTCCGAGCTCCTAGTCAAACTCCTAGGTGAGCTACTTGATGAGCTCCCAGGTGAGCTCAAAGGTGAGCTTGTAGGTAATCTCTGAGGTGAGCTTACATGTGAGCTACAAGATGAGCTCAAGGTGAGTTGGCAAGGCAAGCTCAAGGTGAGTCGGCAAGGCAAGCTCAAGGTTAGTTGGTATGGCGAGATGTTAGGTGAGCTCCTAGGTGAGTTCTTAGGGAGAGTTAGTCAACGAGCTCCCACGTGAACTCATTTCGAGATGTTAAGAGATTTCCCAGTAAGAGCTCCTAGTTGATCTACTTGGCAAGTTTTTCAGTGAGCTCCCAGGCGAGCTGCTAGGTGAGCTCCCAAGCGAGCTAATTGGCAAGCTCCCATGTGAGGTCACTGATGAGCTACTCGGTGAGCTCACAAGTGAGCTCAAGTCAACCTACTCAGCAAGCTTCTTGGTGAGCTCCCAAGGGAGTTATTAGGAAAGCTATTAGGTGAGCTATTAGGTGAGCTCCCAGCTGAGCTACTTGGTGAGCTACATGATAAAATCTGAGGTGAGATACCAGACAAGCTTAAGGTGAATTGGAAAGGTGAGCTCCTGAGTAAGCTTAAGGTGAGCTCCCATGTAAGTTAGTAAGGTGAGCTCCCATGTGAATCTTCGGGCAAGCTACTTGATGAGCTCCTGGGTGAGCTCAAGTCGAGCTACTCAATGAGCTCCTAGGAAAGCTCAAGGTAAGATAGTGAGGTGAGTTGTCAGGTGAGCTCTTGGGTGAGCTACTTTCTGAGCTCCCAGCTGAACTCCTAGATGAGCTACTCGGTGAGCTCTAGGTGAGCTCAAAGGTGAGCTTGTCGACAATGTCTGAGGTGAGATAACATGTGAGCTACCATATGAGCTCAAGGTGAGTTGGCAAGGTGAGATTAAGGTGAGTTGGCAAGGAAAATAGAAGGTGAGTTAGTAAGGCTAGCTGTTACGTGAGCTCCTATTTGATTTCCCAAGTGAGTTACTTAATGAGAGCCTAGGTGAGCTCAACTCGAGCTAACTAGCGAGCTACTTAGCGAGCTATTTTGTGAGCTCTCGGTGAGATGCTAGGTAAGCTCCAAAGCGAGCTACTTGGTAAGGTCCTAGGTGAGATCCCTGATGAGCTGCTCGGTGAGCTCATAAGCAAGCTCAAGTCAACCTACTCAGTGAGCTGCTCGATGAGCTCCGAGGTGAGTTATTAGGAAAGCTCTCGAGGTGAATTATTAGTCGAGATCGCAGGTGAGATACTTTGCAATCTACTTTAAAAACTATGATGTGAGCTATTAAATGAGCTCAAGGCAAGTTAGCAAGGTGAGCTCCTTAAAAATCTCAAGGCGAGCTGCCAAGGTGAGCTGATAGGGGAGCTCCCAAGCGAGTTGGCAAGGTGGGCTATTAGGTGAGCTCCTATGGAAATTTTTGGCTGAGCTACTTGACAAGATCTCATGAGATCTCAAATTAAGCTACTCGGTGAGCCCTTGGGTGAGATCAAGGTGAAATGGCAAGGTGAGCTATCAAGCGAGCTCCTAGGTGAGTTTTCGAGCAAGCTCAAGTCAAGCTTCTCGATGATTTCTTGGGTGAGCTACTTACCGAGATCCCAGTCAAGCTCCTATTTTAGCTACTCAGTAAGCCCCTAGGTGAGCTAAAAGGTGAGCTTGTCAATAATCTCTGAGGTGAGCTTACATATGAGCTACTAGATGAGTTCAAGGTGAGTTGGCAAGGTGAGCTCAAGTTGAGTTAGTAAGGTGAACTCAAGGTGAATTGGCAAGGTGAGCTATCAGGTGAGCTCCTAGGTGAGTTCCCAAGTGAGTTACTCGATGAGTTCCTAGGTGAACTCAACTTGACCTGATCAGTGAGCTCCCAGAAGAGATCCTAGGCAAGCTACTTGGTGAGTTGTTCAGTGAGCTCCCAGGTGAACTACTAGGTGAGCTCCCAAGCGAGGTCCCTAGTGAGTTGCTCGGTGAGCTCACAAGTGATCTCATGTCAACCTACTGGCGAGATACTTAGTGGTTTCCCGGGTGAGCTATTAGGTGAGTGAGCTTCAAGGTCAAGCTATTAGGTGAGCTCCCAAGCAAGCGAGGTGAGTTACCAAAGGTGAGCTACTTGGCGAACTATTCAGTGAGCTCCCAAGCGAGCTACTAGTTAATCTCCAAAGTGAACTACTTGGTAACCTCTCAGTCGAGGTCCTTAGTGAGATACTCGGTGAGCTCACAAGCAAGCTCAAGTCAACCTACTAGGTGAGTTACTCAGGTGGTGAGCTCCTAGTGAGCTCAAGGTGAAGCTGGCAAGGTGAGCTGATAGGTGAGCTCCCATGTGAGTTGCAAGGAGAGCTGTTAGGTGAGCTCCTATTTGAGTTTTCAAGCAAGGCTTAACGAGCTCTCGGGCAAGCTCAAGTCGGGTTGCTCTATGAGTAAGCCAACCTAGATCCTATGTGAGCCACTTGGTGAGTTCCCAAGTAAGCTCAAAGTGAGCTTGTGCAAGCTCCGACGTCAAATTAGATCTCCCAAATGAGCTCAAGGTGAGTTGGCAAGGTGAGTTAGTTGGAAAGGCAAGCTCAAGGTGAGTTGAAAGATGAGTTCCTAGTGAGATAATTAGGTGAACTCCCGTGTGAGCTTCAATGATCTACATGGTGAGCTCCCAGAAGATCTCCCAAATGAGCTACTTGGTGAGTTGTTCTGTGAGTTCCTAGGTGAGCTATTAGGTGAGCTCCAAAAGTGATGAGTCAAGTCAAGCTTCTCGGCGAGCTCAAAAGTGAGGTCAAGTCAACCTACTCGGTGAGCTGCTCCATGAGCTTCTAGGTGAGTTGTTAGGTGAGCTCCCAAGTGAGCTACTTAGTGAGCTACTCGATGAACTCTGGGGTGACCTATCAGACGAGCTTAAGGTAAGTTGGCAAGGTGAGCTCCGTAGTGAGCACAAGGTGAGCTCTTCAGCAAGCTCAAGGTGAACTAGCAAGGTGACCTTATAGGTGAGCTCCCATTTAGGTTTTCAAGTGAGCTATTTGATGAGCTCCCAGGTTACCTCAAGTCGAGATGCTTGATGAGCTCTTGGGTGAGCTATCACTCGAGCTCTTAGGTGAGTTTCTAGGAAATCTCATTTCAAGCTACTCGATGAGCTCCTGGGTGAGCTACTTTCTGAGCTCTCAGCCAAGCTCCTAGGTGAGAAATTTTGTGAGCTCGCATGTGATCTCAAAGCCCAACTTATCAGTAATCTCTGAGGTGAGATTACATGCATGCTACAAGATGAGCTCAAGGCAAGTTAGCAAGGCGAGGTCAAGGAAAGTTGGTAAGGTGAGATCTAGAAGAGTTGGCAAGGTGAGCTGTCAGCTGAGCTCCAAGGTGAACTACTTAACAAACTCCAAAATGAGCTCAAGTCAAGCTGATCAATGAGCTCCTAGAAGAGATCCTAGGATAGCTACTTAGCAAGCTATACGATGAGCTCCCAAGTGAGCTATTATGTGAGCTCCCAAGGGAGCTACTTGGTGAGCTCCCAGGAAAGGTCCCCGATGAGCTCACAAGTAAGCTCAAGTAAACCTACTTGGTGAGCTATTATGCAATCCCCCAAGTGAGTTGTTAGGTGAGCTCCTAGGTGAGATGTTTAGTGAGCTTCAAGGTGAGCTACTTGGCAGGCTGCTTGATGAAATCCAAGGCAAGCTACTAGACAAGCTCAAGGTGAGATGGTAAGGTGAGCTCCTCAGCAAGCTTAAGGAAAGCTAATAAGGTGAGATGATAGGTGAGCTTCCATGTGAGTTGGCAAGGTGAGTTGTCAGGAAAGCTCCCATGTGAGTTTTTGGGTGAGCTACTTGATGAGCTCTTGGGTGAAATCAAGTCAAATTACTCGAAAGCTCCTGGGTGAGCTTAATGCGAGCTACCATGTGAGTTTCTAGGAAAGTTCAAGTTGTGCTACTCAATAAGCTCCTGGGTGAGATTCTTGCAAAGATCCTAGTTGATCTCTTAGGTGAGCTATTTGGTGATATCACAAGAAAGCTCAAAGATGAGCTTGTCAGCAATATCTGAGGTGAGCTTATATGTGAGCTACCAGATGAGCTCAAGGTGAGTTGGTAAGGTGAGTGTTCATGTGACCTCCAAGGTGAGTTCTCAAGTGATTTACTCAATGAGGTACCTGGTGAGCTCAACTTGATCTCGATCGGTGAGATCCCAAAAGAGCTCCTAGGTGATCTAATTCATGAGCTATTCAAAGTGAGTTCCTAGGTGAGCTATTAGGTGAGCTCCCAAGTAAGATACTTGGCGAGATCCAGGGTGAGGTCCCCGATGAGCTACTTAGTGAGTTGACAAGTGAGATCAAGTCAACCTACTCGGTGAGCTACTCGGTGATCTCCAGGTGAGTTGTTTGGTGAGCTTGCAAGTGATCTACTTGGAGAGATGCACGACTAACTCCAAGGTGAGCTACTAGACAAGCTCAAGGTGAGTTGGCAAGGTGAGCTTCTTAGTGAGCTCAAGGTGAGCTCGCATCTGATTTGATAATGTGAGCTCCCATGTGAGTTTTCACACAAGCTACTTGATGAGCTCCTAGGTGACCTCAAGTTAAGCTGCTCGGTGAGCTCTTGGGCAAGCTCAAGGCAAGCTGGCAAGGTGAGCTCTAATGTGAGTTTTTAGGCAAGCTCAAGTTGAGCTGGTTGATGAGCTCCTAGGTGAGCTACTTGTTGAGCTCCTAGCCTAGCTCCTAGGTGAGCTGCTAGGTGAGCTCCTAGGAAATTTAAAAGGTGAGCCATTTAGTAAGGTGAGCTCAAGGTGAGTTCGTAAGGAAAGCTCCCAGGTGAGTTACTTGATGAGCTCTCAGGTGAACTCAACTCGAGCTGTATGATAAACTTTGAGGTAAGCTACCTTCCGAGCTCAAGGTGAGTTAGCAAGGTGAGATCCTCACAGAGCTAAAGGTGAGCTCCCATGTGAATTGGTAAGGTGAGCTTTCAGGTGAGCTCCCATGTGAGTTTGGTGAGCTACTTAATGATCTCCGGGTGAGTTCAAGTTGAGTTTCTCATTGAGCTCCTAGTTGAACTCAAGGTGAGCTATTATGTAAGTTTCTATGTGAGTTTCTGGGAAATCTCAAATCGAGCTACTCGATAAGCTCCTAGACAAGCTAGCTTTGCTGAGCTCCTAGCTGAGATCCTAGGTGAATTGCTTGGTGAGATCCAAGGCAAGCTCAAATATTAGTTAGCAAGGCAAGCTCCTAGGTTAGTTTTCCAGGTGAGCTCCTCTATGAGCTCAAGGTGACCTAGCATGGTGAGTTGTTGGGTGAGCTCCTAGGTAATTTTCTGGGCAAGCTCATCTCAACATGCTCAATGAAGTCCTGGGTAAGCTCAAAGGTGAGATCATGAGAAATATCTAAGGTGAGCTTACATGCAAGCTACCAGATGAGCTCAAGTTAAGCTAGCAAGGTGAGCTCTAGGTGAGTTGGCAAGGTGAGCTCAAGGTGAGTTCAGAAGTCGAGCATGTGAGGTGAGCTCTTAGGTGAGCTATTAGGCAATCTCCTAAGTGAGCTACTTTATGAGCTCCCAAGTAAAGACCCTAGTGAGCTACTCCTTGAGCTCACAAGTAAGCTTAAGTCATCTTATTCGATGAGCTACTTGGTGAGCTCCCAGGTGGGCTGTTAGGTGAGCTCCCAGGTGAGCTATTAGGAAAGTTATTCTACGAACTCCAAGGCAAGCTACTAGATGAGCTCAAGGTGAGTTCATAAAGGTGAGATACTCGGTAAGCTCAAGGTGAGCTAGCAAGGTGAGGTGATAGGTGAGTTCCCATGTGAGTTGTCAGGGTGAGCTATTAGGTGAGCTCCTATGTGTGTTTTTAGGTGAGCTACTTCACGAGCTCTTAGACAAACTCAAGTCGAGTTGCTCGGTGAGGTGGTAAGGTGAGATATCAAGTGAGATCCCAGGATAATTTCAAGGGAAGTTCAAGTTGAGCTACTCGACAAGATCTTAAGTGAGCTTGTTGTTGAGCTCCTAGTGAGCTCCTAAGTGAGCTCCTGGGTGAGCTTAGAGGTGAGCTTATTAGTAATCTCTAAGGTGAGCTTACATGCAAGCTACCAGATGAGCTCAAGGTGAGTTGTCAAGGTGAGTTCAAGGTAAGTTGGCAAGGTGAGCTCAAGGCAAGTTTGCAAGGTGAGCTATCAGGTTAGCTCCCAAGAAAGTTCCTAGGTGAGTTACTTGATGAGCTCTAGGGCGAGCTCAACTAAAACTGATTGTCAAGCTCCTAGAAGATCTCCCTATTGAGCTAATTTTTGAGCTATTTGGGGAGCTCCTAGGTGAGCTACTAAGCGAGCTCCCAAGTGAGCTACTTGGCGAGATCCCGGTGAGGTCCTTGGTGAGCTGCTCGGTGATCTCACAAGCGAGCTCACAAGAAAGCTCAAGTCAACCTACTCGGTGAGTTATTCATTAAGCTCCTAGGTAAGCTCCTAGGTGACCTCCTAGGTGAGATACTTAGTAATCTACTCAAAAAACTCAGAGGTGAGCTACCAGACAAGCTCAAGGTGAGTTAGCAAGGTGAGCTCCTTAGTGAGCTCAAGGTGAGCTTACAAGGTGAAATGATAGGTGAGCTCCCATGTGAGTTAGTAAGGCAAGCTGTCAGGTGAGATACCATGTGAGTTTTGGGGTGAGCTACTTGATGACCTCAAGTCGAGCTACTTGGTGAGCTCCTAGGTAAGCTTAAGGTGAGCTGGCAAGGTGACCTATCGGGTGAGCTCCCATGTGAGTTTTCATGTAGGCTCAAGTAAGGCTATTCGATGAGGACCTAGGTGAGCTACTTACCAGGCCCTAGGTGAGCTACTTGGTGGGCTATTAGGTGAGCTTAAAGGTGAGAGTTGGTAAGCAATATCATTTGGTGAGCTTATATACAAGCTATCAAAAGAGATCTCAAGGCAAGTTCATAAGGCAAGATGTCAGGCGAGCTCCCAGGTGAGTTCCCAGGTGAGTTATTTGATAAGCTCTTAGGAAAGCTCAACTTGTGCTGATCACCGAGCTCATAGAAGAGCTCCCAGGTGAGGTACTTGAAAGCTATTCGGTGAGCTCCCAGGTGAGTTGCTAGGCAAGCTCCCAAGTGAGCTACTTGGCGAGCTCCCAGGTGAGGTCCCTGGTGAGCTCACAAATGAGTTGTTAGGTGAGCTCCCAGGTGAGCTGTTAGGTGAGATCCCAGGAAAGCTACTTGGTGAGCTACTCCACAAACTCTTAGGTGAGCTACCAGATGAGCTCAAGGTGAGTTGGCAAGGTGATCTCCTCAGTGAGCTCAAGGTGAGCTGGTAAGGCAAGATCCCATGTGAGTTTTTAGGTGAGCGCTTGATGAGTTCCTCGATGATCTGTGAGTTTACAGGTGAGTTACTCAACTAGCTCCTAGGAAAGATCAACTCGAGATGATTAGCGAGCTCCTAAAAGAGGTCCTAGGAAAGCTACTTGACAAGCTATTCAGTGAGCTTCTAGGTGAGATGCTAGGAAAGCTCCCAAGTGAGCTACTTGCTGAGCTCCCATGTAAGGTCCCCGGCAAGCTCACAAGCAAGCCCAAGTCAACCTACTCGATGAGCTATTTGGTGAGCTCCCAGGTGAGCTGTTAGGTGAGCTTCTAGGTGAGCTACTTGATGAACTTCGAGGTGAGCTACCAGACAAGCTAAAGGTGAGTTGGCAAGGTGATCTCCTAAGCAAACTCAAGGTAAGCTAATAGGTGAGCTCCCACACATGTTTCTATGTGAGCTATTAGGAGAGCTCCCATGTGACTTTTCAGGTGAGCTGCTTGATGAGCTCCTGAGTGAGCTCAAGTTAAGCTACTTGGTGAGCTCTATGTGAGCTCAAGGTGAGCTAGCAAGGTGAGCTATCAAGTGAGCTCCCAGGTGAGTTTCTAGGTAAGCTCTAGTCAGTCGAGCTACTTGATGAGCTCCTGGATGAGCTTCTTACTAAGCTCCCAGTCAAGATCTTAGGTGAGTTACTCAATTAGCTCCCAGGTGAGCTTAAAGGTGAGCTTAGTGGCAATCTCTAAGGTGAGCTTACATGTGAGCTACCAGATGAGCTTAAGGTGAGTTGGTAAGGTGAGCTCAAGTGTAGTTGCAAGTCGATCGATCGGTGAGCTCCTAGAATTGCTCTCAGGCAAGCTACTTGGCAAGCTGTTTGGTGAGCTCTAAGGTGAGCTACTAGGTGAGCTCCCAAGTGAGCTACTTGGCGAACTCCTAGGCAAGGTCCCTACCGAGTTGTTGGGTGAGCTCACAAGCGAGCTCAAGTCAACCTACTCAGTGAGGTACTCGGTAAGCTCTCAGGTGAGTAGTTAGGTGAGATCATAGGTGAGATATTAGGTGAGCTCCTAGGTGAGGTACTTGGTCAGTTGCTCGATGATCTCTGACGTGATTTACCAGATGAGATCAAGGTGAATTGGCAAGGTGAGCTCCTTAGTGAGCTTAAGGTGAGCTAGATAGGTGAGCTGATAGGTGAACTCCCATGTGAGTTTCTGGGTGAGCTATCAAGAGAGCTCCCATGCGTGTTTCTAGGTGACCTTTCAGGTGAGCTCCCATGTAAGTTTTAAGGTGATCTATTTGATGAGCTCTCGGGTGAGCTCAAGTCAAGTTAATTGGCGAGCTCCTGGGTGAGCTGGCAAGGTGAGCTATCAGGTGAGCTCCCAGGTGAGATTCTGGGTAAGCTCAAATCGAGATGCTCAATAAGATCCTTGGTGAGCTACTTTCTTAACTCCCAGCTGAGCTCCTAGGTGAGATTCTTAGTGAGCTACTTGGTGATCTCCCAGGTGAGCTTAAAGGTGAGCTTGTCAGAAATTTCTAAGGTGAGCTAGCAAGGTGAGCTATCATGTGAGCTCCCCGGTGAGTTCCTAGGTGAGTTCTTGGATGAGCTCCCAGCGAGCTCAACTTGAGCTGATCAGTGAGCTCCCAAAAGAGATCCCAGGTGAGCTACTTAGCGAGATATTCAGTGAGCTCTTAGGTGAGCTACTAGGTGACCTTGTAAGTGAGCTACTTGGTGATGTCCCCTGTGAGCTACTCGGTGACATAACAAGTGAGCTCAAGTCGACCTACTTAGTGAGCTCCTACGTGAGCTCCTAGGTGAGATGTTATTTGAGTTCCCAGGCAATATATTTGGCATGTTGCTTAATGAACTCTTATAGGGGAATTGATAAGGGAGCTTCCATGTGAGTTAGCAAGGCAAACTATCAGGTGAAATCCCATGCACATTTTCAAGTGAGCTACTTGATGAGCTCCTGGGTGAGCTCAAGTCAAGCTATTGAGTAAGATCCTTGGTGTGCTCAAGGTGAGCTTGCAAGGTGAGCACTTAGGTGAGCTCCCAGGTGAATTTCTAGGAAAGCTCAAGTCAAGTTGCTCGATGAGCTCCTTAGTAAGCTGTTGTTGAGCTCCTAGCCAAGCTCCTAAATTAGCTCTTAGGTGAGCTCAAAGGTGAGCTTATCAGAAATATCTAATGTCAGCTTACATGTGAGCTACCAGAAGAGCTCAAGGTGAGTTGACAAGGTGAGTTATTAGTCAAGCTCCCAAGTGAGTTCCTAGGTGAGTTATATGAAGAGCTCTCTAGATGATCTCAACTTGACTCGATCAACGAACTCCTAGAAGAGCTCCCAAGTGAGGTTGTCGGCAATCTTTGAGGTGAGCTTACATGTGAGCTACTATATTAGCTCAAGGGGAGTTGGCAAGTTGAACTCAAGGTGAGTTGGTAAGATGAGTTGGCAAGGTGGGCTGTTAGGTGAGCTCCAAGGTGAGTTCCCAGGTGAGTTACTCAATGAGCTTCTCGGTGAGGTCACAAGAAATTTCAAGTCAACCTACTCAGAGAGCTACTCAGTGATCTCCCAGGTAAGCTGTTAGGCTAGTTCCCAAGTGAGCTACTTGGCAAGCTACTCAACAAACTCTAAGGTGAGCTACCAGATGAGCTCAAGGTGAGTTTACAAGGTAAAATCCTCAGTGAGATCAAGGTGAGCTAGTAAACTGATCTGACAGGTGAGCTCCCATGTGTTTTTTTGAGTGAGCTACTTGATAAGCTCCTGATCAAGCTCAAGTAAAGTTACTTGAAAAGCTCAATGTGAGTTGGTAAGGTGAGATGTCATAGGAGCTACCAAGTGAGTTTCTAGGAAAGCTTAACTCAAGTTTCTCGATGAGATCTTAGGTGAGCTACTTGTCGATCTCAAAGTTAAGCTCCTAGGTGAGCTGCTCATTGAGCTCCCAGGTGAGCTCAAAGGTGAGCTTTGTCAGCAATCTCTGAGGTGAGCTTACATGCAAGCTACCAGATGAGCTCAAGGTGAGTTGGCAAGGTGAGCTCAAGGTGAGTTGGTAAGGCAAGCTATCAAGTGAGGTCCATGATGAGTTACTCGGAAAGCTCACTAGTGAGCTCACAAGCGAGCTCAAGTCAACCTACTCAACGAGTAACTCGGTGAGCTCCCAGGCGAGCTGCTTGATGAGTTACTCGATAAAATCTAAGGTGAGCTACCAGATGAGCTCAAGGTGAGTTGGGAAGGTGAGCTCCTCAGTGAGCTCAGGATCTGTTAAGATGGGCTGATAGGTGAGCTCCCATGTGAGTTTCTCGGTGAGCTATCAGGTAAGCTACCATGTGAGTTTTTGGGTGAGCTACTTGATGAGCTCCTATGTGAGCTCAAGTTGAGCTGATCGGTAAGCTCCTAGGCAAGCTAAAATTGAGATGGCAAGGTGAGTTGTCAGGTGAGCTCCCAGTGAGTTTTCAAGCAAGCTCAAGTTGAGCTACTCGATGAGCTCCTAGGTGAGCTACTTGTTGAGCTCCTAGCTGAGCTCCTAGGTGAGATGCTAGTGAGCTCGGGTGAGCTCAAAGGTGAGCTCAAGGTGAGTTAGAAAGGTGAGCTCAAGGTGAGTTGGGAAGGTGAGCTTAAAGTGAGTTGGCAAGGTGAGATATCAAGTGAGTTCCTAGGTGAGTTACTTGACGAGCTCCTGGGTGAGGTCAACTCGAGCTAATCAGTGAGCTCCCAAAAGAGCTCATGGAAAGCTACTTGGCAAGCTATTCGGGGAGCTCCTTAGTAAGATGCTAGGTGACCTCCTAATTGAGCTACTTGGCAAGCTCCCAGTTGAGGTCCCCAGTAAGCTGATCGGAGAGCTTATAAGCGAGCTCAAGTCAACCTACTCGGTGAGATTATCGGTGAGCTCCTAGGTGAGATATTAGGTGAGTTCCTAGCTAAGCTATTAGGCAAGCTCCTAGGAAAGATACTTGGAGATTTTCTCAATGAAATCTGAGGTGAGCTACCAGACAAGCTCAAGGTGAGTTGGCAATGTGAGCTCCTTAATGAGCTCAATGTGAGCTAGCAAGGTGAACTCCCATGTGAGTTGGCAAGGCATGCTATCAGGCGAGCTCCCATGTGAGTTTTTGGGTAAGCTACTTGATGAACTCATGGGTGAGCTCAAGTCAAGCTTCTCGGTGAGCTCTGGGTAAGCTCAAGGTAAGCTGGCAAGGTGGGCTATAAGGCGAGACCCTAGGTGAGTTTTGGGAAAGCTCAAGTCGAGTTGATTGATGTGCTCCTAGGTGAGCTACTTACCAAGCTCCCAGCCAAGCTCCTAGGTTAGCTACTCTATGAGCTCCCAAGTGAGCTCAAAGGTGAGCTTGTCAGTAATCTCTAAGGTGAGCTTCCATGTGATCTACCACATGAGCTCAAGGAAATTTAGGAAGGTGAGACCAAATCGAGTTATACAGGTGAGCTTAAGGTGAGTTGGCAAGGAAAGCTATTAGGTGAGCTACTAGGTGAGTTCCCAAGTGAGTTACTCGATGAGCTCCTAGATGAGCTCAACTTGATCTGATCAGCAAGCTCCTAGAAGAGATCCTAGTTGAGCTACTTGGTGAGCTATTTTGTGAGCTTCTAGGTAAGATGTTAGGTGAGGTTCTAAGTGAGCTACTTCACAAGCTCCCAGGAAAGGTCCTTGGTGAGCTACTTGGCAAACTCACAAGTGAGATCACAAGTGAGCTCAAGTCAACCTACTTGGAGAGCTGCTCGGTGAGCTCCCATGTGAGCCACTTGTCAAGCTACTTGACGAACACCAAGGTGAGCTACTAGAAGAGCTCAAGGTGAGTTGGCAAGGTGAGGTCCTTAGCGAACACAAGGTGAGTTAGCAAGGTGAGCTCCCATGTGAGTTTCTAGGTGAGCTATAAGGTAATTTTCTGGGTGAGCTACTTAGCAAGCTCTTAGGTGAGCTCAAGGTGAGCTAGCAAGGTGAGTTTTCAGGTGATCTCTGAGGAAAGTTTTCGAGACTAGCTCAAGTTGAGCTGCTGCATGAGCTTCTAGCGAAGCTCCTAGGTGACTTTCTTGATGAACTCCCAGGTGAGCTCAAAGGTGAGCTTGTCGGTAATCTCTGAGGTGAGCTTACATGTGAGCTATGAGATGAGCTCAAGCCATGTTGGCAAGGCAAGCTCAAGGTGAGTCGACAAGGTGAGCTCAAGGTGAGTTAGTAAGGTGAGCTATCAGGTGAGCTCCTAGGTGAGTTCCTAGGTGAGTTACTCGACAAGCTCCACATGAGCTCAACTCAAGTTAATTGGTGAGCTCCTAGAAGAAATCCTAGGTGAGCTACATGCGAGTTGTTTGGAAAGCTCCCAAATGAGCTATTAGGAAAGCTCCCAAGCGAGTTACTTGGTAAGCTCCCAAGTGAGGTCCCCAGTGAGCTACTTAGTGAGCTCACAAGTGAGCTCAAGTCAACCTACTAGTGAGCTTCTCGATGAGCTCCCAAGTGAAATTTTAGGTGAGCTCTAAGGTGAGCTATTAGGTGACCTACTTGTTGAGCTACTCGAAAAACTCTAAGGTGAGCTACTAGAAAATCTCAAGGTGGGTTGGCAAGGTGAGCTCCTGAGTGAGCTTAAGGTGAGCTGGCAAGGTGAGCTGATAGGTGAGCTCCCATGCAACTTGGTAAGGTGAGCTCCAATGTGATTATTCGGGTGAGCTACTTGATGATCTCCTAGGTTAGCTCAAGTTGAGCTACTCGGAGAGCTCGTGGGTGAGATCAAGGTGAGCTGGAAAGGTGATCTATTAGGTGAGATTTTGGGTGAGTTGCTTTCTGAGCTCCTAGCCAAGCTCCTAGGTGAGCTACTCGGTGAGCTTCCAGGTGACCTAGAAGGTGATGTTGTTGGTAATATCTTAGGTGAGATTACATATGAGCTACCAGATGAACTCAAGGTGCATTAGCAAGGTGAGCTTAAGGTGAGTTGGGAAGCTAAACTCAAGGAAAGTTAGTAAGGCGAGCTCATAGTCAAGTTCTTAGGTGAGTTACTCGACAAGCTCCCAGTGAGATCAACTCAAGCTGATCGAAAAGCTCAAGAACAGCTCCCAGGTGAGGTCCCTGATGAGCTACTTGGTGAGCTCATACACGAGCTCAAGTCAACCTATTCATGAGCTGCTTGGTGAGCTCCCAGGTGAGCTACTTGGCAAGCTACTTGATGGACTCCATTGTGAGCTACCAGATGAGCTCAAGGTGAGTTGCCAAGGTGAGATCTTCAGTGAGCTCAAGGAGATCTAGAAAGGCGAGCTAATAGGGAGCTCCCTTATGAGTCGGTAAGGGGGCTATCGAGTGAGCTCCCATGTGAGTTTCCAGGTAAGCTCAAGTCGAGCTAGTCGATGAGTTCTGGATGAGCGCTTCACACCGAGCTCCTAGCCAAGCTCCTAGGTGAGCTACTCAGTAATCTCCAAGGTGAGCTCAAAGGTGAGCTTGTAAGTAATCTCTAAGGTGAGCTTACATATGAGCTACCAGATGAGCTCAAGGTGAGTTGGCAAGGTGAGCTCAAGGTGATTTGGTAAGGTGAACTCAAGGTGAATTAGCAAGGTGAGATATTAGGAAAGCTCCCACTCGATTTGTTCCTAGGTGAGATACTTACCAAGCTCCCATCCGAGATCCTAGGTGAGCTCCTAGGTGAGCTTAACGGTGAGCTTGTCGGTAATCTCTAACATGAGCTTACATGCGAGCTACCAGATGAGCTCAAGGTGAGTTAGCAAGGTGAGCTCAAGGCAAGTTGACAAGGTGAGCTCCCAGTTCGGTTACTCGAAGAGCTCCTGGGTGAACTCAACTGAGCTGATTTGCAAGAGCTCCTAGAAGAGCTCCTAGGTTAGCTTGTCAATAATCTCTTAGGTGAGATTACATGTGAGCTACCAGATTAGCTCAAGGTGAGTTGGCAAGGTGAGCTCAAGGTGAGTTGGCAAGGCAAGCTCAAGGTGAATTGGTAAGATGAGTTGTCAATTGAGCTCTAAGGTGAGTTCCCAGGTGAGTTACTTGATGAGTTTCTCAGTGAACTCATAAGTAAGCTCAAGTCAACCTACTCATAGAGGTACTCGGTGATCTCCCAGGTGAGTTTTTAGGCAAGTTAACATGCTAGCTGTTAGGTGAGCAACTGGGTGAGCTACTCAATGAACTCTAAGGCAAGCTACTAGACAAGTTCAAGGTGAGTTGGCAACATGAACTCCTTAGTGAGCTCAAGGTGAGATGGCAAGGCGATCTGATAGGTGAGCTCCCATGTGTGTTTTTGAGTGAGTTGTTTGACGATCTCCCGATTGAGCTCAAGTAAAGTTACTTGAAAAGCTCAATGTGAGTTGGTAAGGTGAGATGTCATAGGAGCTGTCAGGTGAGTTTCTAGGAAATCTTAACTCAAGTTGCTTGTTGAGCTCCTGGGTGAGCTACTTGTCGATCTCAAAGTTGAGCTCCTAGGTGAGCTACTCATTGAGCTCCCAAGTGAGCTCAAAGGTGAGCTTGTCGGCAATCTCTAAGGTGAACTTACATGCGAGCTACCAGATGAGCTCAAGGTGAGTTGGAAAGGTGAGCTCAAGGTAAGTTGGCAAGGTGAGCTATCAGGTGAGGTCCATGACGAGTTACTTGTAAGGTCACTAGTGAGCTCACAAGCGATCTCAAGTCAAGCTACTCGGTGAGCTAATCGGTGAGCTCCCGGGCAAGCTGCTTGGCGAGTTACTTGACAAACTCTGAGGTGAGCTACCAAATGAGCTCAAGGTGAGTTAGGAAGGTGAGCTCCTCAGTGAGGTCAAGGTGAGATGTTAAGACGAGCTGATAGGTGAGCTCTCATGTGACTTTCTCGATGAACTATCAGGTGAGCTTCCATGTGATTTTCTGGGTGAGCTACTTGATGAGCTCTTGTGTGAGCTCAAGTTGAGCTGATCGGCGAGATTGTAGGAAAGATAAAATTGAGATGGCAAGGTGATTTGTCAAGTGAGGTCCCAGGTGAGTTTTTGGGCAAGCTCAAGTTGAGTAGCTCGACGAGCTCCTAGGTGAGCTATTTGTCAAGCTCCTAGCTGAGCTCCTAGGTGAGATGTTCAGTGAGTTCCGGGTGAGCTCAAAGGTGAGCTCAAGGTGAGTTGGAAAGGTGAGCTCAAGGTGAGTTGGGAAGGTGAGCTTAAAGCAAGTTGGCAAGGTGAGATATCAAGTGAGCTCCCAAGTGAGTTACTCGATGAGCTCCTGGGTGAGCTCAAATCGAGCTAATCAGTGAGCTCCCAGATGAGCTCAAGGAAAGCTACTTGGCAAGCTGTTTGGGGAGCTCCTTGGTAAGCTGCTAGGTGAGCTCCCAATCAAGATACTTGGCGAGCTCCCAGGTGAGGTCCCCAGTAAGCTGATCAGAGAGCTCATAAGTGAGCTCAACTCAACCTACTCGGTGAGCTTCTTGGTGAGCTCCTAGGTGAACTATTAGGTGAGCTCTAGGTGAGCTGTTAGGTGAGCTCCTAGGAAAGCTACTTGGATATTTTCTTGATGAAATATGAGGGGAGCTACAAGACAATCTCAAGGCAAGTTTGAAATGTGAGCTCCTCAACGAGCTCAATGTGAGCTGGCAAGGTGAACTCCCATGTGAGTTGGTAAGGCATGATGTCAGGTGAGCTCCCATGTGATTTTTTAAGTAAGATACTAGATGAACTCATGGCTGAGCTCAAGTCAAGCTTCTCAGTGAGCTCCTGGGTAAGCTCAAGGTAAGCTAGCAAGGAGGGCTATAAGGTGAGATCCTAGGTGAGTTTCTGGGCAAGCTTAAGTCAAGTTGATCGATGTGCTCCTAGGTGAGCTACTTACCAAGCTTCCAGCCGAGCTCTTAGGTTAGCTACTCTGTGAGCTCCCAGGTGAGCTCAAAGGTGAGCTTGTTGGTAATCTCTGAGGTTAGCTTCCATGTGATCTACCATATGAGCTCAAGGTAAGTTGGTAAGGTGAGATTAAATTGAGTTGGAAAGGTGAGCTTAAGGTGAGTTGGCAAGGCAAGCTGTTAGGTGAGCTCCTAGGTGAGTTCCCAGGTGAGTTACTCGATGAGCTCCTAGATGATCTCAACTTGATCTGATCAATGAGCTCCTAGAAGAGATCCTAGGTGAGCTACTTAGTGAGAGCTATTCAGCGTGAGCTTCCGGAGGGTAAGCTGTTAGGTGAGGTTCTAAGCGAGCTAATTCGTAAGCTTCCAGGAAAGGTCCTTGGTGATCTACTCGGAAAAATCACAAGTGATCTCAAGTCAACCTACTTGGAGAGCTTCTTGGTGAGCTCCCAGGTGAGCTACTTGTTGAGCTACTCGACGAACTCCAAGCCGAGCTACCAGAAGAGCTCAAGGTGAGTTGGCAAGGTGAGGTCCTTAGCAAACTCAAGGCAAGCTCCCATGTGAGTTTCTAGGTGAACTGTAAGGTAATTTTCGGGGTGAGCTACTCAATAATCTCTTGTGTGATCTCAAAACGAGCTAGCAAGGTGACTTGTTAGGTGATCTCGAGGAAAGTTTTCAGACTAGCTCAAGTCAAGCTATTTACAGAGCTCCCAGCCAAGCTCCTAGGTGATTTTCTTGATGAGCTCCTAGGTGAGCTCAAAGGTGAGCTTGTTGGTAATCTCTGAGGTGAGCTTACATGCAAGCTACAAGATGAGCTCAAGCCATGTTGGCAAGGTAAGCTCAAGGTGAGTCGACAAGGTGAGCTCAAGGTGAGTTGGTAAGGTGAGCTGTCAGGTGACCTCCTAGGAGAGTTCTCAGGTGAGTTACTCGATGAGATCCCACATGAGCTCAAATCAATCGATTGGTGAGCTCCCAGAGAAAAATCTAGGAAGCTACATGGTGAGTTGTTTGGTGAGCTCCCAGGACGAGCTGTTGTTAGGCAAGCTCCCAATTGAGTTGCTTGGTAGACTCCCATGTGAGGTCCCCAGTGAGCTACTTAGTGAGTTCACAAGTGAGCTCAAGTCAACCTACTCAGTGAGCTTCTCGATGATCTCCCAAGCGAGATTTTAGGTGAGCTCTAAGGTGAGGTGTTAGGCAAGCTACTTGTTGAGCTACTCGACGAACTCTAAGGTGAGCTATAAGAAAATCTAAAGGTGGGTTGGTAAGGTGAGCTCCTGAGTGAGCTTAAGGTAAGCTCAGTAAGGTGAGTGATGGTGAGCTCCCATACAACTTGGTAAGGTGAGCTCCAATGTGAGTTTTCAGGTGAGCTACTTGATGAGCTCCTAGGTGAGCTCAAGTTGAGTCACTCGGTGAGCTCCTGGGTGAGCTCAAGGTGAGCTGGCAAGGTGATCTATTAGGTGAGCTTCTGGGTGATCTACTTTTTGAGCTCCTAGCTGAGCTCCTAAGTGAGCTACTTGGTGAGCTTCAGGTGACCTAGAAGGTGAGGTTGTTGGTAATATCTAAGGTGAGATTACATACGAGCTACCAGATGAGCTCAAGGTGAGTTGGCAAGGTGAGCTTAAGGTTAGTTGGGAAGCCGAACTCAAAGAAAGTTAGTAAGGGGAGATCCTAATCAATTTCCTAGGTGAGTTACTCAACGAGCTCTGGGCGAGATCAACTTGAGCTGATCGAAGAGCTCCAAGAATAGCTCCCAGGTAAGTCCCCGATGAGCTACTTGGTGAGATTTCATATGTGAGCTCAAGTCAACCTATTTAGTGAGCTACTTGGTGAGCTCCCAAGAGAGCTGTAAGTCAAGCTCCCAGGTGAGCTACTTGGCGAGCTAATCGATAAAATCTATTGTGAGCTACTAGATGAGCTCAAGGTGAGTTGCCAAGGTGAACTCTTCAGTGAGTTCAAGGAGATCTGGAAAGGTGAGCTGATAGGGGAGCTCCCATGTGAGTCAGTAAGGGAAGCTATCAGGAACGCTCCCATTTGAGTTTCTAGGTAATCTCAAGTCAAGCTACTCGATGAGTTCCTAGGCAAGCTACTCACTGAGCTCCTAGCCAAGCTCCTAGGTGAGATACTTGGTAATCTCCAAGGTGAGCTCAATGGCAAGCTTGTCGGTAATCTCTGAGGTGAGCTTACATATGAGCTACCAGATGAGCTCAAGGTGAGTTGGCAAGGGGAGCTCAAGGTGAGTTGGCAAGGTGAACTCAAGGTGAATTAGCAAGGTGAGATGTTAGGAAATCTCTCACTCGATGAGCTCCTAGGTGAGATACTTACCAAGCTCCCATCCGAGATCCTAGGTGAGCTCCCGGGTGAGCTTAAAGGTGAGCTTGTCAAGTAATCTCTTACATGAGCTTACATTCTAGATGTAACGCCCTGATTTTGTAAGTTATCATGGTAATTACTTTCTTGATGTTGTAACTGCTGAAATGAAGGAAAACATGTTAAGATATATATTTTGATCTTAAGGGAATGTGTTGCTAATCTGGATTCTTGCATACTGTAATTTATTTACATGGGACAGCAGTTATTGTTGCTTGTATGTTACTGATGTGACGACAAATTGTCGTATGCTTGCTGAACTCTTTATGTTGTGGCCTTCTTGTAATCGCTTTGTCGATTTACTCTTGAACTGAATTGAAGGTTGATATAAATGTGCAGCACCTGATTACAGGTATGAACAGTTGGCACGTAGATGCCAACGGAAAAGGGTTTGATTCATGAACCATACACTGTCGTAACGTGAGACCCCGTAAGGCAAGAAATGTCGGGATACGGGTGGCTCAGGTATGTTAACAAAGGACGAAATGTCCTGTACAGTGTTGAAATTGGAAGTCAGTCGGGAAGACTTGACTGGAAGTTGATTAATTATGTGTTAGATGCTAAGGGGAAATTAGATCCTAATCTAATCCTAAGTTCTACCTTACATCCTAAACTACTATCCTAAGTGGATTTTTAAATTATATAAAGGGTGGAAATAAACCTAAGTTCTATTAACCTAAAGACTAGGCTATGACCTAGGTCGAACACTAATATGAATCCTAAACTAATCCTAACCTAGAAGGGGACGCACAGACCCATGGGAAAGGATAAGGATGAAAGGGTGTTTAATGGCAATTAATGTGAAGTCCTTATGTGGACAGCGCCAGTTTGGCGGGAACAGGGGAAAAACTAGAGGGATCTAGTTGGTCATGCACTAAACTTGGTTTTGCATGCAAAATTTGAACTTGGGAGTTCGCCAACCCAAGTCGGCGGTGGCGTGAGAAAATAGGAAAAGGCAGAGCCTTTAATGCATTTAATTTTTTTGGTCTTCGTGACCAGTCCACCTTGGAAAGAGTTTGGAGGAAATTTTGATTGTTTATTGTGTTGTTCGGATTTTTGTGAAGTTGCTCTGCATTTGGTTTTTGCTTGGTTCATTCGAACCAGTTGCGTTTGGTTTTTATCACTGTTTCTTTGGAATTTGGAGGCTAGTTGCTGAGCCTGAAGAGGAAAGGATTGTTGGAAGCTCGTTGTTGTTGCCGTGGAAGGAAACACCTTCTGTAGACATGGTTTTCTTCGAGTTTCGAGGAAGAAATTACAGGCATGTTAAGCCCTTCTCTTTAAAACACTTGCTTTGTTTAAGCGTCTCATTAAAACAACCCTGCTCTTGGGTTTTGGGTTTATTCGATTTTGCTGTCATTGTTTGAAATGAATTAGGTAAAATCATTTCTTGCTGTTGTGATTGATCTGTCCTTGCATTTTTAATCGAGTGGAAATACCTCCATGTTGTGCTGGTTTGTTTAACAGTAATGGGGAATTCTTCATGTGTATTATGGAACTGTACATGTTGTATGAGTTGTTTTCATTGTTGAAACAATCGTTCTTTTGCTAACGAACTGGAATGATAGAAACAATAGTTGTTGAAGTTGTTTCTTTCTGAAATCTTTAAAAAAGGAAATAAGATCCTTTTTCCTTCTGCTGTTTTGGATTTTGATGGAAATGGCATTTGGGTTTTATATGAGTATATGAACTCAATTTGAAGGAAGTAATAGCAATATTTTTATTGCTGTGCCTTTTCTTGTATATGAAATGAACGAATACGTATTGGGTATTCGTGAAAGTAGGAGAAGGCAACTATTTTCCTTCTGAACTTATTAATGAATTGTGTTTATCCTTACTGTGAGGGTAGGATGATTTTGTTGTGTTTTATTGATGTTGTTCGGTCTTCTTGTTCGGACTGTGGACATGATTACAAACTTGGCTTTGTATTTCTGTGCAATGAATGAATATTTATGAACTGTATTTTCTCTTGCCTTGGTGGAAAGTTGATTTTGTTGTGTCTTATTTGATGTGGTTTGATCTCCAGTTCAGACTGTAGTTGTGAATAAGAACTCAACTTTTTATTTCTGTATAATGAATGGAAAATTATGGAAATAAGCTTGTTGTTTGGGTCTGTCTTGACTGTACCAAGCTTACGCATTTAACACCCTATGCGGGTTTGCCTTGATAGAGGTATTGATAACTGATTATTGCATTCTAAAGTTTTGCATATCATTATGAACTTGAAAAATGGATTTCGGGTAGAAATGTTTGTTTTTCATTATTGAACAATTGTTCTACTGTCGAGATGGGTTTGAGCTGTCAGTATGAAGTAAACACGACTAGGGTGTTCTTATCACATTTTGAAGAAAATGATCGTTTCTTTTCTGGAATTATTAAAGAAATGAGTTCTTCCTTCTGCTGTTTTTAATTCTGAAGAAATAATAATTGGGTTTCTTTGATCACTTGGATTCGGCTTGATGGAAGTGACAGTGATATTTTGATTAATTTCCTGAGTGCTGTGTTTTTCTGTACAAACGGAATATTGAAATGTTTCATGTGGATTCTGATTTTGCACAGTCATTTATTAAGAAATGAAATCGACCTAAGTAGTTATGGTTGAGTTTGAAGAAAATGGTTGTTTTCTTATGGAAATGGTTAAAGGAATGAATTCTTCTCTTCTTGCTATTTGAATTCTTGAAATAGCATTGGAACTTTACTGTGCATATGAATTGGTCTTGCTGTAGGTAACAACAATGTGCAAATTGTTATTATGAACTGTATGCGTTCATGGATATAGAAGGTCATATGAATAAGTGATTGCGTGATTGTATAACTATTTATTTGGTTAAAAATATAGTGAAAGAAGTATGGAATCTTCTAGTACAGCAAGTACATAGTATGCATCCTTATACTGCTTGTTCTATGATGAATACGATGTTTTACTAACCTGTTTTTGGTATTCGTATGAGCTGATTTAAATGAAGTATTGATAAGGATGATAAGTTCTTCCTTGTTTTCATTTAAAGCTGATTATAAATGAAATTATTCTTGCTGCTGGAAAGTGAATTCCGAGTGGATTTTGTAAGTTTCACTCTGAACTGTTATCTTGATTTGTGTCTCATTTGGATTCAATTTTTAGGACAATCATGAGGAAAGAAATAGGAATGTGGATGGATAACTTGGAAAAATGATCTTTTCTTCTTTCATACAGTTGGAAATCTGTAATCGTTTAAGAACAAATTTTGTATTGCTTGGGTATGAGAAACTATATTTATTGTTGTTTGCTTTCTCATCTGTACTTGATTGTTTGGAATCAAACGAGATGCATGAACTGAAAGGTAAGTGATTGGTTTACATTTAAGTTAGTTTTTACCCTTTTTCATTTATTACTAATGAAAGGAATGGAAAGGATAACAGTTATGTTATAACAGTAGTATGTTACTTATATTCCTAGTTCTTACAAATGTTGTGTCTGAACTGTTGGAGGAAATTGCATCTTGCATGGTTATGTGGGAAATAGGACAGCAATTCTTTGGCTGATTGGGATGATATTTATATGGTTCAGTTGTTATGCTGTCCATTCTTTTGATGCTTAATTCATGATTGATGTTCTTACTGTCGTTTCATAAAAGTAGGGTTCTTTTATTGAGACAGTTAATTGAAGCACCTCATTTTAATGACAAGTGCTTAATATGCTCAGTTCATTGAACTGACCCGTGCAAGTAATTTTGTAGATGGAATTTGATTAGAATGAAGACATGGCTGTTTTCTGATGCTTCTTTTGATTATCTGAAGATGAATTGTATTTGTTAGTTATTATTCCTCTATGAGGAATTGTGAAAAGAAGAAAGTACATTCTTCTATCTATGAGTTGTAATGATGTTTTATTTAAACAAAGTCCAGTCAGTTGGATTGGCAGATGTATGGATTATGAAATGGATTGATGAATACAAGTGTGATATTTTAATAACTATATCAGTTTGATATTGTTGATTAATTTGGAAATATAATGTTATTTCTTGATTTGGATTTATTTAATTGTCCTTGGATGGATGTTAAAAAGGAATTGATATCTATTCTTACCTAAATGCAACTTTTAAGTTGAAATGTGCAATTAGTTCATACTTGGGTAAAGATGAATTTTTAATTGACATTAAAAAGGATTAGGAAGAATATGATTCCATAACTGATAGGTATTCAGGATTAGCTTGGAAGCTAAGGAATATCAATTAACTTAGGAGCAGCCGAACTTCATTTTCGGACTCCGTTAATAACCTCGTATGTTAAATTCAGAAAGAAAGGATATGGGATAAATATATCCAGGGCTAATGGACCTTAACTATGTAAGGTTAAGGAGAATAAATGAATACATTTATTGGGAATTAGACCTCGTTTAAATGACGTCTAATAAGCTGGAATTCTGAATTTAGTTACAGTTGTGAAAAACTTGGTTAAGTTTAATAGGTTAAACTTATCACGTCCGTCGGTAATGGGCTGCTTAATCCAATGATTAAGAAGAGAACCAAGTAGAGAAAATGCAACCCTTCGGTACGAAGGAGAAGATGCATAGCAAGCTAGAAGATGGATTTAGTCTCTCTTAGCTACATACAACTGTAACGGGAACGAGGATAAAGGATCAACATGGTTGCTGAAAGTTGATCTTAAATATTAAGATCATATCCAAATCACTTGAGCAGGATGTGTACTCTCGATGGGAGGATTCCGTAGGACATTGACATACGCCAGCTACAGCACGGTGTCTTCATGAAGACGGGGTCTTCATGACGACACAATGTTATAGCTGACATATTACAATGCCCTCCCGAATTAAATCATCAAGAATACATAGGCTGAATGTGAAGTTCTTGGTTAGGGATAGGAGTATGATCATGTATACGGAGTGACTCTGGAGGACTAAAGATAACTAGACACACAGAGTCATGGGGAACGACACCGTATGTCTGCGTATCCTTAGACACCATGAGTGCCTTCCTATATTCGTTCATATTGCTAGTTGGAAATTGGAAGTTTGAATCTGAATTTAAATTTAAAGGTCTGGTAGGAACCAGGAAAGACCATTCTAGATAACAGGTGAAGTGAGGTGAAGGACGTATTCCATTGATGTGTATCACATCCAGAATATGATCTTTGGCAAAGTATCACAAGTGCTGGTTGCGTTGTCCTAATCACTTAATTTAAGATGCAAGATGTCAGATGAATATCAGTAACAGATATTCAGATAGGATTCTTAAATGGATCACTTCGATAACCAGAAACGGTTAAGAGAACTTGTATATATAATATACTATGCATGAACAAACATGAAGGATTGGTAGTTGCCGAGTCATGAAATGAAATATCGTTGAAACTCGAGCCATGAAAATGGGAGATCGGTAGTTCTTCGAGTCATTTACAACAGCATATAGAATCTGTTATAAGATTGAATGGCATTGAATGTGTGTTCCATATTGGAAATATGCAAACAGGGAACATTAGTTTTAAAAGGAAATTGTGTGTTCCAAACTGTGTTGTTTGGGTAGAGAACAATTATTAAAACTTTAACGTGTGTTTGAATTATATAATTCATAATAGAGAACGTTATATATATATAAATTTTTTTCCCTTGTTCTAGTATCTTAAAATGGGGATGTTACACTAGATACGAGATGAGCTCAAGGTGAGCTAAAGGGAAGTTGATAAGGTGAGCTCCCGTGTGAGTTACTCAAAGAGCTCTGGGTGAGCTCAACTTGAGCTGATTGGTGAGCTCTAGAAGAGACCCTGTGTGAGCTTGTCAAAGCAATCTCTTAGGTGAGATTACATGCAAGCTACTAGATTAGCTCAAGGTGAGTTGGCAAGGTGAACTCAAGGTGAGTTAGCAAGGCAAGTTCAAGGTGAATTGGAAAGATGAGTTCTCAATTGAGCTCCAAGGTGAGTTCCCAGGTGAGTTACTCGATGAATTTCTCGGTGAGCTCACAAGCAAGCTCAAGTCAACCTACACGAGAGAGCTACTCGGTGATCTCCCGAGTGAGCTATTAGGCAAGTTCCTAGGCTAGCTGTTAGGTGAGCAATTGGGTGAGCTACTCGATTAACTCTGAGGTGAGCTACCATACAAGTTCAAGGTGAGTTGGCAATGTGAACTCCTCGGTGAGCTCAAGTTCTGGGTGGCGTGCCGAGTTGTGCAGTGAGCTCCCATGTGAGTTGGCAAGGTGAGCTTTCAGTGAGCTCGTATGTGATTTTTCGAGTGACCTACTTGAAAAGCTCCTAATCAAGCTCAAGTTGAGCTACTTGGCAAGTGAAGGTGAGTTGGAAAGGTGACATGTAATGCAAGCTTCGGGTGAGTTCCTAGGTGAGCTACTTACTTTGAGCTACTCGAGTGAGCTCTCGGTGAGCTCCGGAGTGAGCTTAAAGGTGAGATCTTTTTGGTAATATCTAAGGTGATCTTACATGAAAGCTACCAAATGAGCTCAAGAAGAGCTGGTAAGGCAAGCTCAAGTCGAGTTGGCAATGTGAGATGTCGGGCTAGCTACCAAGTGAGTTACCAGGTGAGTTACTCAACGAGCTCCCAAATGAGGTCAACTCGAGGTAATCGATGAGCTCCTATGTGAGATGCTCGGTGAGCTCTTAGGTGAGCTCAAAGGAAATCTCAAGGCAAGTTGGTAAGGTAAGCTCAAGGTGAGTTAGTAAGGTGAGCTCAAAGTGAGTTGGTAAGGTGAGATGTCAAGCGAGCTCCCAGGTGAGTTACTTGATGAGCTCCTGGGTGAGCTCAACTGGAGCTAATCGGTGAGCTCCTAGAAGAGCTCAAGGAGAGATACTTAGAGAGTTCATTGGTTAGCTCCCAGGAAAGCTACTAGGTGAGCTACTAAGTGAGCTACTTGGTGAGCTCCTAGGTGAGGTCCCCTGTCAGATGATCGGTGAGCTCACAAGTGAGCTCAAGTTAACCTACTCGGTGAGCTCCCAGGTGATATTTTAGGTGAGCTCCCAAGTGAGCTGTTAGGTGAGCTCTAAGGTGAGCTACTTGGAGATTTGCTTGATGAAATCCAAGGTGAGCTACCAGACAAGCTCAAGGAGAGTTGGTAATGTGAGCTCCTAAGTGAGCTCAATGTGAGTTGGCAAGGTGAGGTCCCTTGTGAGTTGGCAAGGTGTGCTGTCAGGTGAGTTCCCATGTTAGTTTTTAGGAAAACTACTTAACGAACTCACGGGTAAGCTCAAGTTGAGTTGCTTGGTGAGATCTTAGTCAAGCTTAAGGTAAGCTAGCAAGGTGAGCTGTAAGGCAAGCTCCCAGGAAATTTTCTAGGAAAACTCAATTCGAGTTGCTCAACAAGCTCCTAGGTGAGGTAATTACCAAGCTCCCAGTGAGCTCCTAGGTGAGCTATTCTATGAGCTCCTAGGAGAGCTCAAATTTGAGCTTGTTAGTAATCTTTGAGGTGAGCTTACATGCAAGCTACTAGATGTGCTCAAGGAAAGTTGGTAAGGTGAGCTATCAGGTGAGCTCCTAGGTGAGCTCAACTTGATATGATCGGTGAGCTCCCAGAAGAGCTCCCAAGTGAGATACTTGGCAAGCTATTCAGTGAGCTTCTAGGAGAGCTACTAGGTGAGGTTCCTAGTAAGCTACTTGGTGAGCTCACAGGTGAGGTCCCTAGCAAGCTGCTCGGTGAACTCACAAGCGAGCTCACAAGTGAGCTCAAGTCAACCTACTTGAAGAGCTACTCATTGAGCTCCTAGGCGAGCTACTTGGTGAGCTACTTGATGAACTCCAAGGTGAGCTACCAGATGAGCTCAAGGTGATTTGGTAAGGTGATCTCCTTACCGAGCTCAAGCTGAGCTCCCATACGAGTTTCAGGTGAGGTGTAAGGTGAGTTTCTAGGTGAGCTACTTTGGGTGAACTCTTAGGTGAGCTCAAGGTGAGTTGTCAAGTGATCTCTGAGGTGAGTTTCTACACAAGCTCAAGTCAAGCTGCTTGCTGAGCTCCCAGCCAAGCTTCTAGGTGAGCTACTCAATGAGCTCCCATGTGAGCTTGTCAGTAATCTTTGAGGTGAGCTTACATGCGAGCTACCAGATGTGCTCAAGACGAGTTGGTAAGGTAAGCTCTAGGTGAGTCAGCAACATGAGATCAAGGTGAGTTGGTAAGGTGAGCTATCAAGTGAGCTCCTAGGTGAGTTCCCAAGTGAGTTACTCGATGAACTCCCATACGATCTCAACTCGAGCTAATCGGTGAGCTCCTAGAAGAGCTACTAGGTGATCTACTTGGTGAGCTATTTGGCGAGCTCCTACGTGAACTACTTAGAAAGCTCCAAGGTGAGTTCCCGATGAGCTGATCGGTAGGCTCATAAGTGAGCTCAAGTGAACCTACTCGGTGAGCTTCTTGGTGAGCTCCCAAGCGAGCTGTTAGGGAAGCTCACAGGCAAGCTATTAGGTGAGCTCCCAGGTGAGCAGTCAGGTGAGCTCCCAAGTGAGATACTTGGTGAGCTGCTTGATGAAGTTGTAGGTGAGCTACTAGACAAACTTAATGTGGGTTGGAAAGGTGAGCTCCTAAGTGAGCTTAAGGTGAGCTACTCGGTGAGCTCCTAGGTGAGTTGTTAGATGAGCTCCCATGTGAGCAGTTAGTCGAGCTCCTAGGTGAGCTACTTAATGAGCTACCCAATGAACTCTGATGTGAGCTACCTGATGAGCTTAAGGTGAGTTAGCAAGGTGAGATCCTCAGTGAGCTCAAGGCTAGCTAGCAAGGCAAGCTGATAGGGGAGCTCCCATGTGAGTTTTTAAGATGATCTATCAGGTGAGCTCCCATGTGAATTTTAGCTACTTGATGAGCTCCAGGACAAGCTCAAGTTGAGCTACTTGGTAAGCTCCTGGGTGAGCTCAAGGTGAGCTGGAAAGGTGAGTTGTCAGGAGAGCTCCTAAGAAAGTTTATGGGAAATCTCAAGTTGAGATGCTTAATGAGTTCCTAGGTGATTTACTTGTTGAGCTCCCAGATGAGCTCCTAGGTGAGCTACTCGTTATGGTCCTAGGTGAGCTCAAAGGTGAGCTTGTTAGTAATATCTGAGGTGAGATTACATACGAGCTACCAGATGAGCTCAAGGTTAGTTGGAAAGGCTAGCTCAAGGTGAGTTGGTAAGGTGAACTCAAGGTGAATCGGCAAGGTGAGCTGTTTGGAAAAGTCCCAGGCAAGTTCCCAGGTGAGTTACTCGATGAGCTCTTGGGAAACCTCAACTCGAGCTAATCAGTGAGCTCCCAGAAGAACTCATAGGTGAGCTACTTGGTGAGCTAGTGAGTTTGCAGATGAACTACTAGGTGAGCTCCCAATTGAGCTATTTGGTGAGCTCCCTTGTAAGGTCCTTAGTGAGATACTTGGTGACCTCACAAGTGAGTTCATGTCAACCTACTTAGTGAGATGCTTAGTGAGTTCCCAAGTGAGCTATTAGGTGAGCTCCCATGTGAGCTTTTGGTGAGCTCGAGGTGAGCTACTAGGTGAGCTACTTGGTGAGCTATTCGGTGAGCTCCCAAGTGAGCTCCAAAGTGAAATACTTGGAAAGATCAAAGTTGAGGTCCCTGGAGTGCTACTTAGTGAGCTCAGAACTGAGCTCAAGTCAACGTACTCGGCGAGTTGATCAGTGAGCTTCTAGGTGAGCTGCTAGGCGAGCTCCTAGGTGAGCTACTTGGTGAGCTTCTCGATGAACTCATAGGTGAGCTACCGGATGTGCTAAAGGTGATTTGGCAAGGTGAGCTCCTCAGTGAGCTCAAGGTGAGCTAGTAAGGTGAGTTGATAGGTGAGCTCCCATGTGAGTTGGCAAGGTGAGCTCCCATTCGAGTTTTTGGGTGATCTGCTTAATGAGCTCCCGGGAAATCTCAAGTCAAGCTACTCTATGAGCTCTTGGGTGGGCTACTTGCCAAGTTCCTAGCCAAGCTCCTAGTCGAGCTACTCCTTAAGCTCTAAGCGAGCTCAAAGGTGAGCTTATCAGTAATGTCTGAGTTCAAACTACATGTGCGTTACTAGATGAGCTCAAGGTGAGTTGGAAAGGTGAGATCAACGAGAGTTGGCAAGGTGAGCTCAAGGTGAGTTGGAAAGGTGAGCTATCAGGTGAGCTCCCAAGTGAGTTCCCAAGTGAGTTACTTAACGAGCTCCCAAGTGAGCTCAACTCGAGCTGATCGGTGAGCTCCAAGAAGATCTCCCAAGCGATCTACATGGCGAGCTATTCCATGAGTTCCCAGGTGAGCTCCTAAGTAATCTACATGATGAGATCTCATGTGAGGTCCCCAATGAGCTCACAAGTGAGCTCAAAAGTGAGGTTAAGTCAACCTACTTGGTGAGCTACTCCGTGAGCTCCTAGGTGAGCTGTTAGGTGAGCTATTAATTGAGCTACTTGGCAAGATACTCGTCAAACTGCAAGGTGAGCTACCATATGAGCTCAAGGTGAGTTAGCAAGGTGAGGTCCTCAACAAGCTCAAGGTGAGCTAGCAAGGTGACCTTATAGGTGAGCTCCCATGCAAGTTTTTGGGAAAGCTGCTTGATGATCTCCCGGGAGAGCTCAAGTCGAGCTACTCGGCGAGCTCTTAAGTGAGCTGTCACATGAGCTCCCAGGTGATTTTCTAGGAAAGCTCAAGTTGAGTTGCTCGATGAGCACCTGGGTGAGCTACTTGCTGAACTCCTAGGTGAGCCACTTGATGAGCTCCCATGTGAGCTCAAAGGTGAGTTTATCAGTAATCTCTAAGGTGAGATTACATGCGAGCTACCAGATGAGCTCAAGGTGAGTTGGAAAGGTGAGCTCAAGGTGATTTGGCAAGGTGAGCTCTAAGCGAGTTGGTAAGGTGAGCTATCAGGTGAGCTCCTAGGTGAGCTCCCAAGTGAGTTACTTGATGAGCTCCCAGGTAAGCTCAGCTTGAGCTGATCATTGAGCTCCTAGGAGAGCTATTCGGTGAGCTGTTAGGTGATCTCCCAAGTGAGCTACTTGGTGAGCTCCCAGGTGACCTCCCTAAAAATCTCACAAGTAAGCTCAAGCAAATTTACTCGGTGAGATGCTCGGTGAGCTCCCAGGTGAGCTGTTAAGAAGCTCCTAGATGAGATGTTAGGTAAGCTCCCAAGTGAGCTGGTAGGTGAGCTCCTAGGTGAGCTTAGGTGAGCTACTAGGTGAGCTACTTAGTGAGCTACTCGATGAACTTTGAGGTGAGATACCATATAAGCTCAAGATGAGTTGGTAAGGTGAGCTCCTTAGTGAGCTCAAGACAAGCTAGAAATTTGAGTTGATAGGTGAGATTCCATGTGAGTTAGCAAGGTGAGTTGTCAAGTGAGCTCCCATGCAAGTTTTCAAGAAAGCTACTTGACGATCTCTTGAGTGAGCTCAAGTTGAGTTACTCGGTGAGCTCCTAGGTGAGATCAAGGTGAGCTATAAAGGTGAGCTGTCAGGTGAGCTCCTAGGTGAGTTTCCAGGTGAGCTCAAGTCAAGCGCTTAATGAGCTCCTTGGTGAGCTGCTTGGTGAGCTCCTAGCCGATCTCCTAGTGAGTTGCTCGGTGAGCTCACCAGTGAGTTAAAAGGTGAGCTTATCAACAATATTTGAGGTGAGATTGGATGTGAGCTACAAGATGAGCTCAAGGTGAGTTGGCAAGGTGAGCTTTCAGGTGACCTCCCAGGTGAGTTCCTATGTGAGTTACTCGATGAGCTCCCAGGAAAGCTCAGCTCGATCTGATCGGTGAGCTCCTAGAAGAGCTCCTAGGTGAGCTACTTCACGAGCTATTCAGTGATCTCCTAGGAAAGTTGTTAGCTAAACTCCTAAGTGAGCTACTTGGTGAGATCCTAGGTGAGGTCCTCGGTAAGCTCACAAGCTAGCTAACAAGTGAGATCAAGTCAACCTACTTGGTGAGCTACTCGATGAGCTCCCAGGTGAGTTGTTAGGTGAGCTCCTAGGTGAGCTACTTGGCGAGCTACTCAATGAACTCTGAGGTGAGCTACCAAACAAGCTCAAGGTGAGTTAGCAAGGTGAGCTCCTCAGTGAGCTCAAGGTGAGATAGCAAGGTGAGTTCCCATTCAATTTGATAAGGTGAGATCCCATGTGAGTTTTGACACAAACTGCTTCATGAGCTCCTAGGTGAGCTCAAGTTGAGCTTCTAAGCGAGCTCCTGAGAAAGCTCAAGGTACGTAGGCAAGGTGAACTATTAGGTGAGCTCCTAGGTGAGTTTTGGGCAAGCTCAAGTCGAGTTGGTTGAAAAGATCCTAGGTGAGCTACTTACCGAGCTCCCAGCCTAGCTCCTAGTTGAGATGCTAGGTGAGCTCCTAGGTAAGCTCAAAGGTGAGCCATTTGGCAAGGTGATCTCAAGGTGAGTTAGCAAGGTGAGCTATCAAGTGAGGTCCCAAGTGAGTTCCCATGTGAGTTACTCGATGAGATCCCGAGTGAACTCAACTAGAGATGCTCGAAAAATTCTGGGGCAAGCTACCTTCCGAGCTCAAGGTGAGATCCTCACTGAGCTCAAGGTGAGCCGGTAAGGAGAGCTCCCATGTGAATTGGCAAGCAAAGGTGTCGAGGTGAGCTCCGATGCAAGTTTTGGTTGAGTCGCCGAGTGAGTAAGGGGTGAGCTCAAGGTGATTTGGAAAGGCAAGCTGTTAGGTGAGTTCCCAAGTGAGTTTCTAGGAAATCTCAAGTTGAGCTACTCCACAAGCTCCTAGACGAGCTACTTGCCAAGCTCCCAACTGAGCTCCTAGGTGGGCTACTTAGTGAAATCCTAGGAGAGCTCAAAGGTGATCTTGTCAGTAATCTCTTAGGTGAGATTACATGTGAGCTACCAGATGAGTTGTAGGTGAGTTGGAAAGGTGAGCTCAAGGTGAGTTGGCAAGGTGAGCTCAAGGTGAGTTACAAGGTGAGCTATCAAGCTAGATCATAGGTAAATTCCTAAGCAATTTACTTGATGAGATCCTGGGTAAGCTCAACTGGAGTTGATCAGTGAGCTCCCAGAATAGATCCCAGGTGAGCTACTTGGCGAGCTATTGGAAAGCTCCCGGTGAGCTACTAGGTGAGCTCGAAGTGAGATACTTAGCGAGTTCATAGTCGAGGTCCCAGTAGGCTACTCGGTGAGCTCTCACATGAGCTCAAGTCAACCTACTCGGCGAGATGCTCAATGAGCTCAAGGTGAGCTATTTGGTGAGCTTCCATGTGAGCTGTTAGGTGAGCTACTAGGTGAGCTACATGGTGAGCTACTCGACGAACTCTGAGGTTAGCTACTAGACAAGCTCAAGGAGAGTTGGCAAGGTGAGCTTGTCGTGCAAGCTTGAGGTGAGCTAATAGGAAAGCTCGCATGAGAGTTGGCAAGGTGAGTTGTCGGTGAGGTCCCATGTGAGTTTCTGGGTGAATTGTTAGGTGAGCTACTTTTTGAGCTTAAGGTGAGCTCCCAAGTGAGTTTTCAAGCGAGCTGTAGGGCTAACTCATGGGTGAGCTCAAGGTGAGCTAGATGGGTGATGAACTCCTTGGTGAGATTAAAGGTAAGCTTGTTAGTAATATCTAAGGTGAGCTTACATGTGAGGTACCAGATGATCTCAAGGTGAGTTAGCAAGGTGATCTCAAGGTAATTTGATAAGGTAAGATCAAGGTGAGTTGGCAAGGTGAGCTATCATGCGAGCTCTTAGGTGAGTTCCCAGGTGAGTTAATTGATGAGCTCTCAGGAAATCTCAACTCAATCCTATCAGTGAGCTCTTAGAAGAGCTCCTAAGTGAGCTCCTTGGAAAGTTAGTAAGGTGAGATCGTTAGTGAGCTAGCAAGATGAACTCCCATGTGATTTGGCAAGGAAATTAGCCATGCGAGCTCCCATGTGAGTTTTTGGGTGAGATGCTTGATGAGATCCCAAGTAAGCTCAAGTAAAGGTGCTTGGAAAGCTCTTGGGCTATCTTTAGGTGAGTGGCAAGGTGATCTTCTAGGTGAGTTTCTAGGAAGCTCATGTTGAGTTGCTCAACGAGGTCCCTGGGTGAGCTACTTGCAGAGATCTTAGCGAGCTCCTAGGTGAGCTTACATGTTAGCTACTAGATGAGCTCAAGGTGAGTTGGCAAGATGAGCTCAAGGTGACTTGGAAAGGTGAACTCAAGGTGAGTTGGCAAGGTGAGCTATTAGGAAAGCTCCCAGGTGACTTCCTATGTGAGTTACTCGATGAGCTCATGGGTAAGCTCAACTCGAGCTGATCAGCAATCTCCTAGAAGAGATCCTAGCCAAGCTACTTAGTGAGATGTTCAGCGTGCTTCTAGGTGAGCTGCTAGGTGAACACCCAAGCAAGCTAGTTACCGAGCTCCCAAGCGAGGTCCCCGGTGAGCTGTTCGGTGAGCTCACAAGTGAGCTCAAGTCAAGCTACTCGACGAGATACTTAATGAGGTCCTAAGTGAGCTATTAGCTAAGCTCCTAGGTGAGCTACTTGGTGAGATGCTCAATGAACTCTGAGGTGAGATACCGTACAAGCTCAAGGCAAGTTAGCAAGGTGAGCTCCATAGTGAGCTCAAGATGAGCTGGCATGGTGAGCTGATAGGCAAGCTCCCATGTAATTTTAGGAAAGATACTTGACAAGCTCATAGATGAGTTGTGAGTTCCCAGTGAGTTACTCGACGAGATCTTGGGTAAGCTGAACTCAAGCTTATCGGTGAACTCCCATAAGACCTCCAAGTTGAGCTACTTGGTGAACTATTCAGTGAGCTCCTAGGTGAGCTACTAGGTGAGCTCCCAAGTGAGCTACTTATCGAGATCCCAAGTGAGGTCCTTGGTGAGGTCACAAGTGAGCTGAAGTCATCTCTTACTCAATGAGATGCTTAGTGAGCCCCCAGGTGAGTTGTTAGGTGAGCTCGTAGGTGAGCTGTTAGGTGAGATACTCGACAAACTCTGAGGTAAGCTACCAAACGATCTCAATGTGAGTTGGTTATTTAATATCCTATATATGCTCAAGGTGAGCTAGAAAGGCAAGCTGATAGGTGAGTTCCCATGCGAGTTGTAAGGGTGAGCTATCGGGTGAGCTCTATGCAAGTTTTCGAGGTGGGCTACTTGATGAGCTCTCATGTGAGCTCAAGTTAAGTTTTTCAGTGAGCTCAAGGAGAGCTAACAAGGTGAGCTATCAGGAGAGCTCCCAAGTGAGTTTCTAGGGAAGCTCAAGTCGAGATACTCGATGAGCTCTGGGTGAGCTACTTTTGAGCTCCTTGCTAAGCTCCTAGGTGAGCTACTTAGTGAGCTCCCGAGTGCAAGCTCAAAGGTGAGCTTGTCTATAATCTCTATGGTGAGCTTACATGTAAGCTACCAAATGAGCTCAAGGTGAGTTGGCAAGGTGAGCTCAAGGAGAGTTGCAAGTTGAGCTCAAGGTAAGTTTGTAAGGCAAGCTGTCAGATGAGCTTCTAGGAAAGTTCACAAGTGATTTACTCAATGAGCTCCTGGGTGAGCTCAACTCGAACTGATCATCAAGCTCCCAGAAGATATCCCTAGTGAGCTACTTTGCAAGCTGTTCGGTGAGCTCCCATGTGAGCTCCTAGGTGAGCTTCAAGTGAGCTACTTGGTGAGCTCTCAGGTGAGGTCCCCGGCAAGTTACTTAGTGAGCTCACAAGTGAGCTAACAAGTGAGCTTAAGTCAACCTACTCGTTGAGCTTCTTATTAAGCTCGAGGTGAGCTATTAGGTGAGCTCCCAGGTGAGCTACTTGGTGAGCTACTTAATGAACTCAGAGGTGAGCTACCAAATGAGCTCAAGGTGAGTTGGCAAGGTGGACTCCTCAGTGAGCTCAAGGCGAGCTAGAAAGGTGAGCTGATAGGTGAGCTCCCATGTGAGTTTGTAAGGCAAGTTGTCAGGTGAGCTCCGATGTGAGTTTTTGGGTGAGCTACTTGCGAGCTCTAGTCAAGCTGCTCAGTAAGCTCCTAGAGCAAGCTGGCAAGATGAGATCCCAAGTGAGTTTTAATGTAATCTCAAGTCAAGTTGCTCGATGAGCACTTGGGTGAGCTACTTACTAAGCTCCCAACTGAGCTCCTAGGTGAGATACTTGGCGGGCTCTTGGGTAAGCTCAAAGGTGAGCTTATCGGTAATGTCTGAGGTGAGGTTATATCAAGTTGAGCTCAAGGTGAGTTAGCAAGGAAAGTTGTCGGTGAGCTCCAGGTGAGTTTGCAGGTGAGTTACTTAATAAGCTCTTGAGTGACCTCAACTCAAGCTAATTGGTGAGATCCCAAAAGAGCTCTTAGGTGAGATACTTAGTGAGTTATTCGGTAAGGTCCCAAGTGAGTTATTAGGTGAGCTCCCAAACGAGCTACTTGGTAATCTCCTAGGTGAGGTCCCCGGTGAAGCTCACAAGTGACTGTTAGGTGAGATACTAGGCCGCTTATTAGGTGAGCAACAAGGTGAGCTACTTGGCGAGCCACTCGACAAATTCTGAGGTGAGATACTAGAAGAGCTCAAGTTGAGTTGGTAAGGTGAGCTCCTCAGTGAGGTAAAGGTGATCACGGTAAGGTGAGCTCTCATGTGAGTTTTCAGGTGAGCTACTTGAAAAGCTCTTGGACAAGTTATGAGTTCCCAAGTGAGTTACTTGACGAGCTTCTAGGTGAGATCAACTAGAGATGATTGGAAAGATCCCAGAAGAGCTCCTATGCGAGCTACTTGACAAGCTATTCGTGAGCTTCTAGGTGAGCTGCTAGATGAGCTCCCAAGTGAGCTACTTGGAAAGCTCCCATGTGAGGTCCCCAATGAGCTACTCGGTGAGCTCATAAGCAAGCTCAAGTCAACCTACTCGACGAGCTACTTGGTGAGCTCCCAGGTGAGCTATTAAGTGAGTTCCCAGGTGAGCAACTTGCTGAGCTAGTCGATGAACTCTTAGGAGAGCTACCAAACAAGCTCAAGGTGAGTTGGTAAGGTGATCTCCATAGCGATCTAGAGGTAAGCTGGCAAGGTCAACTAATAGGTGAGCTCCCATGTGAGTTTCTGGGTGAGCTGTTAGGTGAGCTCCTATGTGAGTTTTCAGGTGAGCTTCTTGACAAGCTCCTAGGTGAGCTCAAGTTAAGCTACTCGGTGAGCTCCTGTGTGAGCTCAAGGCATGCTAGCAAGGTAAGCTATCAGGTGAGCTACTAGGCCACTTTTTGGTACGCTCAAGTCGAGCTACTTGAGGAGCTCCTGGGTGAGCTACTTTTTGAGCTCGCAATCAAGCTCTTAGGTGAGCTACTCGGTTAGCTCCTAGGTGAGCTCAAATGTGAGATTATTGGTAATCTCTAAGGTGAGCTTACATGGGAGCTACAAGATGAGCTCAAGGTGAGTTAGCAAGGTGAGCTTAAGAGGAGTTGGTAAGGTGAGCTATAGGCAAGCTCCCAGGTGAGTTCCCAGGTGAGTTACTTGATGAGCTCCTGGGTGATCTCAACTCAAGCTGATCGGTGAGCTCCCAAAAAATCTCATTCGAGCTACTTGGCATACTATTCAAAGTGAGCTCCAAGGCGAGGTAATAGGTGAGATCCCAAGAAAGAAACTTGGTGAGGTCCCAGGTAAGGTCCCTAGTGAGCTAGTCAGTAAGCTCATAAGTGAGCTCAAGTCAACCTACTCAGTGAGCTTCTTGTTGAGCTCCCGGTGAGCTGTTAGTTGAGCTCTTAGGTGAGTTGTTAGGTGAGCTCCTAGGTGAGCTACTTGGCAAGCTACTCGATGAACTCTGAGGTGAGCTACCATATGAGCTCAAGGTGAGTTAGCAATGTGATCTCCTCTGTGATCTTAATTGGAGATGGCAAGGTGAGATGATAGGTGAGCTCCCATGTGAGTTTATAGGTGAGCTATCAGTTGACCTGCCATGCAAGTTTTTAGGTGAGTTTGTCAAGTAAGCTCCCATGGGATTTTTAGGGTGAGCATCTTTAGGAGCTCCTGGTTGAGCTCAATTTGAGTTACTCGGTGAGCTTCACGGGTGACCTTAAGGTGAGATAGCAAGGAGAGTTATCAGGTGAGTTCCCAGGTGAGTTTCCGGGTAAGCTCAAGTGGAGCTACTCAATGAGCTCCTATGTGAGCTACTTGCTGAGCTCCCAGCTGAACTCCTAGGTGAGCTAATTAGTGAGCTCCTAGGAGAGATCAAAGGTGACTTTGTCTATAATATTTGAGGTGAGCTTACCTGTGAGCTACCAGATGAGCTCAAGGTGAGTTTGCAAGGTGAGATCAACTTGAGTGTGCAAGGTGAGCTCAAGGTGAGTTGGTAAGGTGACCTATCAGATGAGCTCCTAGGTGAGTTCCCAAGTGACTTACTCAATGAGCTCTTGAGTGAGCTCAACTTGAGCTGATCGGTGAGCTCCTAGAAGAGCTTCTAGGTGAGCTACTTGGTGAGCTACTGGGAGAGCTCCCAAGCGAGCTACTTGGTGACATCCCTAGCGAGGTCCTCGACAAGCTACTTGGTGAGCTCAAAACCAAGGTCATGTAAACCTACTCTGCAAGTTTCTTGGTGAGCTCCTAGGTAAGATGTTAGGTGAGCTCATAGGTGAGCTATTAGGTGAGCTTCAAGGTGAGCTATTATTTGAGTTCCCAGGTGAGCTACTTAGCGAGTTGCTCGATGAACTCTGATAGGGGAGCTCCCATGCGAGTTGTCAAGGTAAGCTATCAGGTGAGCTCCCATGCACATTTTTGAGTGAGCTACTTGATGAGATCCAGGTGAGCTCAAGTCAACCTACTCAGTGAGCTCACAGGTGAGCTCCCAGGTGGGCTACTTGGCGAGCTTCTTGATGAAATCTGAGGTGAGCTCAAGGAAAGTTGGCAAGGTGAGCTCCTCAGTGAGCTTAAGGTGAGATATCAAGGTGAGGTGATAGGTGAGTTCCCATCTGATTTGGTAAGGTGAGCTCCCATGTGAGTTTTCATGTGAGTTGCTTGATGAGCTCCTGGGTGAGCTCAAGGTGAGGCTGTAAGATGAGTTGTTAGGTGAGCTCCCAGGAAATTTTTGAGTAACCTGAAGTCGATCTAGTTGACAAGCTCCCAGAAAGCTCAAAGGTAAGTAAGTTGACAAGGTATGTTCAAGGTGAGTTTGCAAGGTGAGCTATCAGGCAAGCTCCTAGGTGAGTTCCTAGGTGAGTTACTCAACAAGCTCCGAGTGATCTCAACTCAAGCTGATCCGTGAGCTCCTAGAAGAGCTCCCAGGTGAGCTCCCAAGTGAACTACTTGGTAAGGTCCCAAGTGAGGTCATCGACGAGCTACTCAATGATATCACAAGCGATCTCAAGTCAACCTACTCAGTGAGCTCCCAAGTAAGCTTTTAGGTGAGCTCTCGGGTGAGATGTTAGGCAAGTTCCCAAGCAAGATAATTGGTGAGATAATTAAGAAACTCGAGAGGCGGCTACCTTCTGAGCTCAAGGTGAGTTGGCAAGGTGAGCTCCTCAAAGTGAGCTTAAGTTGAGCTAGAAAGGTGAGTTGATAGGAGAGCTCCCATGCAAGTTAGCAAGGTGAGTGTCAAGTGATCTCCCATTCGAGTTTTTGGGTGAGCCACTTGATGAGCTCCTAGGTGAGCTCAAATAAAGTTTCTCAGTGAGCTCTTGGGTGAGCTCAAGGTGAGTTGGCAAGTTGAGCTATCGAGTAAGCTCTAGGTGAGTTTCTAGGAAAGCTCAAGTTAAGCTACTTAACGAGCTCCTGGGCAAGCTACTTGCCGAGCTTCCAGCCAAGATCCTAGGTGAGCTTCTTGGTGAAATCATAGGTGATTTTTTTGGTAATCTCTTTTGTGAGCTTACATACGAGCTACGAGATGAGCTCCAGGTGAGTTGGCAAGTTGAGCTCATGGTGAGTTGGCAAGGTGATCTATCAGGTGAGCTCCTAGAAGAGCTTTTGGGTGAGCTACTTGGTGAGCTATTCGGTGAGCTCCTAGGTGAGCTACTAGGTGGGCTCCCAAGAGAACTACTTAGAGAGCTCCTAGGCAAGGTTACCTGTGAGTTTCTCAACAAGTGCACATGTGAGCTCAAGTCAACCTACTCGACGAGCTACTTAGTGAGCTCCCAGGAAAGATGTTAGGTGATCTCCCATATGAGCTATAAGGTGAGCTCCCAAGTGAGCTATTAGGTGAGTTCCTAGGTGAGCTACATGGTGAGCTACATGATGAACTCCGAGGTGAGCTACCAGATTAGCTCAAGGTGAGTTGTCAAGGTGAGCTCCTCAGTGAGCTCAACGTGAGATGGCAAGGTAAACTGATAGGAAAGGTCCCATGTGATTTTTCAGGGAAAGCTATCGCAGAGCTCCTATGTGAGTTTTCAGGTGAGCTACTTGATGAGATCTCGGGTGAGCTCAATTTGAGCTACTCAGTGAGCTCCTTGGTGAGATCAAGGTGAGTTGGCAAGGTGAGTTGTTAGGTGAGTTTCAAGGAATCTCAAGTTGAGCTGCTTGACAAGCTCCTAGGTGAGCTACTTGTTGTGCTCCCGAGTGAGATCTCTGAGGTGAGCTTACATGGGAGCTACCAAATGAGCTCAAGGTGAGTTGGCAAGGTGAGCTCAAGGTAAGTTTATAAGGTGAGCTTAAGGTAAGTTGGCAAGGTGAGCTATCGAGTGATCTCCTAATAAGTTCCCACGTCAATTACTTAACAAGATCCCAGGCAAGATCAACTTGAGCTAATCATCGAGCTCCCTAGAGAGCTACTTTGCGAGCTATTGGGTGAGCTCTCAAGTGAACTACTAGGTGAGTTCCCAAGAAACCTACTTGGGGAGATCCTAGGCAATGTCCCTGGTGAGCTTCTCTATGAGATCATAAGTGAGATCAAGTCAACCTACTCAGTGAGCTACTCGTTGAGCTCCGAGGTGAGATATCAGGTGAGATACTTGGCAAGTTACTCGATGAACTAAGAGGTGAGCTACCAGACGAGCTCAAGGTGAGTTGACAAGGTGAGCTCCTTAATCACCTAAAGGTGAGCCAGATGGGTGAGCTGATAGGTGAGCTCCATATGAGTTGGTAAGGTGAGCTATCAGGTGAGATCCTATGTGAGTTTTGGGGTGATCTGCTTAACGAACTCAAGTCGAGATGCTCGGCAAGCTCCTAGGTGAGTGGAAGGTGACCAGTCAATTGATTCATGATCCCAGGTGAGCTACTTGGTGAGATCTTAGGTGAGATCAAAGGTGAGCTTATCAGTAATGTTTGAGGTGAGATTATATACAAGGTACCAGATGAGCTCAAGGTGAGTTGGAAAGACAAGCCGAGAGGAGAGCTCCGTGAGTGAGTTATTTGATAATCTCTCAAGTGAGTTCAAATCAAGCTTGATTGATGAGCTTCTAGAAGAGCTCCTAGGTGAGCTACTTAGCAAGATGTTTTGTGATCTCCTAGGAAAGTTTTTAAGTGATCTCCCAAATGATATACTTGGCGAGCTACTAGGAGAGGTCCCGATGAGCTCACAAGTGAGCTGTTAAGTGAGCTCATAAGCAAGCTGTTAGGTGAGATCCTAGGTGAGCTACTTGGTGAGCTGGTCCATGAAATTTGATGTAAGTTACCGAGATGAGCTCAAGTCTAGTTCACAAGGTGAGATCCTAAGTGAGCTCAAGGTGAGCTAGCAATGCAAGCTTCTATGTGAGTTTTTAGGTGAGCTTCTTGACAAGCTCCTAGATGAGCTGTGAGTTCCCAGGCAAGTTACTCAACTAGCTCCTAGATGAGATCAACTCGAGATGATTGGAAAGCTCCCAGAAGAGGTCCTAGGTGAGCTACTTGAAAAGCTATTCGTTGAGCTTCTAGGTGAGCTCCCAAGTGAGATACTTTCTGAGCTCCCATGTGAGGTCCCTAGCAAGCTACTCGGTGAGCTCACAAGTAAGCTCAAGTCAACCTACTCGATGAGCTACTTAGTGAGCTCCTAGGTGAGCTATTAGGCAAGCTCCTAGGAGAGCTACTTGGTGAGCTATTTGATGAACTCTGAGGTGAGCTACCAGAAAAGCTCAAGGTAAGTTGGCAAGATGATCTGATAGGTGAGCTCCCACATGATTTTTTCGGTGAGCTATCAGAGAGCTCCCATGCAAGTTTTTGGGTGAGCTACTTGACAAGCTCTCGGGAGAGCTTAATCTGAGCTAATCGGTGAGCTCTCTGTACAAGCTCAAGGTGAGCTAGCAAGGTAAGCTATTAGGTGAGCTCGGTCAGTTTTGGACAACCTCAAGTTGAGATACGAGGAGCTCCTGGATGAGCTGCTTAGCAAGCTCCCAGCTGAGATTCTAGGTGAGCTACTTGGTTAGAGCTCCAAGGTGAGATCAAAGGTGATCTTGTTTGCAATGTCTAAGGTGAGCTTACATGCGAACTACCGGATGAGCTTAAGGTGAGTTGGATAGGTTAGCTCAAGGGTAGTTGGCAAGGTGAGCTGTTAGATAAGTTACTAGGTGAGTTCCCAGGTGAGTTACTCAACGAGCTCCCAGGTGAGCTCAACTCAAGCTAATCGGTGAGCTCCTAAAAGAGATCTCAAGTGAGCTACTTGGTGCGCTATTTGGTGAGCTCCAAGGTGAGCTTCTAGGTGAGCTCCTAAGTGAGATAATTTGTGAGCTCCTAGCCAAGGTCACTGGCGAGCTACTTGATGAGCTCACAAGTGAGCTCAAGTCAACCTACTCGGTGAGCTGCTCAGTGAGCTACTCAGTGAGCTCCTAGCCAAGTAGTTAGGTGAGCTCCTAGGTGAGCAATTAGGTGAGCTCCCTGGTAAGTTGTTAGGTGAGCTCCTAGGTGAGGTACTTGGTGGTAAGGTAAAGGTAAACTAATAGCTAGTGAGCTCCCATGTGAGTTTCTAGGTGAGCTCTCAGGTGAGATCCCATGTGAGTTTTAGGGAAGGCTTTTTCATGAGCTCCTGGGTGAGCTCAAGCCGAGCTACTTGGCAAGCTCTTGGGTGAGCTTAAGACAAGCTGGCAAGGTGAGCTGTTGGGTGAGCTCCCAGGTGAGATTCCAGGTAATCTCAAGCCGAGCTGCTCGATAAGCTCCTGGGTGAGCTACTTTCTGAGCTCCTAGGATAGTTGCTCGGTGAGCTACTAGGTGAGCTCAAAGGTGAGCTTGTTGGCAATCTCTAAGGTGAGCTTACATACAAGCTACTAGATGAGCTCAAGGTGAGTTTGTAAGGTGAGCTGTCAGGTGACCTCCGTGTGAGTTCCATGATGAGTTACTCGACAAGCTCCCAGGTGAGGTCAACTTGAGTTGATCAGTGAGCTCTTAGAAGAGCTCGTAGGTGAACTGCTAGGTGACCTCCCAAGTGATCTACTTGGCGAGGTCCTAGGTGAGGTTCCTAGCAAGCTTCTTGGTAAGGTCACAAGCAAGCTCAAGTTAACCTACTCAGCGAGCTACTCGGTGAGCTATTAGGTGAGCTCCTAGGTGACCTATTAGTTGATTTCCCATGTGAGTTGGCTAGGAAAGCTATCGGGTGAGCTCCCATGCATGTTTTCGGGTGAGCTACTCTACAAAATCTCGAGTGAGCTCAAGTAAATCTACTAAATAAGCTCCTAGGTGTGCTCAAAGGAGCTTACAAGGTGAACTTTCAGGTGATCTCCCAGGGGAGTTTTCGGGAAAGTTCAAGTCAAGTTGCTCGATGAGCTCCTAGGTGAACTACTTACTAAGCTCCTAGGTGAGCTCCCAGGTCAGCTCAAAGGCTAGCTTGTTGGCAATCTATGAGGTAAGATTACATGCGAGCTACGAGATGAGCTCAAGGTGAGCTGACAAGGCAAACTCAAGGTGAGTTTACAAGGTTAGCTATTAGGTAAACTCCTAGGTGAGTTACTCGAAGAGCTCCCAAAGTGAGCACAACTCAAACTAATCGAAAGATCCTATAAGAGCTCCTAGGTGATCTTGTTGGCAATCTCGAGGTAAGCTTACATGCGAGCTAACAGATTAGCTAAAGGCAAGGCAAGGCATGCTCAAGGTGAGTTGGCAAGGTGAGTTGTCAGGCAAGCTCCAAGGTGAGTTCCTAGGTGAGTTACTTGACGAGCTACTCGGTGACCTCACAAGCAAGCTCAAGTCAACCTACTCGAAGAGCTACTTGGTGATCTACCATGCGAGTAGTTAGGTGAGTTCCCAGGTGAGTTGTTAGGTGAGCTATTTACCAAGCTACTCGATGAACTCTCAGGTGAGCTACCAGACAAGCTAAAGGAAAGTTGGAAAGGTGAACTCCTCAGTGAGCTTAAGGTGAGTGGACAAGCCAAGCTGATAGGTGAGATCCCATGTGAGTTGGTAAGGTGAGATGTCAGATGAGCTCCTATGTGATTTTTCGAGTGATCTTCTTGACGAGCTCCCGATTGAACTCAAGTCAAGCTACTTGGCGAGCTCAAGGTGAGTTGGCAAGCTAAAATGTCATGTGAGCTCCCAAGTGAGTTTCTAGGAAAGCTTAACTCAAGCTACTTGATGAGCTCCTAGGCAAGCTGTGTGCTGAGCTCCTAGCTAAGCTCCTAGGTGAGCTGTTCGGTGAGCTCCCAGGTGACCTTGTCGATAATCTCTGAGGTGAGCTTACATGCAAGCTACAAGATGAGCTCAAGGTGAGTTGGCAAGGTGATCTGTTAGGCTAGCTCCCAGGTGAGTTACCAAGTGATTTACTCAACGAGCTCCCAGGTGAGCTCAACTCGAGGTAATAGGTGAGCTCCTAGAAAAGCTCTGAGGAGAGCTACTTGGCAAGCTGTTCGGTGAGCTCCCATGCAAGATGCTAGGTGAGATCCCAAGTGAGCTACTTGGAAAGCTCCCAGGTGAGGTCCCCGATGAGTTACTTGGAAAGCTCACTAGTGAGCTCACAAGAAAGCTCAAGTCAACCTACTCGATAAGCTACTCGGTGAGCTCCTCAGGTAAGCTTCTTGATGAGCTACTTGACAAAATCCAAGGTGAGCTACTAGACAAGGTCAAGGTGAGTTGGGAAGGTGAGCTAATCAGTGAGCTCAACGCGAGATGATAGGTGAGATCCCATGTGATTTTTTGGGTGAGTTCAAGTTGAGCTACTCAATGAGCTCAAGTCGAGCTACTTGGTGAGCTCCTAGGTGAGCTAAAAGTGAGTTAGTAAGGTGAGCTATCAGGTGAGCTCTGAGGTGAGTTTCTAGGCAAGCTCAAGTCAAGTTACTCAATAAGCTCCTGGGCTAGCTACTTGCCAAGCTCCTAGGTGAGATGCTCTGAGCTCCCCTGGTGAGCTCAAAGGTGAGCTCAAGGTGAGTTGGCAAGGTGAGCTAGAGGTAAGTTAGGAAGGTGAGCTCAAAGTGATCTAACAAGGTGAGCTATCAAGTGAGCTCCTAGACAATTTACTCAATGAGCTCTTAGGCAAGCTCAACTCGAGCTAATTGGAGATATCCTTGAAGATCTCAAGGTGAGATACTTAGCGAGCTATTTGGTGAGCTCCCATGTAAGCTACTAGGTGAGCTACCAAGTGAGCTACTTGGCGAGCTCCCAGGTGAGGTCCCCGATGAGCTGATCGGTGAGATCACATGTGAGCTCAAGTAAATCTACTCGGTAAGCTACTTAGTGAGCTCACATGCAAGCTTTTAGGTGAGATCCCACATGAGCTGTTAGGTGAGGTCTCTAGTGAGTTTCTCGGTAAGCTCACTACTAAGCTCACAAGCGAGCTCAAGTCAACCTACATGACGAGCTGCTTAGTCAACTCCAAGGCAAGCTACTCGACAAACCCCAAGGTGAGCTACTAGATGAGCTCAAGGAGAGTTGGGAAGGTGATTTCCTCAGTGAGCTTAAGGCAAGCAGATAGGTGAGCTCCCATGTGAGTTTCTAGGTAAGCTCAAGTCGAGCTCTCGGTGAGCTCCTAGGTGAGTTTTCAAGCAAGCTCAAGTTGAGCCGCTTGACGAGTTCTGGGAAAGCTATTTACCAAGCTCCTAGTTGAGCTCCTATGTGAGATGCTTGGTCAGCTCCTAGGTGAGCTGAAAGGTGAGCTCAAGGTAAGTTGGCAAGGCTAGCTCAATTCAAGTTAGGATGGTGAGCTCAAAGTGAGTTGACAACGTGAGCTTTCAAGTGAGCTACCAGGTGAGTTACTCAACAAGCTCTTGGGTGAGCTCAACTTGAGCTAATCGGTGAGCTCCCAGAAGAGCTCAAGGTGAGCTACTTGGAAAGCTCCTAGGTGAGGTCCCGATGAGTTCATCGGTGAGCTCACAAGTGAGCTCAAGCTAACCTACTTAGCGTAGCAGATCGGTGAGCTTCTAGAGAGAGTGTTAGGCAAGCTCCTAGGTGAGCTATTAGATGAGATCCTAGGTGAGATACTTGGATATTTTCTTGACGAACTCCAAGGTGAGCTACCAAATGAGCTCAAGGCAAGTTGGTAATATGAGCTCCTCGCTGAACTCAATATGAGTTGGCAAGGTGATCTCCCATGCGAGTTGGCAAGGCATGCTATTAGGAAAGCTCCCATATGATTTTTCAAGAAAGCCGCTTAATGAAATCACATGTGAGGTCAAGTCAAGTTACTTGGTGAGATCCTAGGAAAGCTCAAGGCAAGCTCCTAGGTGAGCTGGTACGTGACCTCCCAAGTGAGCTACTTGGCGAGGTCCCAGGAGAGGTCCCCGGTGAGCTTCTCGGTGAGCTCACAAGCAAGCTCAAGTCAAGCTACTCAGTGAGCTACTCGGTGAGTGCCTAGGTAAGCTGTTAGGTGAGCTCCCAGGTGAGATATTAGTCAAGTTCCTAGGTGAGCTATTTGGTGAGCTATTAGTAGAACTCTGATAGGGGAGCTCCCATGTGAGTTGGCAAGACAAATTGTCAGGCTAGCTCTCATGCACATTTTTGGGTGAGCTACTTGATGAGCTCCAAGGTGAGCTCGAATCAAGCTACTAAGTATGCTCTTGGGTGTGCTCAGGATGAGCTTGCAAGGTGAGTTATAAGGTGATTTCCCAATTGAGTTTTTGGGAAAGCTCAAATTGAGTTTCTCAATGAGGTCCTAGCCGAGTTTCTTTCTAAGCTCCCAATACAGCTCCTAGGTGAGCTCCCAGTGAGCTCAAATGTGAGTTTGTTAGTAATCTCTGAGGTGAGCTTACATGTGAGCTACCAAATGAGCTAAAGGTGAGCTCAAGGTGATTTGGAAAGGTGAGAAGTTAGGCAAGCTCGAAGGTGAGTTCCTGGTGAGTTACTCGACGAGCTACTTGGGGAACCTGACAAGAAAGCTTAAGTCAACCTACTTGGAGAGCTACTCAGTGATCTCTCAGGTGAGTTGTTAGGTGAGTTCCCAAGCAAATTGTTAGGTGAGATATTTGGTGAGTTGCTTGAAAAAAATTTAGGTGAGCTACCAAATGAGCTCAAGGTGAGTTGGCAAGGTGAACTTCTTAGCAAGCTCAAGGTGAGCTGGTAAGTCAAGTCAAGCTGATAGGTGAACTCCCATGCAAGTTGGCAAGGTGAATTGTCAGATGAGCTCCCATCTGAGTTTTCAAGTGAGCTGCTTGACAAGCTTCTAATTGATCACAAGTTAAGCTACTTGGCAAGGTGAAATTTCATGAGATCTCCTAGGTGAGTTTGTGGGCAAGCTTAACTCGAGCTACTCAACAAGCTCCTGGGTGAGCTGCTTGTGAGCTCCTAGATGAGCTCCTAGGTGAGCTACTCGGTGAGCTCCCAGGTGAGCTCAAATGTGAGCTTGTCGGTAATCTCTGAGGTGAGCTTACATGTAAGCTACCAGATGAGCTCAATGTGAGTTAGCAAGGTGAGCTCAAGGTGAGTTGGAAAGGTGAGCTATCAGGATAGCTCCCAGGTGAGTTACCATGTGAGTTACTTGATGATCTCCTAGGTGAACTCAACTCGAGGTAATCGGTGAGCTCCTAGAAGAGATACCAAGCAAGCTGATTTTTGAGCTTTTCGGTGAGCTCCTAAGTGAGCTCCTAAGTGAGCTCCCAAGTGATCTATTTGGTAAACTCCCAAGTGAGGTCGCTAGTGAGTTGCTAACCAAGCTCACTAGTGAGCTCACAAGTGAGCTCAAGTCAACCCACTTGATGAGCTACTCAGTGAGCTCCCAGGTGTGATGCTTGATGAGCTTCTCGAAAAACTCTGAAGTGATCTACCAGACAAGATCAAGGTGAGTTGGGAAGGTGAGCTAATTAGCAAGCTCTGTAAGCTATTAAGGTGAGCTAATAGGTGAGATCCCATATGAGTTTCTGGGTGAGCTATCAAGTGAGCTCCCATGTGAGTTTTTGGGTGAGAGTCTTGAAAATATCCTAAGTGAGCTCAAGTCAAGCTACTCGGTGAGCTCCTAGGGAAGCTAAAAGAGATCTCGGTAAGGTGAGCTATCAGGTAAGCTCCTAGGTGAGTTTCTAGGAAAGCTCAAGTCGAGCTACTTGATGAGCTCCTGGGTGAGCTACTTGCCAAGCTCCTAGCTGAGCTCCTAGGTGAGTTTCTTAGTGATCTCTTGGGTAAGCTCAAAGGTGAACTCAAGGTGAGTTGGTAAGGAGAGCTTAGGTGACTTGGGAAGGTGAGCTAAAAATGAGTTAGCAAGGTGAGCTCACAAGTGAGCTCAAGTCAACCTACTGGCAAGCCGCTTCGCTGAGCTCTTAGGCTAGCTGCTCAAAAAATTTGAGGCAAGCTACTAGATGAGCTCAAGGCAAGTTGGGAAGGTGAGCTCCTCGACGAGCTCAAGGAAAGCTCTTAAGGTGAGATGATAGGTGAGCTCCCATGTGAGTTTATAGGTAAGCTGTTAGGTGAGCTCCCATGTGAGTTTTTGGGTGAGCTTCTTGATAAGCTCCCGGGTGAGCTCAAGTCGAGCTACTCAGTGATCTCGAGGTGAGTTTTTGGGAAAGCTCAAATTAAGCTACTCGACAAGCTTCTAGGTGAGTTGTTCTCTGAGCTCCCAGTTAATCTCCTAGGTCATATGCTCGGTGAGCTCAATGTGAACTCAAAGGTGACCTCAAGGCAAGTTGGCAAGGAAAGCTCAAGGCAAGTTGGCAAGGTGAGTTTAAAGCAATTTGGCAAGGTGAGCTGTCAAGCAAGCTCCTAGGTGAGTTACTCCATGAGCTCCTGGGTGAGCTCAACTTGAGCTAATCAGTGAGCTACTTCGTGAGCTTTTGGCAAGTTCCTAGGAAAGCTACTAGGTGAGCTCCCAAGCAAGCTACTTTGCGAGCTCCCAAGTGAGGTCCCTAGTGAGTTGATCAGTGAGCTCACAAGTAAGCTCAAGTCAACCTACTCGGTGAGTAGCTTGGTGAGCTCCTAGGTGAGCACTTAGATGAGCTCCTAATAAAGTTGTTAGGTGAGTACCTAGGCGAGCTACTTAGAGATTTTCTTGATGAACTCTGAGGTGAGCTACCAGATGAGCTCAAAGTGAGTTAGCAATGTAATCTAAGGTGAGCTACCAGATGAAATCTGAGGTGAGCTATCGAGTGAGATCAACTCAAGGTAATCATTAAGATCCCGAAGATCTCCTAGGTGAGCTAATTTGTAAGCTATTCAGGTGAGATCCTAGGTGAAATGCTAGGTGAGATCCCAAGTTAGCTAATTGGCGAGCTCCCGGTGAAAGGTCCTGTGAGTTTCTCGGTAAGCTCACTAGTCAGCTCACAAGCGAGCTCAAGTAAACCTACTCGATGAGCTGCTCTATGAGCTCCCATGTGAGCTTCTTGACAAGCTGCTCGAAAAACTCCGAGGTGAGCTACTATATGAGCTCAAGGTGGGTTGGGAAGGTAAGTTAATCGAGAGTTCAAGGTGATTTGTTAAGGTAAGATTATAGGTGGGCTCCCATGTGAGTTTTTGGGTGAGCTGTTAGGCAATCTCCCATTCAAGTTTTTGGGTGAGTTACTTGAAAATATCCCAAGTGAGCTTAAGTCGAGCTACTCAGCGAGCTCTTATGTGAGCTAAAATTCAGCTCCTAGGTGAGATAAAAGTGAGCTGGTAAGGTGAGTTGTCAGGTGATTTTTTGGGTAAGCTCAAGTTGAGATGCTTAATGAGCTCATGGGAAATCTACTTTCCGAGATCCCAGCCAAGCTCCTAGGTGTGATGCTCGGTGAGCTTCCAGGTGAGCTAGAAGGAAACATGAATTTGTGTTGACAAGGAGAGCTCAAGGAAAGTTGGGAAGGTGAGCTCAAAACAAATTGGCTAGGTGAGCTATGAAGCAAGATCCATGGTGAGTTACTCGACGAGGTCCTAGTGAGGTCAACTTGAGATAATCGGTGAGCTCCCAAAAGAGCTAAAGGTGACATAGTTAGTGAGCTCCTAGGTTACGTCCCCGGTGATCTAATCGGTGAGATCACATTCGAGTTCAAATCAACCTACTCGGTGAGATACTCGGTGAGCTCACAGTGAGTTGTTAGACAAGCTCCCGAGTGCAAGGTCCCCAAAGCGAGTTGCTCGGCAAGCTCACTAGTGAACTCTCAAGTGAGCTCAAGTTAACCTACTTGGTGACCTACTCAAGTGAGCTCCTAGGTGAACTACTCGACAAAGTCTAAGGTGAGCTACCAAATAAGCTCAAGGTGAGCTCCTAGGTGAGATGCTCAAAGTGAGCTCCGAGGGGAGCTTAAGGTGAGTTAGAAAGGTGAGCTCAAGGTGAGTTAGGAAGGTGAGCTCAAACTGAGTTGGCAAGGTGAGTTGTCAAGTGATCTCCTAGACAAGTTACTCAATGAGCTCCTAGGAGAGCTTAACTCAAGCTAATCGGTGAGCTCCGAGAAGAGCTCAAGGTGAGCTACTTGGAAAGTCAGTTTAGTGAGCTCCCGGTGCAAGCCGCTAGATGATCTCCAAAGTGAACTATTTGGTGAGCTCCCGGTGAGGTCCCCGATGAGCTGATCAGTGAGCTCACAAGTGAACTCAAGTCAATCTACTCGGTGAGCTACACACTGAGCTCCAAGGTGAGCTATTAGAGGAGCTCCCAATCGAGTCCGTTAGGTGAGCTCCTAGGTGAGCTACTTGGAGATTTACTCGACAAACTCGAGATGAGATACTGACGAGCTCAAGGTGAGTTTGTAATGTGAGTTTCTCAACAAGCTCAATGTGAGCCGGAAGGTGAGCTCCGTGCTAGTTGGTAAGGTGTCTTTGTCGGGTGAACTACCATGCGAGTTTTTGGTGTGCTCCTGGGTAAGCTCAAGGAAAGCTGGCAAGTCGAGCTATAAGGAAATCTCCCAAGTGAGTTTTCGGGTAAGCTCAAGTCGAGATGCTGAATGAGCTCCTAGGTGAGCTACTTGCTGACCTCACACCCGAGCTCCTAGGTGAGCTAATATGTGAGCTTTCAGTGAGTTCAAAGGTGAGCTTGTCGAAATATCCGAGGTGAGCTTACATTCGAGCTACCAGATGAGCTCAAGGCAAGTTTGTAAGGTGATATCAAGTCAAGTTGGATAGGTGAGCTCAAGGTGAGTTGGTAAGGTGAGATGTCAGGAAAGCTCCCAGGTGAGTTACTCAATGAAATCCCAGGTGAGCTCAACTCGATCTCGATTGGTGAGCTCCCGTAAGAGCTCCTGTGCAATCTATTTAGCAAGATTCTCAGTGAGCTTCTAGGTGAGGTTCCAAGTGAGCTACTTGGTGAGCTCCCAAGTGAGTCCCTTGGTGAGTAGCACAATGAACTCACAAGTAAGCTCATAAGTGAGCTCAAGTCAACCTACTCATAGAGCTACTTGGTGAGCTCCTAGGCAAGCTACTTGGTGAGCTACTCGATGAACTCTGAAGTAAGCTACCAGATGAGCTCAAGGTGTGTTGGAAAAGTGAGCTCCTTAGTGAGCTTAAGGTGAGCTAGCAAGGTGAGCTCTCATGCGAGTTTCTGGGTGAGCCGTAAGGTGAGTTTCTAGGTGAGCTACTCGGTAAGCCCTTTGGTGAGCTCAAGGTGAGCTGGCAAGGTGAGCCATTAGGTGATCTCTAAGGTGAGTTTCTAAACAAGCTCAAGTCAAGCTACTTATTGAGCTCTCTGCTAAGCTCCTAGGTGAGCTGCTTGATGAGCTCCTATGTGGGCTCAAAGGTGAGCTTACGGTGAGTTGCTAAGGTGAACTCAATGTGAGTTGGTAAGGTGAGCTATCAAGTGACCTCCTAGTCAAGTTCCCAAGTGAGTTACTCAATGATCTCCCACGTGAGATCAACTCGAGCTAATCACCGAGCTCCCAGCAATAACTCCCAGGTGAACTATTTAGCGAGCTCCAGGTGAGCTCCTACGTGAGATCCCTAATTTGTTGTTCAGTGATCTCATAAGCAAGCTCAAGTGAACCTACCGGGTGAGCTACTCAGTGCAAGCTCCTAGGTAAGCTTTTAGTAGAGCTCCCTAGGTGATCTACTTCATGAGCTTCTCAAAAACTCGATGTGAGCTACCAAATGAGCTCAAAGTGAGTTGGTAAGGTGAGCCTCTTAGTGAACTCAAGGTGAGCTAGCAAGGTGAGCTGATAAGGGACCTCCCATGTGAGTTAGTAAGCTGAGCTATCAGGTGATCTCTCATGTGAGTTTTCAGGTGAGTTACTTGACAAGCTCTCGTGTGAACACAAGTTGAGCTACTCAAGAGGTCCTTGGTGAACTTAACATGAGTCGGCAAGGTGAGATATCAGAAAGTTCCCAAGTGAGTTTCAAGGCAAGCTCAAGTCAACTCCGCTCGATGAGTTCCTATGTGAGCTACTTGCCGAGCTCCTAGCCAAGCACCTAGGTGAGTTTCTCGGTAAGCTCCCTAGTGAGCTCAAAGGTGATCTTATCGGTAATCTCTTAGGAGAGACTACATACGAGCTATCAAATAAGCTCAAGGTGTGTTGGAAAGGTGAGCTCAAGGTGAGTTGGTAAGGTGAACTAAAGGTTAATTGGTAAGGTGAGCTATCGAGCAAGCTCCCACTCCATGAGCTCCTAGGTGAGCTACTTACCAAGCTCCTACGTGAGCTCCCAGGTGAGCTAAAAGGTGAGCTTGTGGGTAATATCTAAGGTGATCTTGCATGCGAGCTTCCGAGATGAGCTCAAAGCAAGTTGGCAAGGTGAGCTCAAGGTGAGCTGATAAGGTGAGTTGTTAGGTGATCTCCTAGGTGATTTCCCATGCGAGTTACTCAAAATGATCCCGGGTTTGCTCAACTCGAGCTGATCGGTGAGCTCCTAGACGAGTTCTTAGGAAATCTTATCGGTAATCTCTGAGGTGAGCTTATATGCAAGCTACCAAATTAGTTCAAGGTGAGTTGGTAAGGTGAGCTCAATGTGAGCTCCAAGGTGAGTTCCAGGTGAATTACTTGATAAGCTATTTGGTGAGCTCACAAGAAAGCTCAAGTCAACCTACTTAGAGAGCTACTAAGTGATCTCCTAGGTAAGCTGTTGGCGAGTTCCTAGTGAGCCTGTTAGGTGAGCTACTTAGTGAGCTACTCAATGAAATCTGAGGTGATTTACTAAATGAGATCAAGGTGAGTTGGCAAGGTGAACTCCTTAGTGAGCTCAAGGTGATATAGCAAGCCAAGCTGATAGGTGAGATCCGATGCAAGTTGGCAAGGCGAGATGTCAAGTGAGCTCCCATGTGATTTTTTGACTGAGCTACTTGATGTGCTCCCGATTGAGCTCAAGTCAAGCTACTTGGTGAGCTCAAGGAAATTTTTTAAGGTGAGATTTCATGTGAGCTCCTAGGTGAGTTTATGGGAAAGCTTAACTCAAGTTGCTCGACGAGCTCCGGGGTAAGCTATTCGTTGAGCTCCCAGTTAAGCTCTAAGGTGAGCTACTTGGTGAGCTCCCAGGTGAGCTCAAAGGTGAGCTTGTTGGTAATGTTTGAGGTGAGCTATCATGCTAGCTCCTAGGAAAGTTACCATGTGAGTTAATCGACAAGATCCTAGGAGATCTCAACTCAAGATAATCAGCGAGCTCCTAGAAGATCTCCTAGGCGAGCTACTTTACGAGCTATTTGGCGAGCTCCCAGGAAAGCTGCTAGGTGAGCTCCCAAGTGAGCTACTTAGTGAACTCCCAATTGAGCTACTTAGCTAGCTCCCATGTGAGGTCCTTAGTGAGTTGCTCGAAAGCTCACTAATGAGCTCACAAGTGAGCTTAAGTTAACCTACTTAGCTACTCGGTGAGCTCCCAAGTGAGCTACTTGAAAAAATCCAAGGTGAGCTACTAGATGAGTTAAAAGCAAGTATGGAAGGAGATGTCCTCAAAGTAAGCTTAAGGTGAGTTGTTAAGGCAAGCTGATATGCAAGCTCCCATGTGAGTTTTTGGGTGAGCTGTTAGGTGAGCTCCCATGTGATTTTTTGTGTGAGATTCTTGATGAGCTTCTAGATGAGCTCAAGTCAAGATGCTCGGTGAGTTCCTAGGTGTGCTTCGAGATGAGCTCAAGTCAAGATGCTCGCGAGTTCCTAGGCAAGTTCAATGTGAGATGAGGAGTTCCCGGGTGAGCTGTTTTCCGCACTCCCATCCGAGCTCCAAGGTGAGATGCTCGGTGAGCTCAAAGGTGAGCTCAAGGTGAGTTGGCAAGGTGAGCTCAAAGTGAGTTGGGAAGGTGAGCTCAAAGTGAGTTGGCAAGGTGAGCTCAACTCGAGCTAATCAGAAAGCTCCCAGAAGAGCTCAAGGTGAGATACTTTATGAGCTCCCAAGAAATCTTCTAGGTGAGCTCCCAGGTGAGGTCCTTGGTGAGCTAATTGGTGAGCTCACAAGCAAGCTCAAGTAAACCTACTTGGTGAGGTACTCAGTGAGCTCCTAGGCTAGCTGTTAAGTGAGCTCCTTGGTGAGCTACTTTGAGATTTACTTGACAAACTCGAGGGAGATACTAGACAAGCTCAAGGTGAGTTAGCAATGTGAACTCCTCAACAATATCAATGTGATCTCCCATGTCAATTGATAAGGCATGTTGTCAAATGAGCTCCCATGTGATTTTTTGCGCAAGATGCTTGATGAACTCACTCGCGAGCTCAAGTCAAGTTGCTCGGTGAGATCTTAGGCAAGCTCAAGATAAGCTAGCAAGGTGAGCTCCCAATTGAGTTTCTGGGAAAGCTCAAGTTGAGCTACTTGATGAGCTCCTAGGTGAGCTACTTGATGAGCTCCTAGGGAGCTACTTGATGAGCTCCTGGGGAGCTCCTAGGTGAGCTACTCTGTGAACTCCCAAGTGATCTCAAAGGTGAGCTTGTTAGTAATCTCTAAGGTGAGCTTACATGCGAGCTACCAAATGAGCTCAAGGTGAGTTGGCAAGGTGAGACTAAGTTTAGTTGGATAGGTGAGCTCAAGGTGAGTTATGAATTTGAGCTATCAGGTAAGCTCCTAGGAAAGTTCCCAGGTGAGTTACTCGATGAGTTCCTAGTCGAGCTCAACTTGATCAAATCAGCAAGCTCCCAAAAGAGCTCCCATGTGAGCTACTTGGTGAGTTGTTTGGTGAGCTTCTAGGTGAGATACTAGGCAAGGTTCTAAGTGAGCTACTTGGTGAGCTCCCAGGTGAGGTCCCTAGTAAGCTTCTCGGTGAACTCACAAGTAAGCTCACAAGTGAGCTCAAGTCAGCCTACTCGAGTGTAGACACCAAATTTGTGTCTTACGACCCCTTGTGACCCGCATCTCATCTCGCAATCTAACCTCATTACCTAAACCTTACACAATTATTTATTAATTACCTTGTAATTGATAAATCCACATCACCTTACCCTCCACCTCACTTTGCCACCTCACCATGACCTAGCCCTAACCCTAAACTAACCTAATTAGGACCCATGACTTGGTCTAGACTCACATCCATAACTAATGCCTCCTTACTCGCACCCAAAGCCGACCTTCTAGCCACTTGACCAAGCCCGCAACTGATCTCTCTCGGGAGAAAGTTAGGAAGGTGGGCTATTTTACTAAAAATAGCCTACTTTTTCCTAACCGATGCGGTTCCTACTCGACCGCCGTCGGTTCTGCATGCAATCGGTTCTGCCTGTAAATGGGCTCCCAAACCAAAACAACGGATCGGAATTTCATTTTTGGAGATCAGTCGAAGGATTTTTAATCAAAGGAGAGTCCAAAGCGATCGGCAGAGTCCAGAACTTCACTTGACCAAGCAGAGACGAGTAAAGAAACCAGAAGAGTTGGCAGCAAAGGAGATCAACTTGCACCTTCATCAAAAAAAAAAAAACCAGTAAGTTATATCTTGCATGTCCTCCATTATAACATTTCTTGTGCTTTTGGAATTGTAATCTTCCCAAATCCGTTCCTGAATCCATTATCTAACCTACCATTGCCTCTAACCATCATTCTTTAGCTTCTAACCATCCCATTTCTCAATACTATCCAAAAACCAGCCATTACAAACACCACAACCAGCCCAGAAGATCCTGGAACCAACCGGTATCGGTTATCAGTGACCGCCATCGGTTATAGATAACCGGCATCGGTTCCTTTGATCAAAACCAAGGAAAACAGCCTTTTCCCTACCCAGCCCACTAAACAATTTAATTAGTACTCTACTGTATTTTGTGTTAAATCATATTAGCAGGGAACCGACCACCTTCGAAAGGAAGTTTCATACTTCCTGGCCCAAGGCGTTCCCTCATTTATTATCTAATCAAAATCTTGTGGTCTTGTGTTCTTATTTGCAGGTAGTCCTTCCAAGACAAAAAGGAGTTCTTCGCAGTCAGCCTGATCTTTCTCTACTGGACGCGCATACCTTCTCGACATTCTACAGGTATTCCTCCTAACCCTAACCTTATCCGCTTTCTACAAGGAACGAAGCATTTCCAGTGAAACACAGAGAGCTACTCGGTGAGTTCCCGGGTGAGCTACTTGGCAAGCTACTTGATGAACTCTGAGGTGAGCTATTAGATGAGCTCAAGGTGAGTTGGCAAGGTGAGCTCCTTAGTGAGATTAAGGTGAGCTAGCAAGGTAAGCACCCATGTAAGTTTTTGGGTGAGATGTAAGGTGAGTTTTAGGGTGAGTTGCTGTGAGCTCTTGGGAGAGCCTCAAGGCAAGTTAGCAAGGTGAGTGTCAGTGATCTCCAAGGTGAGCTTACATGTGAGCTACCAGATGAGATCAAGGTGAGTTAGAAAGGCAAGCTCAAGGTGAGTCAGTAAGGTGAGCTCAAGGTGAGTTGGTAAGGTGACCTGTTAGGTGAGCTCCCTGTGATAGTTTCTCGACGAGCTCCAACGTGAGCTCAACTTGAGCTGATTGGTGAGCTCCCGTAAGAGCTCCTAGGTGAGCTAGTTGGTGAGTTTTTTGGCAAGCTCCTAGGTGAGCCTCTCGGGTGAGCTCCCAAGTAAACTACTCGAGAAATCTCCCAGCGAGGTCCCGGTGAGCTCAAGTCAACCTACTCGGTGAGCTTCTTAGTGAGCTCCCAAGCAAGATGTTAGGTGAGCTACTAGAAAAGCTCAAGGTCAGTTAGTAAGGTGAGCTCCTGAGTGAGCTTAAGGTGAGCTGATAGGTGAGCTCCCATACAAGTTGGTAAGGTGATCTCCCATGTGTGTTTTCAGGTGAGCTACTTGATGAGCACCTAGGTGAGCTCAAGTCAAGCTACTTGGTGAACTCCTGGGTGAGCTGAAGGTGATCTAGCAAGGTGATTTTTTAGGTGAGCTACTAGGAGAGCTATTTTCTAAGCTCCTAGGTGAGCTGTGTGGTGAGCTTCTATGTGATTTCAAAGGCAAGCTTGTCAACAATCTCTGAGGTGAGATTACATGTGAGCTACTAGATGAGATGAAGGTGAGTTGGCAAGGTGAGCTTAAGGTGAGTTGGCAAGGTGAACTCAAGGAAAGTTGGTAAGGTTAGTTATTAGGTGAGCTCCTAGTCAAGTTCCCAGGTGAGTTACTCGATGAGCTCCCAGGTGTGCTCAACTCAAGCTGATCGGAGAGCTTTCCAAGAATAGCTCCAGGTGAGCTACTTGGCAAGTTATTTGTTGAGCTCAGAGGTAAGTAAGCCTGCTAGGCAAGTTTCCAAGTGAGCTACTTAGCAAGCTCCCAAGCGAGTTCCCGATGAGCTTATTGGTGAGCTCATATGAGGGCTTAAGTCAACCTACTCGGTGAGGTCCCTAGTGAGCTATTAGGTGAGCTCCCAAGTGAGCTGTTAGTCAAGCTCCAATGTGAGCTACTTAGTAAGCTCAGAACCTTATTGGCTTTAATTCAAAAGTTGACAATTTACTCCTTTTAAGTAATCAATTTAAAATAATGGAAGACAATATTGAAAATTGCACACATATTGATTATGGAGTTCAAGAATTACCTACATCTCCAAGTTCTTATCGAACTGCTCCACTAGTCAAAACTTGTAAGTTACAATAGTACTTTCACAAGAACCTAATGGAAATTTACTTTCCTATCAAGACACCTGACTCTTCAAAAACTTCTGGTGATCACCAAATTGTTATTCACCTTCGTAATGCACAATATAATTCAGTTCGATCGGCCTTCCCAATGCTATCAATGCGACGCTAGCACTCCAAGTTGACAATCCAGGATTTGCAAGTAATTAGTGTGGCTGAATGGGCCTATTGGGTAGTTTATAATTTACTCCCAATCACAAATATTTTGTCTACTATTGCCTAAAATAATAGGCCAATAAACAATACTTGTTAACACATTTCACAAATAAGCTTAACAAATAATAAGCTTGGGTTGTCAATTACAATAGAATGGGTTCCCTATTTATACAAAATTAGGGCCCTTAAAATATGTATTTTCATATTATCTTATGCTAATATTAGCCTCATCCCATAAAATGAATGGGATCAAATATTCCAAAAATCTGGTTTACATGTTTAAATGGGATTACATACCCATATTGGTAGATTTGAATTTTTAATGGGATAAAATCCCAATTGAGTGGCTAAGGATGAAGGGGGCAGTTTTTATATGTTAAAGTGGGTATTCATCCCACATTTGGTGGCATTTAACTTAGGGAAGGTTTTAATAAACCTTATTTCTCCCATTCTCCACGTGGATCTTACCACGCATGGCTTTAAGCCCCAACAACTACTTCACCACCTTCTCTCCTCCACGTGGAAGATTCCACTACAACCGCTTTACAAAGGGGCTTAGTGTAATGTATGGTGGCTAAGTGGGTATTATGTGGTTTATAATAATGTTTGAACATTAATATATATAGTGGTTTACATATACATGTGTGGCATTTGGAAAGTGGACTTACCAAGTAAATATAATTTCGACCCATGTAATGTGGTAGGGAAATAATTAACTCGGTCATCATGTAGTCCACTTTTCATCTCCCGATAGGCAAATCAAGCGAATTCAATGAGTGATGGCAAGCCACGTGTCACAGTGTAATTCGGTCCAATATTGACCAATTGACAAGAGTTGACTTTCCAAACGGTCTCGAACTTTGACTAAACATATCTAGAGCTCGGCGTTTGTTTGTCATGTTTCACAGTCTATTGGAAATATCTTGAGATGATTTTCTACACTCGACACCATTTAGGGATGTTTAGGGAACTTTTAGAAATGATCCCCTGATCACACCTCCCCATTGAGAAAGTCTTTTTGTTCCAAAATCTTTCATCCGTCCTGAATATGAAAAACTTCTCTGTCACCTCGAAAGTGCTATTGTAGTAGACCCTTGGGTCTTCTCCTCCAGCCTTCTCACTTTGACAACTATACTCCAATTCTAGGACTCTGTGGGTTATGGGCCCATGATGCTTCCACTGCGCCACTATGATATTTGAAGAAGACCTCCACGCCTCCGCTTCATGGTGCTAAGTTTCTGAATGAAAACTCAACGCTCCTTCATGACAGTGCTAAGATTCTTGATATCTAAAACAAGGATCTTCTTTTTACTCTATAACACAACTCTGGCTCGATTTGATTCCACGAGAATCCAAAGCTGGTTTGAAGGAACTCCATGTTACATAGAGCTTTGATTGATCTCGATGTCAATGATGGACAATGCCTTGTCCATTTACAGACCTCAATGCCTCTGATGCATGATTCTAAGCCTCTTTCAAGACCTTGAGCCTCTGATGCATGATGCTAAGCCTCTATAGACCTCAAGCCTCCAATGTATGATGCTAAGTCTATTACAGACCTCAATGCCTCTGATGCATGATGCTAAGCCTCTAGCAAGATCTTGAGCCTCCAATGCATGATGCTAAGTCTGTTGATCAACTATCATTCGTATGTGTGGTCACAATGCCTTGAAACCGAATGACATTTTGAGCTGATCCTTTTAGAGCTCCTCTTGTTGACATACTAATATTAGGTACCACTCTGCTGCACAGTCACAATGCCTCTACATAGAATGAAGTTCTGACCTGATGTCAATGCCAACAATGATTCAGCTACCATTCTCCGCTGCACCACAATGCCTCTATATAGAATTAAGTTACGAGATGATATTTTGAGAACTCTAATGTTTGCACAAATGGCGAGATCAATCTCTAAGCTTTATATGAGTTAAATTATGTATCCAAGCTATAACAGGTACTCACAAGTTGATTAGGAGATATTTTTGGAGCATTAATCAAATTTTCTAAGTAAGAAAATCCACCACTTGAGTATTGTAAACCTTTCTCTCAAAGCATTTCCTCATAGAATTTCATATCCAAACTTAATACTGCATATGATTCATCAATCTTAATTATGTAATATATAATTAAAAAAGTGTTGACATACCCATTTTAAAGGAATTTCAATTTCGTGTATTACTGGTCACTGGGTTGACTTGTTAATTGGTGGTGGAGTAAAAACTTCTTATGCTACAATAGGCCTCCATTCCATCTTTGGCTTGCCATTAATCGATGGTGAGATGGATGTAGTTTCTAGATATTTTCCACCACGATGCCCATTCCTTTGGCAATGAGCATAAAATTACTCTTAATCTCCTTCTTACGGGATGAGGAAGTCTTTACGCCATTTCGACTCCACATGATGAGACCGGTCTTCTTCGATTTGCCTTGTTCTGATAAATGGCATCAAATTCTTCATCAATGTCCTTCTCTTACAACATCTGGCCACTAAATGATTATACAATCCACAAAAATTATAGGGAAAATAATTCCACATCTTGAAAATCATAAACATACTTCTTAAGCTAAAAAAGTGGATCGGAAGTTTTCTTGTGCTTACGATTATGGTAAGA
>CM031243.1:562729323-562893138 GCA_018340775.1 Taxus wallichiana var. yunnanensis | reverse complement strand
GTGAGCTATTAGGGTGAGCTCCCAAGTAAGATACTAAGCGAGATCCCGGTGAGGTCCCCGATGAGCGCCTAGTGAGTTGGACAAGGAGATCAAGCCAACCTACTCAAGTGAGCTACCCTGATCTCCAGTGATGGTTTTGGGTGAGTCATGATCTACTCGAGAGCATTTATGACTAACTCCAAGGTGAGCTACTGTGACAAGCTCAAGGTGAGGCCGGGCAAGGTGAGCTCCTTAGTGAGCTCAAAGTGAGCTCGCATCTCATTTTGATTAATGTGAGCTCCCATTTGGAGTACTCACACAAGCCTACTTGATGAGCTCCTAGGTGACCTCAAGTTAAAATTTCGGCTCAGTAGAGCTCTTAGGGCAGAAGCTCAAGGCAAGTGTTCCTGGCAAGGTGAGCTCTAATGTGAGTTTTCAGTGGCAAGCCTCAAGTTGAGCAAGGCTGATGAGCCCTAGGTGAGCTACTTGTTTGAGCTCCTAGCCCAGCTCCCAGTGAGTGCAAGCAGTGAGCTCCTAGAAATTTAAAAAGGTGAGCCATTTAGTAAGGTGAGCTCAAGGTGAGTTCATGATGAAAGCTCCAGTGTGAGTTACATTGGATGAGCTCTCAGTGAACTTCAACTCGAAGCCGTATGATAAACTTTGAGGTAAGCTACCTTCCGAGCTCCCTCAAGGTGAGTTAACAAGGTGAGATCCTCACAGTAGCTAAAGGTGAGCTCCCATGTGAATCGGGTAAGGTGAGCTTTCAGGTGAGCTCCCACGCTGAAGTTTTTTTTGGGTAGAGCTACTTAATGATCTCCCAGGTGAGTTCAAGTTGAGTTTCATTGAGCTCCCTAGTCGAACTCAAGGTGAGCTATTATGTAAGTTTCCCCTGTGTGAGTTTCCTCGAAATCTCAAATCGAGCTACTCGATAAGCTCCTGGGCAGACAAGCCGCTTACTCGAGCTCCTAAGCTGAGATCCTAGGTGAATTGCTTGGTGAGATCCAAGGCAAGCTCAAATATTAGTTAGCAAGGCAAGCTCCTAGGTTAGTTTTTAAGTGAGCTCCTCTATGAGCTCAAGGTGACCTAAAGCATGGTGAGTTGTTGGATGAGCTCCTAGGTAATTCTTTCAGGCAAGCTCATCTCAACATGCTCAATGAAGTCCCTGAGAAAGCTCAAAGGTGAGATCATGAGAAATCCTCTGAGGTGAGCTTACATGCAAGCTACCAGATGAGCTCAAGTTGAGCCTAGCAAGGGTGAGATCTAGGTGAGTTGGCAAGGTGAGCTCAAGGTGAGTTCAGAAGTCAAGCTGTCAGGTGAGCTCTTAGGTGAGCTATTAGGCAATCTCCTAAGTGAGCTACTTTATGAGCTCCCAAGTAAAGACCCTAGTGAGCTACTCCTTGAGCTCACAAGTAAGCTTAAGTCATCTTATTCGATGAGCTACTTGGTGAGCTCCCAGGTGGGCTGTTAGGTGAGCTCCCAGGTGAGCTATTAGGAAATTTATTCTACGAACTCCAAGGAAAGCTACTAGATGAGCTCAAGGTGAGTTCATGTGGGTGAGATACCCGGAGTGAAGCTCAAGGTGAGCTAAAGCAAGGTGAGAGGTGATAGGTGAGTTCCCATGTGAGTTCCTCAGTGGTGAGCTATTAGAGTGAGCTCCTATGTGTGTTTTTAGGTGAGCTACTTCACGAGCTCTTAGACAAACTCAAGTCGAGCTGCTCGGTGAGGTGGTAAGGTGAGATATCAAGTGAGATCCCAGGATAATTTCAAGGGAAGTTCAAGTTGAGCTACTCGACAAGATCTTAAGTGAGCTTGTTGTTGAGCTCCAGCCAGTGAGCTCCTAAGTGAGCTCCTGGGTGAGCTTAGAGGTGAGCTTATTAGTAATCTCTAAGGTGAGCTTACATGCAAGCTACCAGATGAGCTCAAGGTGAGTTGTCAAGGTGAGTTCAAGGTAAGTTGGCAAGGTGAGCTCAAGGCAAGTTTGGCAAGCTGGGTGAGCTATCAAGAAAGTGTTAGCCCCTAAGAAAGTTCCTAGGTGAGTTGCTCCTGATGAGCTCTAGGCGAGCTCAAACTAAAAACTGATTGTCAAGCTCCTAGAAGATCTCCCTATTGAGCTAATTTTTGAGCTATTTGGGGAGCTCCTAGGTGAGCTACTAAGCTTTGAGCTCCCAAGTGAGCTACTTGGCGAGATCCTAGGTGAGTCCAGGTGAGCTGCAAGGTGATCTCACAAGTGAGCTCACAAGAAAGCTCAAGTCAACCTACTCGCTGAGTTATTCATTAAGCTCCTAGGTAAGCTCCTAGTGTGACCTCCTAGGTGAGATACTTAGTAATCTACTCAAAAACTCGCAGGTGAGACAGAAGCTCAAGGTGAGTTAGCCTAAGGTAGAGCTCCTTAGTGCTAGGCTGGAAGGTGAGCCTTGTAAGGTGAAATGAAGGTGAGCTCCATGTTGAGTTAGTAAGGCAAGTTTCGCTCCTAGGTGAGATACCATGTGAGTTTTGGGGTGAGCTACTTGATGACCTCAAGTCGAGCTACTTTAGGTGAGCTCCTGCAGGTAAGCTTAAGGTGAGGCAAGGTGACCATCGAGTGAGCCCCCATGTGAGTTTCATGAAGCTCGAGAAGTAAGGCTATTCGAGCGAGGACACTAGGTGAGCTACTTACAGAGGCCCCCAGTGAGCTACTTGGTGGGCTATTAGGTGAGCTTAAAGGTGAGTTGGTAAGCAATGTATTCCGTGGTGAGCTTATATACAAGCTATCGGGAGATCTCGAGGCAAGTTCATAAGGGAAGATGTCAGGCGAGCTCCCAGGTGAGTTCCCAGGTGAGTTATTTGATAAGCTCTTAGGAAAGCTCAACTTGTGCTGATCACCGAGCTCATAGAAGAGCTCCCGGGTGAGGTACTTGAAGCTAATCGGTGAGCTCCCAGGTGAGTTGCTAGGCAAGCTCCCAAGTGAGCTACTTGGCGAGCTCCCCAGGGTGAGGTCCCGGTGAGCTCACAAATGAGTTATTAGTAGTGAGCTCCCTCAGGTGAGCTGCGTAGGTGAGATCCCAGGAAAGCTACTTGGTGAGCTACTCCACAAACTCTTAAGTGAGCTACCAGATGAGCTCAAGGTGAGTTGGCAAGGTGATCTCCTCAGTGAGCTCAAGGTGAGCTGGTAAGGCAAGATCCCATGTGAGTTTTTAGGTGAGCTGCTTGATGAGTTCCTTGACAATGCAGTGAGTTTTATAGGTGAGTTACTCGACTAGCTCCTAGGAAATATCAACTCGAGATGATTAGCGAGCTCCCAAAAGAGGTCCTAGGAAAGCTACTTGACAAGCTATTCAGTGAGCTTCTAGGTGAGATGCTAGGAAAGCTTCCAAGTGAGCTACTTGCTGAGCTCCCATGTAAGGTCCCAGGCAAGCTCACAAGCAAGCCCAAGTCAACCTACTCGATGAGCTGTTTCGTGAGCTCCCAGGTGAGCTGTTAGGTGAGCTTCTAGGTGAGCTACTTGATGAACTCTGAGGTGAGCTACCAGACAAGCTAAATGTGAGTTGGCAAGGTGATCTCCTAAGCAAACTCAAGGTAAGCTAATAGGTGAGCTCCCACACATGTTTCTATGTGAGCTATTAGGAGAGCTCCCATGTGAATTTTCAGGTGAGCTACTTGATGAGCTCCTGAGTGAGCTCAAGTTAAGCTATTTGGTGAGCTCCTATGCGAGCTCAAGGTGAGCTAGCAAGGTGAGCTATCAAGTGAGCTCCCAGGTGAGTTTCTAGGTAAGCTCTAGTCGAGCTACTTGATGAGCTCCTGGATGAGCTTCTTGCTAAGCTCCCAGTCAAGATCTTAGGTGAGTTACTCAGTTAGCTCCCAGGTGAGCTTAAAGGTGAGCTTAGTGGCAATCTCTAAGGTGAGCTTACATGTGAGCTACCAGATGAGCTTAAGGTGAGTTGGCAAGGTGAGCTCAAGTGTAGTTGGCAAGCTGATCGGTGAGCTCCTAGAAGAGCTCTCAGGCAAGCTACTTGGCAAGCTGTTTGGTGAGCTCTAAGGCAAGCTACTAGGTGAGCTCCCAAGTGAGCTACTTGGTGAACTCCTAGGCAAGGTCCCTACCGAGTTGTTGGGTGAGCTCACAAGCGAGCTCAAGTCAACCTACTCAGTGAGGTACTCGGTAAGCTCTCAGGTGAGTAGTTAGGTGAGATCATAGGTGAGATATTAGGTGAGCTCCTAGGTGAGGTACTTGGTCAGTTGCTCGATGATCTCTGACGTGATTTACCAGATGAGATCAAGGTGAATTGGCAAGGTGAGCTCCTTAGTGAGCTTAAGGTGAGCTAGATAGGTGAGCTGATAGGTGAACTCCCATGTGAGTTTCTGGGTGAGCTATCAAGAGAGCTCCCATGCGTGTTTCTAGGTGACCTTTCAGGTGAGCTCCCATGTAAGTTTTAAGGTGATCTATTTGATGAGCTCTCGGGTGAGCTCAAGTCAAGTTAATTGGCGAGCTCCTGGGTGAGCTGGCAAGGTGAGCTATCAGGTGAGCTCCCAGGTGAGATTCTGGGTAAGCTCAAATCGAGATGCTCAATGAGATCCTTGGTGAGCTACTTTCTTAACTCCCAGCTGAGCTCCTAGGTGAGATTCTTAGTGAGCTACTTGGTGATCTCCCAGGTGAGCTTAAAGGTGAGCTTGTCAGAAATTTCTAAGGTGAGCTAGCAAGGTGAGCTATCATGTGAGCTCCCAGGTGAGTTCCTAGGTGAGTTGAATGGATGAGCTCCCAAGCGAGCTCAACTTGAGCTGATCAGTGAGCTCCCAAAAGAGATCCCAGGTGAGCTACTTAGCGAGATATTCAGTGAGCTCTTAGGTGAGCTACTAGGTGACCTTGTAAGTGAGCTACTTGGTGATGTCCCCTGTGAGCTACTCGGTGACATAACAAGTGAGCTCAAGTCGACCTACTTAGTGAGCTCCTACGTGAGCTCCTAGGTGAGATGTTATTCGAGTTCCCAGGCAATATATTTGGCATGTTGCTTAATGAACTCTTATAGGGGAATTGATAAGGGAGCTTCCATGTGAGTTAGCAAGGCAAACTATCAGGTGAAATCCCATGCACGTTTTCAAGTGAGCTACTTGATGAGCTCCTAGGTGAGCTCAAGTCAAGCTATTGAGTAAGATCCTTGGTGTGCTCAAGGTGAGCTTGCAAGGTGAGCACTTAGGTGAGCTCCCAGGTGAATTTCTAGGAAAGCTCAAGTCAAGTTGCTCGATGAGCTCCTTAGTAAGCTGTTGTTGAGCTCCTAGCCAAGCTCCTAAATTAGCTCTTAGGTGAGCTCAAAGGTGAGCTTATCAGAAATATCTAATGTCAGCTTACATGTGAGCTACCAGAAGAACTCAAGGTGAGTTGACAAGGTGAGTTATTAGTCAAGCTCCCAAGTGAGTTCCTAGGTGAGTTATATGAAGAGCTCTCGAGATGATCTCAACTTGACTGATCAACGAGCTCCTAGAAGAGCTCCCAAGTGAGGTTGTCGGCAATCTTTGAGGTGAGCTTACATGTGAGCTACTATATTAGCTCAAGGGGAGTTGGCAAGTTGAACTCAAGGTGAGTTGGTAAGATGAGTTGGCAAGGTGGGCTGTTAGGTGAGCTCCAAGGTGAGTTCCCAGGTGAGTTACTCAATGAGCTTCTCGGTGAGGTCACAAGAAATTTCAAGTCAACCTACTCAGAGAGCTACTCAATGATCTCCCAGGTAAAGCTGTTAGGCTAGTTCCCAAGTGAGCTACTTGGCAAGCTACTCAACAAACTCTAAGGTGAGCTACCAGATGAGCTCAAGGTGAGTTTACAAGGTAAAATCCTCAGTGAGATCAAGGTGAGCTAGTAAACTGATCTGACAGGTGAGCTCCCATGTGTTTTTTTGAGTGAGCTACTTGATAAGCTCCTGATCAAGCTCAAGTAAAGTTACTTGAAAAGCTCAATGTGAGTTGGTAAGGTGAGATGTCATAGGAGCTACCAGTGAGTTTCTAGGAAATCTTAACTCAAGTTCTCGATGAGATCTTAGGTGAGCTACTTGTCGATCTCAAAGTTAAGCTCCTAGGTGAGCTGCTCATTGAGCTCCCAGTGAGCTCAAAGGTGAGTTTGTCGAAAGCCAATCTCGAGGTGAGCTTACATGCAAGCTACCGAGATGAGCTCAAGGTGAGTTGGCAAGGTGAGCTCAAGGTGAGTTGGTAAGGAAAGCTATCAAGTGAGGTCCACGATGAGTTACTCGGCAAGCTCACTAGTGAGCTCACAAGCGAGCTCAAGTCAACCTACTCAACGAGTAACTCAGTGAGCTCCCAGGCGAGCTGCTTGATGAGTTACTCGATAAAATCTAAGGTGAGCTACCAGATGAGCTCAAGGTGAGTTGGGAAGGTGAGCTTCCCTGGTGAGCTCACCTATTTGTTAAGACGAGCTGATAGGTGAGCTCCCATGTGAGTTTCTCGGTGAGCTATCAGGTAAGCTACCATGTGAGTTTTTGGGTGAGCTACTTGATGAGCTCCTATGTGAGCTCAAGTTGAGCTGATCGGTAAGCTCCTAGGCAAGCTAAAATTGAGATGGCAAGGTGAGTTGTCAGGTGAGCTCCCAGGTGAGTTTTCAAGCAAGCTCAAGTTGAGCTACTCGATGAGCTCCTAGGTGAGCTACTTGTTGAGCTCTAGCCGAGATCCTAGGTGAGATGCTTAGTGAGTTCCCCAGTGAGCTCAAAGGTGAGCTCAAGGTGAGTTAGAAAGGTGAGCTCAAGGTGAGTTGGGAAGGTGAGCTTAAAGTGAGTTGGCAAGGTGAGATATCAAGTGAGTTCCCAGGTGAGTTACTTGACGAGCTCCTGGGTGAGGTCAACTCGAGATAATCAGTGAGCTCCCAAAAGAGCTCATGGAAAGCTACTTGGCAAGCTATTCGAGGGAGCTCCTTAGTAAGATACTAGGTGACCTCCTAATTGAGCTACTTGGCAAGCTCCCAATTGAGGTCCCCAGCAAGCTGATCGGAGAGCTTATAAGCGAGCTCAATTCAACCTACTCGGTGAGATTATCGGTGAGCTCCTAGGTGAGATATTAGGTGAGTTCCTAGCTAAGCTATTAGGCAAGCTCTAGGAAAGATACTTGGAGATTTTCTCAATGAAATCTGAGGTGAGCTACCAGACAAGCTCAAGTTGAGTTGGCAATGTGAGCTCCTTAATGAGCTCAATGTGAGCTAGCAAGGTGAACTCCCATGTCAGTTGGCAAGGCATGCTATCAGGTGAGCTTCCATGTGAGTTTTTTTGGTAAGCTACTAGATGAACTCATGGGTGAGCTCAAGTCAAGCTTCTCAGTGACCTCCTGGGTAAGCTCAAGGTAAGCTGGAAAGGTGGGCTATAAGGCGAGACCCTAGGTGAGTTTTTGGGAAAGCTCAAGTCGAGTTGATTGATGTGCTCCTAGGTGAGCTACTTACCAAGCTCCCAGCCAAGCTCCTAGGTTAGCTACTCTATGAGCTCCCAAGTGAGCTCAAAGGTGAGCTTGTCAGTAATCTCTAAGAGGTGAGCTTCCATGTGATCTACCACATGAGCTCAAGGAAATTTAGGAAGGTGAGACCAAATCGAGTTATACAGGTGAGCTTAAGGTGAGTTGGCAAGGAAAGCTATTAGGTGAGCTACCAGGTGAGTTCCCAGGTGAGTTACTCGATGAGCTCCTAGATGAGCTCAACTTGATCTGATCAGCAAGCTCTAGAAGAGATCCTAGTTGAGCTACTTGGTGAGCTATTCTGTGAGCTTCTAGGTAAGATGTTAGGTGAGGTTCTAAGTGAGCTACTTCACAAGCTCCCAGGAAAGGTCCTTGGTGAGATACTTGGCAAACTCACAAGTGAGATCACAAGTGAGCTCAAGTCAACCTACTTGGAGAGCTGCTCGGTGAGCTCCCATGTGAGCCACTTGTCAAGCTACTTACGAACACCAAGGTGAGCTACTAGAAGAGCTCAAGGTGAGTTGGCAAGGTGAGGTCCTTAGCGAACACAAGGTGAGTTAGCAAGGTGAGCTCCCATGTGAGTTTCTAGGTGAGCTATAAGGTAATTTTCTGGGTGAGCTACTTAGCAAGCTCTTAGGTGAGCTCAAGGTGAGCTAGCAAGGTGAGTTTTCAGGTGATCTCTGAGGAAAGTTTTCGGACTAGCTCAAGTTGAGCTACTTATCGAGCTTCTAGCGAAGCTCCTAGGTGACTTTCTTGATGAACTCCCAGGTGAGCTCAAAGGTGAGCTTGTCGGTAATCTCTGAGGTGAGCTTACATGTGAGCTATGAGATGAGCTCAAGCCATGTTGGCAAGGCAAGCTCAAGGTGAGTCGACAAGGTGAGCTCAAGGTGAGTTAGTAAGGTGAGCTATCAGGTGAGCTCCTAGGTGAGTTCCTAGGTGAGTTACTCGACAAGCTCCCACATGAGCTCAACTCAAGTTAATTGGTGAGCTCCTAGAAGAATCCTAGGTGAGCTACATTGCGCGAGTTGTTTGGAAAGCTCCCAAATGAGCTATTAGGAAAGCTCCCAAGCGAGTTACTTGGTAAGCTCCCAAGTGAGGTCCCAGTGAGCTACTTAGTGAGCTCACAAGTGAGCTCAAGTCAACCTACTTAGTGAGCTTCTCGATGAGCTCCCAAGTGAAATTTTAGGTGAGCTCTAAGGTGAGATATTAGGTGACCTACTTGTTGAGCTACTGGAAAAACTCTAAGGTGAGCTACTAGAAAATCTCAAGGTGGGTTGGCAAGGTGAGCTCCTGAGTGAGCTTAAGGTGAGCTGGAAAGGTGAGCTGATAGGTGAGCTCCCATGCAACTTGGTAAGGTGAGCTCCAATGTGATTATTCGGGTGAGCTACTTGATGATCTCCTAGGTTAGCTCAAGTTGAGCTACTCGGAGAGCTCGTGGGTGAGATCAAGGTGAGCTGGAAAGGTGATCTATTAGGTGAGATTTTGGGTGAGTTACTTTCTGAGCTCCTAGCCAAGCTCCTAGGTGAGCTACTCGGTGAGCTTCCAGGTGACCTAGAAGGTGATGTTGTTGGTAATATCTTAGGTGAGATTACATATGAGCTACCAGATGAACTCAAGGTGCATTAGCAAGGTGAGCTTAAGGTGAGTTGGGAAGCTAAACTCAAGGAAAGTTAGTAAGGCGAGCTCATAGTCAAGTTCTTAGGTGAGTTACTCGACAAGCTCCCAGTGAGATCAACTCAAGCTGATCGAAGAGCTCTAAGAACAGCTCCCAGTGAGGTCCCCGATGAGCTACTTGGTGAGCTCATACATGAGCTCAAGTCAACCTATTCAAGTGAGTCAGCTTGGTGAGCTCCCAGGTGAGCTACTTGGCAAGCTACTTGATGGACTCCATTGTGAGCTACCGAGATGAGCTCAAGGTGAGTTGCCAAGGTGAGATCTTGGTGAGCTCAAGGAGATCTAGAAAGGCGAGCTAATAGGGAGCTCCCTTATGAGTCGGTAAGGGGAGCTATCGGGTGAGATCCCATGTGAGTTTCGAGGTAAGCTCAAGTCGAGCTAGTCGATGAGTTCTGGATGAGCCGCCAACCAGAGCTCCTAGCCAAGCTCCTAGGTGAGCTACTCGGTAATCTCAAGGTGAGCTCAATGGTGAGCTTGTAAGTAATCTCTAAGGTGAGCTTACATATGAGCTACCAGATGAGCTCAAGGTGAGTTGGCAAGGTGAGCTCAAGGTGATTTGGTAAGGTGCACTCAAGGTGAATTAGCAAGGTGAGATATTAGGCAAGCTCCCACTGATTTGTTCCTAGGTGAGATACTTACCAAGCTCCCATCTGAGATCCTAGGTGAGATCCTAGGTGAGCTTAACGGTGAGCTTGTCGGTAATCTCTAACATGAGCTTACATGCGAGCTACGAGATGAGCTCAAGGTGAGTTAGCAAGGTGAGCTCAAGGCAAGTTGACAATGTGAGCTCCCGGTTCGATTACTCAAAGAGCTCTGGGTGAACTCAACTTGAGCTGATTTGCAAGATCTATAAGAGCTCCTAGGTTAGCTTGTCAATAATCTCTTAGGTGAGATTACATGTGAGCTACCGAGATTAGCTCAAGGTGAGTTGGCAAGGTGAGCTCAAGGTGAGTTGGCAAGGCAAGCTCAAGGTGAATTGGTAAGATGAGTTGTCAATTGAGCTCTAAGGTGAGTTCCCAGGTGAGTTACTTGATGAGTTTCTCAGTGAACTCATAAGTAAGCTCAAGTCAACCTACTCATAGAGGTACTCGGTGATCTCCCAGGTGAGTTGTTAGGCAAGTTAACATGCTAGCTGTTAGGTGAGCAACTGGGTGAGCTACTCAATGAACTCTAAGGCAAGCTACTAGACAAGTTCAAGGTGAGTTGGCAACATGAACTCCTTAGTGAGCTCAAGGTGAGATGGCAAGGCGATCTGATAGGTGAGCTCCCATGTGTGTTTTTGAGTGAGTTGTTTGACGATCTCCCGATTGAGCTCAAGTAAAGTTACTTGAAAAGCTCAATGTGAGTTGGTAAGGTGAGATGTCATAGGAGCTGCCGGTGAGTTTCTAGGAAAGCTTAACTCAAGTTGCTCATTGAGCTCCTGGGTGAGCTACTTATCGATCTCAAAGTTGAGCTCCTAGGTGAGCTACTCATTGAGCTCCCAAGTGAGCTCAAAGGTGAGCTTGTCGGCAATCTCTAAGGTGAACTTACATGCGAGCTACCAGATGAGCTCAAGGTGAGTTGGAAAGGCGAGCTCAAGGTAAGTTGGCAAGGTGAGCTATCAGGTGAGGTCCATGATGAGTTACTTGGTAAGGTCACTAGTGAGCTCACAAGCGATCTCAAGTCAAGCTACTCGGTGAGCTACTCGATGAGCTCCCAGGCGAGCTGCTTGGCGAGTTACTTGACAAACTCCGAGGTGAGCTACCAAATGAGCTCAAGGTGAGTTAGGAAGGTGAGCTCCTCAGTGAGGTCAAGGTGAGATGTTAAGACGAGCTGATAGGTGAGCTCTCATGTGACTTTCTCGATGAACTATCAGGTGAGCTTCCATGTGATTTTCTGGGTGAGCTACTTGACGAGCTCTTGTGTGAGCTCAAGTTGAGCTGATCGGCGAGATTGTAGGAAAGATAAAATTGAGATGGCAAGGTGATTTGTCAAGTGAGGTCCCGGTGAGTTTTGGGCAAGCTCAAGTTGAGTAGCTCGACGAGCTCCTAGGTGAGCTATTTGTCAAGCTCCTAGCTGAGCTCCTAGGTGAGATGTTCAGTGAGTTCCCGGGTGAGCTCAAAGGTGAGCTCAAGGTGAGTTGGAAAGGTGAGCTCAAGGTGAGTTGGGAAGGTGAGCTTAAAGTGAGTTGGCAAGGTGAGATATCAAGTGATCTCCCAAGTGAGTTACTCGATGAGCTCCTGGGTGAGCTCAAATCGAGCTAATCAGTGAGCTCCCGAGATGAGCTCAAGGAAAGCTACTTGGCAAGATGTTTGGGAGCTCCTTGGTAAGCTGCTAGGTGAGCTCCCAATCAAGATACTTGGCGAGCTCCCAATTGAGGTCCCCAGTAAGCTGATCAGAGAGCTCATAAGTGAGCTCAACTCAACCTACTCGGTGAGCTTCTTGGTGAGCTCCTAGGTGAACTAGTAGGTGAGCTCTTAGGTGAGCTGTTAGGTGAGCTCCTAGGAAAGCTACTTGGATATTTTCTTGATGAAATATGAGGGGAGCTACCAGACAATCTCAAGGTAAGTTTGAAATGTGAGCTCCTCAACGAGCTCAATGTGAGCTGGCAAGGTGAACTCCCATGTGAGTTGGTAAGGCATGATGTCAGGTGAGCTCCCATGTGATTTTTTAAGTAAGATACTAGATGAACTCATGGCTGAGCTCAAGTCAAGCTTCTCAGTGAGCTCCTGGGTAAGCTCAAGGTAAGCTAGCAAGGAGGGCTATAAGGTGAGATCCTAGGTGAGTTTCTGGGCAAGCTTAAGTCAAGTTGATCGATGTGCTCCTAGGTGAGCTACTTACCAAGCTTCCAGCCGAGCTCTTAGGTTAGCTACTCTGTGAGCTCCCAGGCGAGCTCAAAGGTGAGCTTGTCGGTAATCTCTGAGGTTAGCTTCCATGTGATCTACCATATGAGCTCAAGGTAAGTTGGTAAGGTGAGATTAAATTGAGTTGGAAAGGTGAGCTTAAGGTGAGTTGGCAAGGCAAGCTGTTAGGTGAGCTCCTAGGTGAGTTCCCAGGTGAGTTACTCGATGAGCTCCTAGATGATCTCAACTTGATCTGATCAATGAGCTCCTAGAAGAGATCCTAGGTGAGCTACTTAGTGAGATATTGTGAGAGCTTCCAGGTAAGCTGTTAGGTGAGGTTCTAAGCGAGCTAATTCGTAAGCTTCCAGGAAAGGTCCTTGGTGATCTACTCGGAAAAATCACAAGTGAGCTCAAGTCAACCTACTTGGAGAGCTTCTTGGTGAGCTCCCAGGTGAGCTACTTGTTGAGCTACTTGATGAACTCCAAGCCGAGCTACCAGAAGAGCTCAAGGTGAGTTGGCAAGGTGAGGTCCTTAGCAAACTCAAGGCAAGCTCCCATGTGAGTTTCTAGGTGAACTGTAAGGTAATTTTCTGGGGTGAGCTACTCAATAGTCTCTTGTGTGATCTCAAAACGAGCTAGCAAGGTGACTTGTCTAGGTGATCTTTGAGGAAAGTTTTCAGACTAGCTCAAGTCAAGCTATTTACCGAGCTCCCAGCCAAGCTCCTAGGTGATTTTCTTGATGAGCTCCCAGGTGAGCTCAAAGGTGAGCTTGTTGGTAATCTCTGAGGTGAGCTTACATGCAAGCTACAAGATGAGCTCAAGCCATGTTGGCAAGGTAAGCTCAAGGTGAGTCGACAAGGTGAGCTCAAGGTGAGTTGGTAAGGTGAGCTGTCAGGTGACCTCCTAGGAGAGTTCTCGGGTGAGTTACTCAATGAGATCCCACATGAGCTCAAATCAATCGATTGGTGAGCTCAGGAAGAAATCCTAGGAAGCTACATGGTGAGTTATTTGGTGAGCTCCCGGACAAGCTACATTAGGCAAGCTCCCGATTGAGTTGCTTGGTAGACTCCCAGGTGAGGTCCCCAGTGAGCTACTTAGTGAGTTCACAAGTGAGCTCAAGTCAACCTACTCAGTGAGCTTCTCGATGATCTCCCAAGCGAGATTTTAGGTGAGCTCTAAGGTGAGGTGTTAGGCAAGCTACTTGTTGAGCTACTCGACGAACTCTAAGGTGAGCTACAAGAAAATCTAAAGGTGGGTTGGTAAGGTGAGCTCCTGAGTGAGCTTAAGGTAAGCTGGTAAGGTGAGCTGACAGGTGAGCTCCCATAAAACTTGGTAAGGTGAGCTCCAATGTGAGTTTTCAGGTGAGCTACTTGATGAGCTCCTAGGTGAGCTCAAGTTGAGTCACTCGGCGAGCTCCTGGGTGAGCTCAAGGTGAGCTGGCAAGGTGATCTATTAGGTGAGCTTCTGGTTGAGCTATTTTTTGAGCTCCCAGCTAAGCTCCTAAGTGAGCTACTTGGTGAGCTTCAGTGACCTAGAAGGTGAGGTTGTTGGTAATCTCTAAGGTGAGATTACATACGAGATACCGAGATGAGCTCAAGGTGAGTTGGCAAGGTGAGCTTAAGGTGAGTTGGGAAGCCGAACTCAAGGAAAGTTAGTAAGGGGAGATCCTAATCAATTTCCTAGGTGAGTTACTCAACGAGCTCTTGGGCGAGATCAACTCGAGCTGATCGAAGAGCTCCAAGAATAGCTCCCAGGTAAGTCCCCGATGAGCTACTTGGTGATTTCATATGTGAGCTCAAGTCAACCTATTTAGTGAGCTACTTGGTGAGCTCCCAAGAGAGCTGTTAGTCAAGCTCCCAGGTGAGCTACTTGGCGAGCTAATCGATAAAATCTGTTGTGAGCTACTAGATGAGCTCAAGGTGAGTTGCAAGGTGAACTCTTCAGTGAGTTCAAGGAGATCTGGAAAGGTGAGCTGATAGGGGAGCTCCCATGTGAGTCAGTAAGGGAAGCTATTAGGAACGCTCCCATTTGAGTTTCTAGGTAATCTCAAGTCAAGCTACTCGATGAGTTCCTAGGCAAGCTACTCACTGAGCTCCTAGCCAAGCTCCTAGGTGAGATACTTGGTAATCTCCAAGGTGAGCTCAATGGCAAGCTTGTCGGTAATCTCTGAGGTGAGCTTACATATGAGCTACCAGATGAGCTCAAGGTGAGTTGGCAAGGGGAACTCAAGGTGAGTTGGCAAGGTGAACTCAAGGTGAATTAGCAAGGTGAGATGTGAGGAAATCTCTCACTCGATGAGCTCTAGGTGAGATACTTACCAAGCTCCCATCCGAGATCCTAGGTGAGCTCCCGAGGTGAGCTTAAAGGTGAGCTTGTCAAGTAATCTCTTACATGAGCTTACATTCTAGATGTAACGCCCTGATTTTGTAAGTTATCATGGTAATTACTTCTTGATGTTGTAACTGCTGAAATGAAGGAAAACATGTTAAGATATATATTTTGATCTTAAGGGAATGTGTTTCTAATCTGGATTCTTGCATACTGTAATTTATTTACATGGGACAGTCAGTTATTGTTGCTTGTATGTTACTGATGTGACGACAAATTTTTGTATGCTTGCTGAACTCTTTATGTTGTGGCCTTCTTGTAATCACTTTGTCAATTTACTCTTGAACTGAATTGAAGGTTGATATAAATGTGCAGCCCCTGATTATAGGTATGAACAGTTAGCACGTAGATGCCAATGGAAAAGGGTTTGATTCATGAACCATACACTGTTGTAACGTGATACCTCGTAAGGCGAGAAATGTCGGGATACGGGTGGCTCAAGTATGTTAACTAAGGACGAAATGTCCTGTACAGTGTTGAAATTGGAAGTCAGTCGGGAAGACTTGACTGGAAGTTGATTAATTATGTGTTAGATGCTAAGGGGAAATTAGATCCTAATCTAATCCTAAGTTCTAACTTACATCCTAAACTACTATCCTAAGTGGATTTTTAAATTATATAAAGGGTGGAAATAAACCTAAGTTCTATTAACCTAAAGACTAGGCTATGACCTAGGTCGAACACTAATATGAATCCTAAACTAATCCTAACCTAGAAGGGGATGATGCACAGACCCATGGGAAAGGATAAGGATGAAAGGGTGTTTAATGGCAATAAATGTGAAGTCCTTATGTGGACAGCGCCAATTTGGTGGGAACAGGGAAAAACTAGAGGGATCTAGTTGGTCATGCACTAAACTTGGTTTTGCATGCAAAATTTGAACTTGGGAGTTTGCCAACCCAAGTCGGCGGTGGCGTGAGAAAATAGGAAAAGGCAGAGCCTTTAACACATTTAATTTTTTTGGTCTTCGTGACAGCCCGCCTTGGAAAGAGTTTGGAGGAAATTTTGTTGTTTATTGTGTTGTTCGGATTTTTGTGAAGTTGATCTGCATTTGGTTTTTGCTTGGTTCATTCGAACTAGTTGCGTTTGGTTTTTATCACTGTTTCATTGGAATTTGGAGGCTAGTTGCTGAGCTTGAAGAGGAAAGGATTGTTGGAAGCTCGTTGCTGTTGCCGTGGAAGGAAACACCTTCTGTAGACATGGTTTTCTTCGAGTTTCGAGGAAGAAATTACAGGCATGTTAAGCCCTTCTCTTTAAAACACTTACTTTGTTTAAGCGTCTCATTAAAACAACCCTACTCTTGGGTTTTGGGTTTATTCGATTTTGCTGTCATTGTTTGAAATGAATTAGGAAAATCATTTCTTGCTGTTGTGATTGATCTGTCCTTGCATTTTTAATCGAGTGGAAATACCTCCATGTTGTGCTGGTTTGTTTAACAGTAATGGGGAATTCTTCATGTGTATTATGGAACTGTACATGTTGTATGAGTTGTTTTCATTGTTGAAACAATCGTTCTTTTGCTAACGAACTGGAATGATAGAAACAATAGTTGTTGAAGTTGTTTCTTTACTGAAATCTTTAAAAAAGGAAATAAGATCCTTTTTCCTTCTGCTGTTTTGGATTTTGATGGAAATGGCATTTGGGTTTTATATGAGTATATGAACTCAATTTGAAGGAAGTAATAGCAATATTTTTATTGCTGTGCCTTTTCTTGTATATGAAATGAACGAATACGTATTGGGTATTCGTGAAAGTAGGAGAAGGCAACTGTTTTCCTTCTGAACTTATTAATGAATTGTGTTTATCCTTGCTGTGAGGGTAGGATGATTTTGTTGTGTTTTATTGATGTTGTTCGGTCTTCCTGTTCGGACTGTGGACATGATTACAAACTTGGCTTTGTATTTCTGTGCAATGAATGAATATTTATGAACTGTATTTTCTCTTGCCTTGGTGGAAAGTTGATTTTGTTGTGTCTTATTTGATGCGGTTTGATCTCCAGTTCGGACTGTAGTTGTGAATAAGAACTCAACTTTTTATTTCTGTATAATGAATGGAAAAATTATGGAAATAAGCTTGTTGTTTGGGTCTGTCTTGACTGTACCAAGCTTACGCATTTAACACCCTATGCGGGTTTGCCTTGATAGAGGTATTGATAACTGATTATTGCATTCTAAAGTTCTGCATATCATTATGAACTTGAAAAATGGATTTCGGGTAGAAATGTTTGTTTTTCATTATTGAACAATTGTTCTACTGTCGAGATGGGTTTGAGCTGTCAGTATGAAGTAAACACGACTAGGGTGTTCTTATCACATTTTGAAGAAAATGATCGTTTCTTTTCTGGAATTATTAAAGAAATGAGTTCTTCCTTCTGCTGTTTTTAATTCTGAAGAAATAATAATTGGGTTTCTTTGATCACTTGGATTCGGCTTGACGGAAGTGACAGTGATATTTTGATTAATTTCCTGAGTGCTGTGTTTTTCTATACAAACGGAATATTGAAATTGTTTCATGTGGATTCTGATTTTGCACAATCATTTATTAAGAAATGAAATCGACCTAAGTAGTTATGGTTGAGTTTGAAGAAAATGGTTGTTTTCTTATGGAAATGGTTAAAGGAATGAATTCTTCTCTTCTTGCTATTTGAATTCTTGAAATAGCATTGGAACTTTATTGTGCATATGAATTGGTCTTGCTGTAGGTAACAACAATGTGCAAATTGTTATTATGAACTGTATGCGTTCATGGATATAGAAGGTCATATGAATAAGTGATTGCGTGATTGTATAACTATTTATTTGGTTAAAAATATAGTGAAAGAAGTATGGAATCTTCTAGTACAGCAAGTACATAGTATGCATCCTTATACTGCTTGTTCTATGATGAATACGATGTTTTACTAACCTGTTTTTGGTATTCATATGAGCTGATTTAAATGAAGTATTGATAAGGATGATAAGTTCTTCCTTGTTTTCATTTTAAGCTGATTATAAATGAAATTATTCTTCTGCTGGAAAGTGAATTCCGAGTGGATTTTGTAAGTTTCACTCTGAACTGTTATCTTGATTTGTGTCTCATTTGGATTCAATTTTTAGGACAATCATGAGGAAAGAAATAGGAATGTGGATGGATAACTTGGAAAAATGATCTTTTCTTCTTTCATACAGTTGGAAATCTGTAATCGTTTAAGAACAAATTTTGTATTGCTTGGGTATGAGAAACTATATTTATTGTTGTTTGCTTTCTCGTACTTGATTGTTTGGAATCAAACGAGATGCATGAACTGAAAGGTAAGTGATTGGTTTACATTTAAGTTAGTTTTTACCCTTTTCATTTATTACTAATGAAAGGAATGGAAAGGATAACAGTTATGTTATAACAGTAGTATGTTACTTATATTCCTAGTTCTTACAAATGTTGTAATCTAGAACTGTTGGAGGAAATTGCATCTTGCATGGTTATGTGGGAAATAGGACAGCAATTCTTTGGCTGATTGGGATGATATTTATATGGTTCAGTTGTTATGCTGTCCATTCTTTTGATGCTTAATTCATGATTGATGTTCTTACTGTCGTTTCATAAAAGTAGGGTTCTTTTATTGAGACAGTTAATTGAAGCACCTCATTTTAATGACAAGTGCTTAATATGCTCAGTTCATTGAACTGACCTGTGTAAGTAATTTTGTAGATGGAATTTGATTAGAATGAAGACATGGCTGTTTTCTGATGCTTCTTTTGATTATCTGAAGATGAATTGTATTTGTTAGTTATTATTCCTCTACGAGGAATTGTGAAAAGAAGAAAGTACATTCTTCTATCTATGAGTTGTAATGATGTTTTATTTAAACAAAGTCCAGTCAGTTGGATTGGCAGATGTATGGATTATGAAATGGATTGTTGAATACAAGTGTGATATTTTAATAACTATATCAGTTTGATATTGTTGATTAAATTGGAAATATAATGTTATTTCTTGATTTGGATTTATTTAATTGTCCTTGGATGGATGTTAAAAAGGAATTGATATCTATTCTTACCTAAATGCAACTTTTAAGTTGAAATGTGCAATTAGTTCATACTTGGGTAAAGATGAATTTTTAATTGACATTAAAAAGGATTAGGAAGAATATGATTCCAAAACTGATAGGTATTCAGGATTAGCTTGGAAGCTAAGGAATATCAATTAACTTAGGAGCAGCCGAACTTCATTTCGGACTCCGTTAATAACCTCGTATGTTAAATTCAGAAAGAAAGGATATGGGATAAATATATCCAGGGCTAATGGACCTTAACTATGTAAGGTTAAGGAGAATAAATGAATACATTTATTGGGAATTAGACCTCGTTTAAATGACGTCTAATAAGCTGGAATTCTGAATTTAGTTACAGTTGTGAAAAACTTGGTTAAGTTTAATAGGTTAAACTTATCACGTCCATCGGTAACGGGCTGCTTAATCCAATGATTAAGAAGAGAACCAAGTAGAGAAAATGCAACCCTTCAGTACGAAGGAGAAGATGCATAGCAAACTAGAAGATGGATTTAGTCTCTCTTAGCTACATACAACTATAACAGAACGAGGATAAAGGATCAGCATGGTTGCTGAAAGTTGATCTTAAATATTAAGATCATATCCAAATCACTTGAGCAGGATGTGTACTCTCAATGGGAGGATTCCGTAGGACATTGACATACGCCAGCTACAGACACGGTGTCTTCATGAAGGCGGGGTCTTCATGACGACACAATGTTATAGCTGACATATTACAATGCCCTCCCGAATTAAATCATCAAGAATACATAGGCTGAATGTGAAGTTCTTGGCTGGGGATAGGAGTATGATCATGTATACAGAGTGACTCCGGAGGACTAAAGATAACTAGACACATAGAGTCATGGGGAACGACATCGTATGTCTGCGTATCCTTAGACACCATGAGTGCCTTCCTATATTCGTTCATATTGCTAGTTGGAAATTGGAAGTTTGAATCTGAATTTAAATTTAAAGGTCTGGTAGGAACCAGGAAAGACCATTCTAGATAACAGGTAAAGTGAGGTGAAGGGCGTATTCCATTGATGTGTATCACATCCGGGAATATGATCTTTGGCCAAAGTATCACAAATGCTGGTTGCGTTGTCCTAATCACTTAATTTAAGATGCAAGATGTCGAGATGAATATCGAATGAGATATTGAGATAGGATTCTTAAATGGATCACTTCGATAACCGGAAACGGTTAAGAGAACTTGTATATATAATATACTATGCATGAACAAACATGAAGGATTGGTAGTTGCGAGTCATGAAATGAAATATCGTTGAAACTCGAGCCATGAAAATGGGAGATCGGTAGTTCTTGAGTCATTTACAACAAAGCATATAGAATCATTATAAGATTGAATGGAATTGAATGTGTGTTCCATATTGGAAATATGCAAACAGGGAACATTAGTTTTAAAAGGAAATTGTGTGTTCCAAACTGTGTTGTTTGGGTAGAGAACAATTATTAAAACTTTAACGTGTGTTTGAATTATATAATTCATAATAGAGAACGTTTATATATATATTTTTTTTTCCCTTGTTCTAGTATCTTAAAATGGGGATGTTACACTAGATACCGAGATGAGCTCAAGGTGAGCTAAAGGGAAGTTGATAAGGTGAGCTCAGGTGAGTTACTCAAAGAGCTCTGGGTGAGCTCAACTTGAGCTGATTGGTGAGCTCCTAGAAGAGACCCGAGTGAGCTTGTCAAGCAATCTCTTAGGTGAGATTACATGCGAGCTACTAGATTAGCTCAAGGTGAGTTGGCAAGGTGAACTCAAGGTGAGTTAGCAAGGCAAGTTCAAGGTGAATTGGAAAGATGAGTTGTCAATTGAGCTCCAAGGTGAGTTCCCAGGTGAGTTACTCGATGAATTTCTCGGTGAGCTCACAAGCAAGCTCAAGTCAACCTACACGAGAGAGCTACTCGGTGATCTCCCGAGTGAGCTATTAGGCAAGTTCCTAGGCTAGCTGTTAGGTGAGCAATTGGGTGAGCTACTCGATTAACTCTGAGGTGAGCTACCATACAAGTTCAAGGTGAGTTGGCAATGTGAACTCCTCAGTGAGCTCAAGTTCAGTGGCGTGCCGAGTTGTGGTGAGCTCCCATGTGAGTTGCAAGGTGAGCTTTGGTGAGCTCGTATGTGATTTTTCGAGTGACCTACTTGACAAGCTCCTAATCAAGCTCAAGTTGAGCTACTTGGCGAGCTGAAGGTGAGTTGGAAAGGTGACATGTCATGCAAGCTTCCGGTGAGTTCTAGGTGAGCTACTTGCTTTGAGCTACTCGGTGAGCTCCCAGTGAGCTTAAAGGTGAGCTTTTTGGTAATATCTAAGGTGAGCTTACGTGCAAGCTACCAAATGACCTCAAGAAGAGCTGGTAAGGCAAGCTCAAGTCGAGTTGGCAATGTGAGATGTCAGGCTAGCTACCAAGTGAGCTACCAGGTGAGTTACTCAACGAGCTCCCAAATGAGGTCAACTCGAGGTAATCGATGAGCTCCTATGTGAGATGCTCGGTGAGCTCTTAGGTGAACTCAAAGGAAATCTCAAGGAAAGTTGGTAAGGTAAGCTCAAGGTGAGTTAGTAAGGTGAGCTCAAAGTGAGTTGGTAAGGTGAGCTGTCAAGCGAGCTCCCAGGTGAGTTACTTGATGAGCTCCTGGGTGAGCTCAACTGGAGCTAATCGGTGAGCTCCTAGAAGAGCTCAAGGAGAGATACTTAGAGAGTTCATCGGTTAGCTCCCAGGAAAGCTACCAGGTGAGCTACTAAGTGAGCTACTTGGTGAGCTCCTAGGTGAGGTCCCCTATCAGATGATCGTTGAGCTCACAAGTGAGCTCAAGTTAACCTACTCGGTGAGCTCCCAGGTGATATTTTAGGTGAGCTCCCAAGTGAGCTGTTAGGTGAGCTCTAAGGTGAGCTACTTGGAGATTTGCTTGATGAAATCCAAGGTGAGCTACCAGACAAGCTCAAGGAGAGTTGGTAATGTGAGCTCCTAAGTGAGCTCAATGTGAGTTGGCAAGGTGAGGTCCCTTGTGAGTTGGCAAGGTGTGCTGTCAGGTGAGTTCCCATGTTAGTTTTTAGGAAAACTACTTAACGAACTCACGGGTAAGCTCAAGTTGAGTTGCTTGGTGAGATCTTAGTCAAGCTTAAGGTAAGCTAGCAAGGTGGTGTAAGGCAAGCTCCCGGGGAAATTTTCTAGGCAAACTCAATTCGAGTTGCTCAACAAGCTCCTAGGTGAGGTAATTACCAAGCTCCCAGTGAGCTCCTAGGTGAGCTATTCTATGAGCTCCTAGGAGAGCTCAAATTTGAGCTTGTTAGTAATCTTTGAGGTGAGCTTACATGCAAGCTACTAGATGTGCTCAAGGAAAGTTGGTAAGGTGAGCTATCAGGTGAGCTCCTAGGTGAGCTCAACTTGATATGATCGGTGAGCTCCCAGAAGAGCTCCCAAGTGAGATACTTGGCAAGCTATTCAGTGAGCTTCTAGGAGAGCTACTAGGTGAGGTTCCCTAGTAAGCTACTTGGTGAGCTCACAGGTGAGGTCCCTAGTAAGCTGCTCGGTGAACTCACAAGCAAGCTCACAAGTGAGCTCAAGTCAACCTACTTGAAGAGCTACTCATTGAGCTCCTAGGCGAGCTACTTGGTGAGCTACTTGATGAACTCCAAGGTGAGCTACCAGATGAGCTCAAGGTGATTTGGTAAGGTGATCTCCTTACCGAGCTCAAGCTGAGCTCCCATACGAGTTTCAGGTTAGGTGTAAGGTGAGTTTCTAGGTGAGTGCTGGGTGAACTCTTAGGTGAGCTCAAGGTGAGTTGTCAAGTGATCTCGAGGTGAGTTTCTACACAAGCTCAAGTCAAGCTGCTTGTTGAGCTCCCAGCCAAGCTTCTAGGTGAGTTGCTCAATGATCTCCCATGTGAGCTTGTCAGTAATCTTTGAGGTGAGCTTACATGCGAGCTACCAGATGTGCTCAAGACGAGTTGGTAAGGTAAGCTCTAGGTGAGTCAGCAACATGAGATCAAGGTGAGTTGGTAAGGTGAGCTATCAAGTGAGCTCCTAGGTGAGTTCCCAAGTGAGTTACTCGATGAACTCCCATGCGATCTCAACTTGAGCTAATCGGTGAGCTCCTAGAAGAGCTACTAGGTGATCTACTTGGTGAGCTATTTGGCAAGCTCCTAAGTGAACTACTTAGAAAGCTCCACGGTTAGTTCCACTGATGAGCTGATCGGTAGGCTCATAAGTGAGCTCAAGTGAACCTACTCGGTGAGCTTCTTGGTGAGCTCCCAAGCGAGCTGTTAGGGAAGCTCACAGGCAAGCTATTAGGTGAGCTCCCGAGGTGAGCGTCAGTGAGCTCCCAAGTGAGATACTTGGTGAGCTGCTTGATGAAGTTGTAGGTGAGCTACTAGACAAACTTAATGTGGGTTGGAAAGGTGAGCTCCTAAGTGAGCTTAAGGTGAGCTACTCGGTGAGCTCCTAGGTGAGTTGTTAGATGAGCTCCCATGCGAGCAGTTAGTCGAGCTCCTAGGTGAGCTACTTAGTGAGCTACCCAATGAACTCTGATGTGAGCTACCTGATGAGCTTAAGGTGAGTTAGCAAGGTGAGATCCTCAGTGAGCTCAAGGCTAGCTAGCAAGGCAAGCTGATAGGGGAGCTCCCATGTGAGTTTTTAAGATGATCTATCAGGTGAGCTCCCATGTGAATTTTAGCTACTTGATGAGCTCCAGGAGAAGCTCAAGTTGAGCTACTTGGTAAGCTCCTTGGTGAGCTCAAGGTGAGCTGGAAAGGTGAGTTATGTCAGGAGAGCTCCTAAGAAATTTTATGGGAAATCTCAAGTTGAGATGCTTAATGAGTTCCTAGGTGATTTACTTGTTGAGCTCCCAGATGAGCTCCTAGGTGAGCTACTCGTTATGGTCCTAGGTGAGCTCAAAGGTGAGCTTGTTAGTAATATCTGAGGTGAAATTACATACGAGCTACCAGATGAGCTCAAGGTTAGTTGGAAAGGCTAGCTCAAGGTGAGTTGGTAAGGTGAACTCAAGGTGAATCGGCAAGGTGAGCTATCAGGAAAAGTCCCAGGCAAGTTCCCAGGTGAGTTACTCGATGAGCTCTTGGGAAACCTCAACTCGAGCTAATCAGTGAGCTCCCAGAAGAACTCATAGGTGAGCTACTTGGTGAGCTAGTGAGTTTGCAGATGAACTACTAGGTGAGCTCCCAATTGAGCTATTTGGTGAGCTCCCTTGTAAGGTCCTTAGTGAGATACTTGGTGACCTCACAAGTGAGTTCATGTCAACCTACTTAGTGAGATGCTTAGTGAGTTCCCAAGTGAGCTATTAGGTGAGCTCCCATGTGAGCTTTTTGGTGAGCTCTGAGGTGAGCTACTAGGTGAGCTACTTGGTGAGCTATTCGGTGAGCTCCCAAGTGAGCTCCAAAGTGAAATACTTGGAAAGATCAAAGTTGAGGTCACAGAGTGCTACTTAGTGAGCTCAGAACTGAGCTCAAGTCAACGTACTCGGCGAGTTGATCGGTGAGCTTCTAGGTGAGCTGCTGGCGAGCTCTAGGTGAGCTACTTGGTGAGCTTCTCGATGAACTCATAGGTGAGCTACCGGATGTGCTAAAGGTGATTTGGCAAGGTGAGCTCCTCGGTGAGCTCAAGGTGAGCTAGTAAGGTGAGTTGATAGGTGAGCTCCCATGTGAGTTGGCAAGGTGAGCTCCCATTCGAGTTTTTGGGTGATCGCTTAATGAGCTCCCGGGAAATCTCAAGTCAAGCTACTCTATGAGCTCTTGGGTGGGCTACTTGCCAAGTTCCTAGCCAAGCTCCTAGTCGAGCTACTCCTTAAGCTCTAAGCGAGCTCAAAGGTGAGCTTATCAGCAATGTCTGAGTTCAAACTACATGTGCATTACTAGATGAGCTCAAGGTGAGTTGGAAAGGTGAGATCAACGAGAGTTGGCAAGGTGAGCTCAAGGTGAGTTGGAAAGGTGAGCTTTCAGGTGAGCTCCCAAGTGAGTTCCCAAGTGAGTTACTTAACAAGCTCCCAAGTGAGCTCAACTCGAGCTGATCGGTGAGCTCCCAGAAGATCTCCCAAGCGATCTACATGGCGAGCTATTCCATGAGTTCCCAGGTGAGCTCCTAAGTAATCTACGTGATGAGATCTCATGCGAGGTCCCCAATGAGCTCACAAGTGAGCTCAAAAGTGAGGTTAAGTCAACCTACTTTGTGAGCTACTCGTGAGCTCCTAGGTGAGCTTAGGTGAGCTATTAATTGAGCTACTTGGCAAGATACTCCTCAAACTGCAAGGTGAGCTACCATATGAGCTCAAGGTGAGTTAGCAAGGTGAGGTCCTCAACAAGCTCAAGGTGAGCTAGCAAGGTGACCTTATAGGTGAGCTCCCATGCAAGTTTTTGGGAAAGCTGCTTGATGATCTCCCGGGAGAGCTCAAGTCGAGCTACTCGCGAGCTCTTAAGTGAGCTGTCACATGAGCTCCCAGGTGATTTTCTAGGAAAGCTCAAGTTGAGTTACTGGATGAGCACCTGGGTGAGCTACTTGCTAAACTCCTAGGTGAGCCACTGATGAGCTCCCATGTGAGCTCAAAGGTGAGTTTATCAGTAATCTCTAAGGTGAGATTACATGCGAGCTACCAGATGAGCTCAAGGTGAGTTGGAAAGGTGAGCTCAAGGTGATTTGGCAAGGTGAGCTCTAAGCGAGTTGGTAAGGTGAGCTATCAGGTGAGCTCCTAGGTGAGCTCCCAAGTGAGTTACTTGATGAGCTCCCAGGTAAGCTCAGCTTGAGCTGATCATTGAGCTCCTAGGAGAGCTATTCGGTGAGCTGTTAGGTGATCTCCCAAGTGAGCTACTTGGTGAGCTCCCAGGTGACCTCCCTGAAAATCTCACAAGTAAGCTCAAGCAAATTTACTCGGTGAGATGCTCGGTGAGCTCCCAGGTGAGCTGTTAAGAAGCTCCTAGATGAGATGTTAGGTAAGCTCCCAAGTGAGTGGTAGGTGAGCTCCTAGGTGATCTCTTAGGTGAGCTACTAGGTGAGCTACTTAGTGAGCTACTCGATGAACTCTGAGGTGAGATACCAAATAATCTCAAGATGAGTTGGTAAGGTGAGCTCCTTAGTGAGCTCAAGACAAGCTAGAAATTTGAGTTGATAGGTGAGATTCCATGTGAGTTAGCAAGGTGAGTTGTCAAGTGAGCTCCCATGCAAGTTTTTAGGAAAGCTACTTGACGATCTCTTGAGTGAGCTCAAGTTGAGTTACTCAGTGAGCTCTAGGTGAGATCAAGGTGAGCTATAAAGGTGAGCTGTTAGGTGAGCTCCTAGGTGAGTTTCATGTGAGCTCAAGTCAAGGCGCTTAATGAGCTCCTTGGTGAGCTGCTTGGTGAGCTCCTAGCCGATCTCCTAAGTGAGTTGCTCGGTGAGCTCACCGGTGAGTTAAAAGGTGAGCTTATCAACAATATTTGAGGTGAGATTGGATGTGAGCTACAAGATGAGCTCAAGGTGAGTTGGCAAGTGAGCTTTCAGGTGACCTCCCAGGTGAGTTCATATGTGAGTTACTCAATGAGCTCCCAGGAAATCTCAGCTCGATCTGATCTGTGAGCTCCTAGAAGAGCTCCTAGGTGAGCTACTTCGTGAGCTATTCAGTGATCTCCCAGGAAAGTTGTTAGCTAAACTCCTAAGTGAGCTACTTGGTGAGATCTTAGGTGAGGTCCTCGGTAAGCTCACAAGCTAGCTAACAAGTGAGATCAAGTCAACCTACTTGGTGAGCTACTCGATGAGCTCCCGGGTGAGTTGTTAGGTGAGCTCCTAGGTGAGCTACTTGGCGAGCTACTCAACGAACTCTGACGTGAGCTACCAAACAAGCTCAAGGTGAGTTGGCAAGGTGAGCTCCTCAGTGACCTCAAGGTGAGATAGCAAGGTGAGTTCCCATTGAATTTGATAAGGTGAGATCCCATGTGAGTTTTCACACAAAGCGCTTCATGAGCTCCTAGGTGAGCTCAAGTTGAGCTTCTAAGCGAGCTCTGAGAAAGCTCAAGGTAAGTGGCAAGGTGAACTATTAGGTGAGCTCCTAGGTGAGTTTTGGGCAAGCTCAAGTCGAGTTAGTTGAAAAGATCCTAGGTGAGCTACTTACTGAGCTCCCACCTAGCTCCTAGTTGAGATGCTAGGTGAGCTCCTAGGTAAACTCAAAGGTGAGCCATTTGGAAAGGTGATCTCAAGGTGAGTTAGCAAGGTGAGCTATCAGTGAGGACCCAGTGAGTTCCCATGTGAGTTACTCGATGAGATCCGGGTGAACTCAACTAGAGATGCTCGAAAAATTCAGGGCAAGCTACCTTGAGCTCAAGGTGAGTGAGCTCAAGGTGAGCTGGTAAGGGAGCTCCCATGTGAATTAGCAAGAGAAAGGTGTCAGGTGAGCTCCGATGCAAGTTTTTGGTTGAGCTGCTGACCGAACTCTGGGTGAGCTCAAGGTGAGCTGGAAAGGCAAGCTGTTAGGTGAGTTCCCAGTGAGTTTCTAGGAAATCTCAAGTTGAGCTACTCCACAAGCTCCTAAACGAGCTACTTGCCAAGCTCCCAACCGAGCTCCTAGGTGGGCTACTCGTTAAATCCTAGGAGAGCTCAAAGGTGAGCTTTTGGTAATCTCTTAGGTGAGATTACATGTGAGGTACGAGATGAGTTGTAGGTGAGTTGGAAAGGTGAGCTCAAGGTGAGTTGGCAAGGGGAGCTCAAGGTGAGTTACCAAGGTGAGCTATCAAGCTAGATCATAGGTAAGTTCCTAAGCAATTTACTTGATGAGATCCTGGGTAAGCTCAACTGGAGTTGATCAGTGAGCTCCCAGAATAGATCCCAGGTGAGCTACTTGGCGAGCTATTGGCAAGCTCCGGGTGAGCTACTAGGTGAGCTCGAAGTGAGATACTTAGCGAGTTCATAGTCGAGGTCCCTAGTCAACTACTCGGTGAGCTCACACATGAGCTCAAGTCAACCTACTCGGCGAGATGCTCAGTGAGCTCCAAGGTGAGCTATTTGGTGAGCTTCCATGTGAGCTGTTAGGTGAGCTACTAGGTGAGCTACATGGTGAGCTACTCGACGAACTCTGAGGTTAGCTACTAGACAAGCTCAAGGAGAGTTGGCAAGGTGAGCTTGTCGGCAAGCTTGAGGTGAGCTAATAGGAAAGCTCGCATGAGAGTTGTCAAGGTGAGTTGTCGGTGAGGTCCCATGTGAGTTTCTGGGTGAATTGCTAGGTGAGATACTTTTTGAGCTTAAGGTGAGCTCCCAAGTGAGTTTTCAAGCGAGCTGTAGGGCTAACTCATGGGTGAGCTCAAGGTGAGCTAGATGGGTGATGAACTCCTTGGTGAGATTAAAGGTAAGCTTGTTAGTAATATCTAAGGTGAGCTTACATGTGAGGTACCAGATGATCTCAAGGTGAGTTAGCAAGGTGATCTCAAGGTAAGTTGATAAGGTAAGATCAAGGTGAGTTGGCAAGGTGAGCTATCATGTGAGCTCTTAGGTGAGTTCCCAGGTGAGTTAATTGATGAGCTCTCAGGAAATCTCAACTCAATCCTATCAGTGAGCTCTTAGAAGAGCTCCTAAGTGAGCTACTTGGAAAGTTAGTAAGGTGAGATCGTTAGTGAGCTAGCAAGGTGAACTCCCATGTGATTTGGCAAGGAAATTAGCCATGCGAGCTCCCATGTGAGTTTTTGGGTGAGATGCTTGATGAGATCCCTAGAGTAAGCTCAAGTAAAGGTGCTTGGAAAGCTCTTGGGCTATCTTTAGGTGAGCTGGCAAGGTGATCTTCTAGGTGAGTTTCTAGGGAAGCTCATGTTGAGTTGCTCAACGAGGTCACGGGTGAGCTACTTGCAGAGATCTTTAGCCGAGCTCCTAGGTGAGCTTACATGTTAGCTACTAGATGAGCTCAAGGTGAGTTGGCAAGATGAGCTCAAGGTGACTTGGAAAGGTGAACTCAAGGTGAGTTGGCAAGGTGAGCTATTAGGAAAGCTCGCAAGTGACTTCCTATGTGAGTTACTCGATGAGCTCATGGGTAAGCTCAACTCGAGCTAATCAGCAATCTCCTAGAAGAGATCCTAGCCAAGCTACTTAGTGAGATGTTCAGCGTGCTTCTAGGTGAGCTGCTAGGTGAACACCCAAGCAAGCTAGTTACCGAGCTCCCAAGCGAGGTCCCCGGTGAGCTGTTCGGTGAGCTCACAAGTGAGCTCAAGTCAAGCTACTCGACGAGATACTTAATGAGGTCCTAAGTGAGCTATTAGCTAAGCTCCTAGGTGAGCTACTTGGTGAGATGCTCAATGAACTCTGAGGTGAGCTACGAGACAAGCTCAAGGTAAGTTAGCAAGGTGAGCTCCATAGTGAGCTCAAGATGAGCTGGCATGGTGGTGATAGGCAAGCTCCCATGTAATTTTTAGGCAAGATACTTGACAAGCTCATAGATGAGTTGTGAGTTCCCAGTGAGTTACTCGGCGAGATCTTGGGTAAGCTAAACTCAAGCTTATCGGTGAACTCCCAGAAGACCTCCAAGTTGAGCTACTTGGTGAGCTATTCAGTGAGCTTCTAGGTGAGCTGCTAGGTGAGCTCCCAAGTGAGCTACTTATCGAGCTCCCAGTTGAGGTCCTCGGTGAGGTCACAAGTGATCTGAAGTCATCTTACTCAATGAGATGCTTAGTGAGCCCCCAGGTGAGTTGTTAGGTGAGCTCGTAGGTGAGCTGTTAGGTGAGATACTCGACAAACTCTGAGGTAAGCTACCAAACGATCTCAATCTGAGTTGGTAATTTAAGATCCTATATATGCTCAAGGTGAGCTAGAAAGGCAAGCTGATAGGTGAGTTCCCATGCGAGTTATATGGTGTGAGCTATCAGGTGAGCTCCTATGCAAGTTTTCGGGTGGGCTACTTGATGAGCTCTCATGTGAGCTCAAGTTAAGTTTTTCAGTGAGCTCAAGGAGAGCTAACAAGGTGAGCTATCAGGAGAGCTCCCAAGTGAGTTTCTAGGAAGCTCAAGTCGAGATACTCGATGAGCTCTGGGTGAGATACTTTTTGAGCTCCTTGCTAAGCTCCTAGGTGAGCTACTTAGTGAGCTCCCGAGGCAAGCTCAAAGGTGAGCTTGTCTATAATCTCTATGGTGAGCTTACATGTAAGCTACCAAATGAGCTCAAGGTGAGTTAGCAAGGTGAGCTCAAGGAGAGTGGCAAGGTGAGCTCAAGGTAATTTTGTAAGGCAAGCTGTCAGATGAGCTTCAGGAAAGTTCACAAGTGATTTACTCAATGAGCTCCTTGGTGAGCTCAACTCGAACTGATCATCAAGCTCCCAGAAGATATCCCTAGTGAGCTACTTTGCAAGCTATTTGGTGAGCTCCCATGTGAGCTCCTAGGTGAGCTCGAAGTGAGCTACTTGGTGAGCTCTCGGTGAGGTCCACCGGCAAGTTTCTTAGTGAGCTCACAAGTGAGATAACAAGTGAGCTTAAGTCAACCTACTCGTTGAGCTTCTTATTAAGCTCGAGGCGAGCTATTAGGTGAGCTCCCGGGTGAGATACTTGGTGAGCTACTTAATGAACTCAGAGGTGAGCTACCAAATGAGCTCAAGGTGAGTTGGCAAGAGTGGACGCTCAAGTGAGCTCAAGTCGAGCTAGAAAGGTGAGCTGATAGGTGAGCTCCCATGTGAGTTTGTAAGGCAAGCTGTCAGTGAGCTCGGATGTGAGTTTTTAGGTGAGCTACTTGACGAGCTCTAGTCAAGCTGCTCAGTAAGCTCCTAGGCAAGCGGCAAGATGAGATCCCAAGTGAGTTTTAATGTAATCTCAAGTCAAGTTGCTCGATGAGCACTTGGGTGAGCTACTTACTGAGCTCCCAACTGAGCTCCTAGGTGAGCTACTTGGCGGGCTCTTGGGTAAGCTCAAAGGTGAGCTTATCAGTAATGTCTAAGGTGAGGTTATATCAAGTTGAGCTCAAGGTGAGTTGGCAAGGAAAGTTGTCAAGTGAGCTCCTAGGTGAGTTCGCAGGTGAGTTACTTAATAAGCTCTTGGGTGACCTCAACTCAAGCTAATTGGTGAGATCCCAAAAGAGCTCTTAGGTGAGATACTTAGTGAGTTATTCGGTAAGGTCCCAAGTGAGTTATTAGGTGAGCTCCCAAACGAGCTACTTGGTAATCTCTAGGTGAGGTCCCCGGTGAAGCTCACAAGTGACCTGTTAGGTGAGCTACTAGGCCAGTTATTAGGTGAGCAACAAGGTGAGCTACTTGGCGAGCCACTCGACAAATCTACGAGGTGAGATACTAGAAGAGCTCAAGTTGAGTTGGTAAGGTGAGCTCCTCGGTGAGGTAAAGGTGAGCTAGTAAGGTGAGCTCTCATGTGAGTTTTCAAGTGAGCTACTTGAAAATCTCTTGGACAAGTTATGAGTTCCCAAGTGAGTTACTTGACGACCTTCTAGGTGAGATCAACTAGAGATGATCGGAAAGCTCCCAGAAGAGCTCCTATGCGAGCTACTTGACAAGCTATTCTGTGAGCTTCTAGGTGAGCTGCTAGATGAGCTCCCAAGTGAGCTACTTGGAAAGCTCCCATGCGAGGTCCCCGGTGAGCTACTCAGTGAGCTCATAAGCAAGCTCAAGTCAACCTACTCGACGAGCTCTTGGTGAGCTCCCAGGCGAGCTATTAGGTGAGTTCCCAGGTGAGCAACTTGCTGAGCTAGTCGATGAACTCTTAGGAGAGCTACCAAACAAGCTCAAGGTGAGTTGGTAAGGTGATCTCCATAGCGAGCTAGAGGCAAGCTGGCAAGGTCAACTAATAGGTGAGCTCCCACGTGAGTTTCTGGGTGAGCTATTAGGTGAGCTCCTATGTGAGTTTTCAGGTGAGCTTCTTGACAAGCTCCTAGGTGAGCTCAAGTTAAGCTACTCGGTGAGCTCCTGTGTGAGCTCAAGGCATGCTAGCAAGGTAAACTATCAGGTGAGCTACTAGGCCACTTTTTGGTACGCTCAAGTCGAGCTACTTGAGGAGCTCCTGGGTGAGCTACTTTTTGAGCTCGCAATCAAGCTCTTAGGTGAGCTACTCGGTTAGCTCCTAGGTGAAATCAAATGTGAGATTGTTGGTAATCTCTAAGGTGAGCTTACATGGGAGCTACAAGATGAGCTCAAGGTGAGTTAGCAAGGTGAGCTTAAGAGGAGTTGGTAAGGTGAGCTATAGGCAAGCTCCCAGGTGAGTTCCCAGGTGAGTTACTTGATGAGCTCTGGGTGATCTCAACTCAAGCTGATCAGTGAGCTCCCAAAAAATCTCATTCGAGCTACTTGGCATACTATTCAGTGAGCTCCAAGGCGAGGTAATAGGTGAGATCCCAAGAAAGATACTTGGTGAGGTCCCAGGTAAGGTCCCTAGTGAGCTAGTCAGTAAGCTCATAAGTGAGCTCAAGTCAACCTACTCGGTGAGCTTCTTGTTGAGCTCCCAGGTGAGCTGTTAGTTGAGCTCTCAGGTGAGTTGTTAGGTGAGCTCCTAGGTGAGCTACTTGGCAAGCTACTCGATGAACTCTAAGGTGAGCTACCATATGAGCTCAAGGTGAGTTAGCAATGTGAGCTCCTCTGTGATCTTAATTGGAGATGGCAAGTGAGATGATAGGTGAGCTCCCATGTGAGTTTATAGGTGAGCTATCAGTTGACCTGCCATGCAAGTTTTTAGGTGAGCTGTCAAGTAAGCTCCCATGGGATTTTTAGGGTGAGCATCTTTAGGAGCTCCTGGTTGAGCTCAAGTTGAGTTACTCGGTGAGCTTTAGGTGACCTTAAGGTGAGCTAGCAAGGAGAGTTATCAGGTGAGTTCCCAGGTGAGTTTCGGGTAAGCTCAAGTGGAGCTACTCAATGAGCTCCTATGTGAGCTACTTGCCGAGCTCGGTGAACTCCTAGGTGAGCTAATTAGTGAGCTCCTAGGAGAGATCAAAGGTGAGTTTGTCTATAATCTTTGAGGTGAGCTTACCTGTGAGCTACCAGATGAGCTCAAGGTGAGTTTGCAAGGTGAGCTCAACTTGAGTGTGCAAGGTGAGCTTAAGGTGAGTTGGCAAGGTGACCTATCAGATGAGCTCTTGGGTGAGTTCCCAAGTGACTTACTCAATGAGCTCTTGAGTGAGCTCAACTTGAGCTGATCGGTGAGCTCCTAGAAGAGCTTCTAGGTGAGCTACTTGGTGAGCTACTGGGAGAGCTCCCAAGCGAGCTACTTGGTGACCTCCCTAGCGAGGTCCCCGACAAGCTACTTGGTGAGCTCAAAACCAAGGTCATGTAAACCTACTCTGAAAGTTTCTTGGTGAGCTCCTAGGTAAGATGTTAGGTGAGCTCATAGGTGAGCTATTAGGTGAGCTTCAAGGTGAGCTATTATTTGAGTTCCGGGTGAGCTACTTAGCGAGTTGCTCGATGAACTCGATAGGGGAGCTCCCATGCGAGTTGTCAAGGTAAGCTATCAGGTGAGCTCCCATGCACATTTTTGAGTGAACTACTTGATGAGATCCTAGGTGAGCTCAAGTTAACCTACTCAGTGAGCTCACAGGTGAGCTCCCAGGTGGGCTACTTGGCGAGCTTCTTGATGAAATCGAGGTGAGCTCAAGGAAAGTTTCAAGGTGAGCTCCTCAGTGAGCTTAAGGTGAGATATCAAGGTGAGGTGATAGGTGAGTTCCCATCTGATTTGGTAAGGTGAGCTCCCATGTGAGTTTTCATGTGAGTTGCTTGATGAGCTCCTGGGTGAGCTCAAGGTGAGGCTGTAAGATGAGTTGTTAGGTGAGCTCCCGGGAAATTTTTCGAGCAACCTGAAGTGAGCTAGTTGACAAGCTCCCGGGGAAAGCTCAAAGGTAAGTAATTTGGCAAGGTATGTTCAAGGTGAGTTTGCAAGGCGAGCTATCAGGCAAGCTCCTAGGTGAGTTCCTAGGTGAGTTACTCGACAAGCTCCTAGTGATCTCAACTCAAGCTGATCCGTGAGCTCCTAGAAGAGCTCCCAGGTGAGCTCCCAAGTGAACTACTTGGTAAGGTCCCAAGTGAGGTCATCGACGAGCTACTCAATGAGATCACAAGCGATCTCAAGTCAACCTACTCGGTGAGCTCCCAAGCAAGCTGTTAGTTAGTGAGCTCTCGGGCGAGATGTTAGGCAAGTTCCCAAGCAAGATAATTGGTGAGATAATTAAGAAACTCAGAGGTGAGCTACCCGAGCTCAAGGTGAGTTGGCAAGGTGAGCTCCTCGGTGAGCTTAAGTCGAGCTAGAAAGGTGAGTTGATAGGAGAGCTCCCATGCAAGTTAGCAAGGTGAGTGTGTCAAGTGATCTCCCATTCGAGTTTTGGGTGAGCCACTTGATGAGCTCCTAGGTGAGCTCAAATAAAGTTTCTAGTGAGCTCTTGGGTGAGCTCAAGGTGAGTTAGTAAGTTGAGCTATCGAGTAAGCTCTAGGTGAGTTTTAGGAAAGCTCAAGTTAAGCTACTTAACGAGCTCTGGGCAAGCTACTTGCCGAGCTTCCAGCCAAGATCCTAGGTGAGCTTCTTGGTGAAATCATAGGTGATTTTTTTGGTAATCTCTTTTGTGAGCTTACATACGAGCTACCAGATGAGCTCCAGGTGAGTTGGCAAGTTGAGCTCATGGTGAGTTGGCAAGGTGATCTATCGGGTGAGCTCCTAGAAGAGCTCTTGGGTGAGCTACTTGGTGAGCTATTCGGTGAGCTCCTAGGTGAGCTACTAGGTGGGCTCCCAAGAGAACTACTTAGAGAGCTCCTAGGCAAGGTTACCTGTGAGTTTCTCAACAAGTGCACATGTGAGCTCAAGTCAACCTACTCGACGAGCTACTTAGTGAGCTCCCAGGAAAGATGTTAGGTGATCTCCCATATGAGCTATAAGGTGAGCTCCCAAGTGAGCTATTAGGTGAGTTCCTAGGTGAGCTACATGGTGAGCTACACGATGAACTCTGAGGTGAGCTACCAGATTAGCTCAAGGTGAGTTGTCAAGGTGAGCTCCTCAGTGAGCTCAACGTGAGATGGTAAGGTAAACTGATAGGAAAGGTCCCATGTGATTTTTCAGGGAAAGCTATCAGGAGAGCTCCTATGTGAGTTTTCAGGTGAGCTACTTGATGAGATCTCGGGTGAGCTCAATTTGAGCTACTCGGTGAGCTCCTTGGTGAGATCAAGGTGAGTTGGCAAGGTGAGTTGTTAGGTGAGTTTCTAAGGAATCTCAAGTTGAGCTGCTCGACAAGCTCTGGGTGAGCTACTTGTTGTGCTCCCAGTGAGATCTCCGAGGTGAGCTTACATGTGAGCTACCAAATGAGCTCAAGGTGAGTTGGCAAGGTGAGCTCAAGGTAAGTTTATAAGGTGAGCTTAAGGTAAGTTGGCAAGGTGAGCTGTCAAGTGAGCTCCTAATAAGTTCCCACGTCAATTACTTAACAAGATCCCAGGCAAGATCAACTTGAGCTAATCATCGAGCTCCCTAGAGAGCTACTTTGCGAGCTATTGGGTGAGCTCTCAAGTGAACTACTAGGTGAGTTCCCAAGAAACCTACTTGGGGAGATCCTAGGCAATGTCCCTGGTGAGCTTCTCTATGAGATCATAAGTGAGATCAAGTCAACCTACTCAGTGAGCTACTCGTTGAGCTGAGCTCGAGGTGAGATACTTGGCAAGTTACTCGATGAACTAAGAGGTGAGCTACCAGACGAGCTCAAGGTGAGTTGACAAGGTGAGCTCCTTAATCACCTAAAGGTGAGCTAGATGGGTGAGCTGATAGGTGAGCTCCATATGAGTTGGTAAGGTGAGCTATCAGGTGAGATCCTATGTGAGTTTTGGGGTGATCTGCTTAACGACCTCAAGTCGAGATGCTCGGCAAGCTCCTAGGTGAGTGGAAGGTGACCAGTCAATTGATTCATGATCCCAGGTGAGCTACTTGGTGAGCTCTTAGGTGAGATCAAAGGTGAGCTTATCAGTAATGTTTGAGGTGAGATTATATACAAGGTACCAGATGAGCTCAAGGTGAGTTGGAAAGGCAAGCCGAGAGGTGAGCTCCTAGAGTGAGTTCAGTGAGTTATTCGATAATGTCTCAGGTGAGTTCAACTCAAGCTGATCGATGAGCTCTAGAAGAGCTCCTAGGTGAGCTACTTAGCAAGATGTTTTGTGATCTCTAGGAAAGTTTTTAAGTGATCTCCCAAATGATCTACTTGGCGAGCTACTAGGAGAGGTCCCGGTGAGCTCACAAGTGAGCATTAAGTGAGCTCATAAGCAAGCTGTTAGGTGAGATCCTAGGTGAGCTACTTGGTGAGCTGGTCCATGAACTCTGATGTAAGTTACCAGATGAGCTCAAGTCTAGTTCACAAGGTGAGCTCCTAAGTGAGCTCAAGGTGAGCTAGCAATGCAAGCTTCTATGTGAGTTTTTAGGTGAGCTTCTTGACAAGCTCCTAGATGAGTGTGAGTTCCAAGGCAAGTTACTCAACTAGCTCCTAGATGAGATCAACTCGAGATGATTGGCAAGCTCCCAGAAGAGGTCCTAGGTGAGCTACTTGAAAATCTATTCGTTGAGCTTCTAGGTGAGCTCCCAAGTGAGATACTTTCTGAGCTCCCATGTGAGGTCCCTAGCAAGCTACTCGGTGAGCTCACAAGTAAGCTCAAGTCAACCTACTCGATGAGCTACTTAGTGAGCTCCCAGGTGAGCTATTAGGCAAGCTCCTAGGAGAGCTACTTGGTGAGCTATTTGATGAACTCTGAGGTGAGCTACCAGAAAAGCTCAAGGTGAGTTGGCAAGATGATCTGATAGGTGAGCTCCCACATGATTTTTTTGGTGAGCTATCAGGAGAGCTCCCATGCAAGTTTTTGGGTGAGCTACTTGACAAGCTCTTGGGAGAGCTTAATCTGAGCTAATCGGTGAGCTCTTGTACAAGCTCAAGGTGAGCTAGCAAGGTAAGCTATTAGAGGTGAGCTCCCGAGTCGAGTTTTGGACAACCTCAAGTTGAGATACGAGGAGCTCCTGGATGAGCTGCTTACCAAGCTCCGGTGAGATTCTAGGTGAGCTACTTGGTTAGAGCTCCAAGGTGAGATCAAAGGTGAGCTTGTTTGCAATGTCTAAGGTGAGCTTACATGCGAGAACTACCGGATGAGCTTAAGGTGAGTTGGAAAGGTTAGCTCAAGGGTAGTTGGCAAGGTGAGCTGTTAGATAAGTTACTAGGTGAGTTCGCAGGTGAGTTACTCAACGAGCTCCTAGGTGAGCTCAACTCAAGCTAATCGGTGAGCTCCCAAAAGAGATCTCAAGTGAGCTACTTGGTGCGCTATTTGGTGAGCTCAAGGTGAGCTTCTAGGTGATCTCCTAAGTGAGATAATTTGTGAGCTCCTAGCCAAGGTCACTGGCGAGCTACTTGATGAGCTCACAAGTGAGCTCAAGTCAACCTACTCGGTGAGCTGCTCAGTGAGCTACTCAGTGAGCTCCTAGCCAAGTAGTTAGGTGAGCTCCTAGGTGAGCAATTAGGTGAGCTCCCTGGTAAGTTGTTAGGTGAGCTCCTAGGTGAGGTACTTGGTGAGCTGGTAAGGTAAACTAATAGGTGAGCTCCCATGTGAGTTTTTGTGTGAGCTATCGGCGAGCTCCCATGTGAGTTTCTAGGTGAGCTGTTAGGTGAGATCCCATGTGAGTTTTAGGGCAAGCTTATTCATGAGCTCCTGGGTGAGCTCAAGCCGAGCTACTTGGCAAGCTCTTGGGTGAGCTTAAGACAAGCTGGCAAGGTGAGCTGTTGGGTGAGCTCCCAGGTGAGATTCTAGGTAATCTCAAGCCGAGCTGCTCGATAAGCTCCTGGGTGAGCTACTTTCTGAGCTCCTAGGATAGTTGCTCAGTGAGCTACTAGGTGAGCTCAAAGGTGAGCTTGTTGGCAATCTCTAAGGTGAGCTTACATACAAGCTACTAGATGAGCTCAAGGTGAGTTTGTAAGGTGAGCTGTCGGGTGACCTCCCAGGTGAGTTCCATGATGAGTTACTCGACAAGCTCCCAGGTGAGGTCAACTTGAGTTGATCAGTGAGCTCTTAGAAGAGCTTGTAGGTGAAGTGCTAGGTGACCTCCCAAGTGATCTACTTGGCGAGGTCCTAGGTGAGGTTCCTAGCAAGCTTCTTGGTAAGGTCACAAGCAAGCTCAAGTTAACCTACTCAGCGAGCTACTCGGTGAGCTATTAGGTGAGCTCCTAGGTGACCTATTAGTTGATTTCCCATGTGAGTTGGCTAGGAAAGCTATCGGTGAGCTCCCATGCATGTTTTGGGTGAGCTACTCTACAAAATCTCGGAGTGAGCTCAAGTAAATCTACTAAATAAGCTCCTAGGTGTGCTCAAAGGAGCTTACAAGGTGAAATTTCAGGTGATCTCCCAGGGGAGTTTTCAGGAAAGTTCAAGTCAAGTTGATCGATGAGCTCCTAGGTGAACTACTTACTAAGCTCCTAGGTGAGCTCCTAGTGAGCTCAAAGGCTAGCTTGTTGGCAATCTATGAGGTAAGATTACATGCGAGCTACGAGATGAGCTCAAGGTGAGCTGACAAGGCAAACTCAAGGTGAGTTTACAAGGTTAGCTATTAGGTAAACTCCTAGGTGAGTTACTCGAAGAGCTCCCAAAGTGAGCTCAACTCAAACTAATCGAAAGCTCCTATAAGAGCTCCTAGGTGATCTTGTTGGCAATCTCGAGAGTAAGCTTACATGCGAGCTAACAGATTAGCTAAAGGCAAGTTGGCAAGGCATGCTCAAGGTGAGTTGGCAAGGTGAGTTGTCGAGCAAGCTCCAAGGTGAGTTCCTAGGTGAGTTACTTGACGAGCTACTCGGTGACCTCACAAGCAAGCTCAAGTCAACCTACTCGAAGAGCTACTTGGTGATCTGCCATGCGAGTAGTTAGGTGAGTTCCCAGGTGAGTTGTTAGGTGAGCTATTTACCAAGATACTCGATGAACTCTCAGGTGAGCTACCAGACAAGCTAAAGGAAAGTTGGAAAGGTGAACTCCTCAGTGAGCTTAAGGTGAGTGGACAAGCCAAGCTGATAGGTGAGCTCCCATGTGAGTTGGTAAGGTGAGATGTCAGATGAGCTCCTATGTGATTTTTCGAGTGATCTTCTTGACGAGCTCCCGATTGAACTCAAGTCAAGCTACTTGGCGAGCTCAAGGTGAGTTGGCAAGCTAAAATGTCATGTGAGCTCCCAAGTGAGTTTCTAGGTAAGCTTAACTCAAGCTACTCGACGAGCTCCTAGGCAAGCTGTGTGCTGAGCTCCTAGCTAAGCTCCTAGGTGAGCTGTTCGGTGAGCTCCCAGGTGACCTTGTCGATAATCTCTGAGGTGAGCTTACATGCAAGCTACAAGATGAGCTCAAGGTGAGTTGGCAAGGTGATCTGTCAGGCTAGCTCCCAGGTGAGTTACCAAGTGATTTTCTCAACGAGCTCCCAGGTGAGCTCAACTCGAGGTAATAGGTGAGCTCCTAGAAAAGCTCTGAGGAGAGCTACTTGGCGAGCTGTTCGGTGAGCTCCCATGCAAGATGCTAGGTGAGATCCCAAGTGAGCTACTTGGAAAGCTCCCAGGTGAGGTCCCCGATGAGTTGCTTGGAAAGCTCACTAGTGAGCTCACAAGAAAGCTCAAGTCAACCTACTCGATAAGCTACTCGGTGAGCTCCTAGGTAAGCTTCTTGATGAGCTACTTGACAAAATCCAAGGTGAGCTACTAGACAAGGTCAAGGTGAGTTGGGAAGGTGAGCTAATCAGTGAGCTCAACGTGAGATGATAGGTGAGATCCCATGTGATTTTTTGGGTGAGTTCAAGTTGAGCTACTCAATGAGCTCAAGTCGAGCTACTTGGTGAGCTCCTAGGTGAGCTAAAAGTGAGTTAGTAAGGTGAGCTATCAGGTGAGCTCTGAGGTGAGTTTCTAGGCAAGCTCAAGTCAAGTTACTCAATAAGCTCCTGGGCTAGCTACTTGCCAAGCTCCTAGGTGAGATGCTCAGTGAGCTCCCTGGTGAGCTCAAAGGTGAGCTCAAGGTGAGTTGGCAAGGTGAGCTAGAGGTAAGTTAGGAAGGTGAGCTCAAAGTGATCTAACAAGGTGAGCTATCAAGTGAGCTCCTAGACAATTTACTCGATGAGCTCTTAGGTAAGCTCAACTCGAGCTAATTGGAGATATCCTTGAAGATCTCAAGGTGAGATACTTAGCGAGCTATTTGGTGAGCTCCCATGTAAGCTACTAGGTGAGCTACCAAGTGAGCTACTTGGTGAGCTCCCAGGTGAGGTCCCCGATGAGCTGATCGGTGAGATCACATGTGAGCTCAAGTAAATCTACTCGGTAAGCTACTTAGTGAGCTCACATGCAAGCTTTTAGGTGAGATCCCACATGAGCTGTTAGGTGAGGTCTCTAGTGAGTTTCTCGGTAAGCTCACTACTAAGCTCACAAGCGAGCTCAAGTCAACCTACATGACGAGTGCTCGGTCTAGTCAACTCCAAGGCAAGCTACTTGACAAACCCCAAGGTGAGCTACTAGATGAGCTCAAGGAGAGTTGGGAAGGTGATTTCCTCGGTGAGCTTAAGGCAAGCGAGATAGGTGAGCTCCCATGTGAGTTTCTAGGTAAGCTCAAGTTGAGCTCTCGGTGAGCTCCTAGGTGAGTTTTCAAGCAAGCTCAAGTTGAGTGTTTTGACGAGTTCTGGGAAAGCTATTTACCAAGCTCCTAGTTGAGCTCCTATGTGAGATGCTTGGTGAGCTCCTAGATGAGCTGAAAGGTGAGCTCAAGGTAAGTTGGCAAGGCTAGCTCAATTCAAGTTAGGATGGTGAGCTCAAAGTGAGTTGACAAGGTGAGCTTTCAAGTGAGCTACAGGTGAGTTACTCAACAAGCTCTTGGGTGAGCTCAACTCGAGCTAATCGGTGAGCTCCCGAAGAGCTCAAGGTGAGCTACTTGGAAAGCTCCTAGGTGAGGTCCCCGATGAGTTCATCGGTGAGCTCACAAGTGAGCTCAAGCTAACCTACTTAGCGAGTAGCTCGGTGAGCTTCTAGGAGAGCTGTTAGGCAAGCTCCTAGGTGAGCTATTAGATGAGATCCTAGGTGAGATACTTGGATATTTTCTTGACAAACTCCAAGGTGAGCTACCAAATGAGCTCAAGGCAAGTTAGTAATATGAGCTCCTCGGTGAACTCAATATGAGTTGGCAAGGTGATCTCCCATGCGAGTTGGCAAGGCATGCTATTAGGAAAGCTCCCATATGATTTTTCAAGAAAGCTGCTTAATGAAATCACATGTGAGGTCAAGTCAAGTTACTTGGTGAGATCTAGGAAAGCTCAAGGAAAGCTCCTAGGTGAGTGGTAGGTGACCTCCCAAGTGAGCTACTTGGCGAGGTCCCAGGAGAGGTCCCCGGTGAGCTTCTCGGTGAGCTCACAAGCAAGCTCAAGTCAAGCTACTCAGTGAGCTACTCGGTGAGTGCCTAGGTAAGCTGTTAGGTGAGCTCCCAGGTGAGATATTAGTCAAGTTCCTAGGTGAGCTATTTGGTGAGCTATTAGTAGAACTCTGATAGGGGAGCTCCCATGTGAGTTGGCAAGACAAATTGTCAGGCTAGCTCTCATGCACATTTTTGGGTGAGCTACTTGATGAGCTCCAAGGCGAGCTCGAATCAAGCTACTAAGTATGCTCTTGGGTGTGCTCAGGATGAGCTTGCAAGGTGAGTTATAAGGTGATTTCCCAATTGAGTTTTGGGAAAGCTCAAATTGACTTTCTCAATGAGGTCCTAGCCGAGTTTCTTTCTAAGCTCCCAATAGAGCTCCTAGAGTGAGCTCCCAGGTGAGCTCAAAGGTGAGCTTGTTAGTAATATCGAGGTGAGCTTACATGTGAGCTACCAAATGAGCTAAAGGTGAGCTCAAGGTGATTTGGAAAGGTGAGAAGTTAGGCAAGCTCAAGGTGAGTTCCCATGTGAGTTACTCGACGAGCTACTTGGGGAACTGACAAGAAAGCTTAAGTCAACCTACTTGGAGAGCTACTCAGTGATCTCTCAGGTGAGTTGTTAGGTGAGTTCCCAAGCAAATTGTTAGGTGAGATATTTGGTGAGTTGCTTGAAAAAAATTTTAGGTGATCTACCAAATGAGCTCAAGGTGAGTTGGCAAGGTGAACTTCTTAGCAAGCTCAAGGTGAGCTAGCAAGTCAAGCTGATAGGTGAACTCCCATGCGAGTTGGCAAGGTGAATTGTCAGATGAGCTCCCATCTGAGTTTTCAAGTGAGCTGCTTGACAAGCTTCTAATTGATCACAAGTTAAGCTACTTGGCAAGGTGAAATTTCATGAGATCTCCTAGGTGAGTTTGTGGGCAAGCTTAACTCGAGCTACTCAACAAGCTCCTGGGTGAGCTGCTTGCTGAGCTCCTAGATGAGCTCCTAGGTGAGCTACTCGGTGAGCTCCCAGGCGAGCTCAAATGTGAGCTTGTCGGTAATCTCTGAGGTGAGCTTACATGTAAGCTACCGAGATGAGCACAATGTGAGTTAGCAAGGTGAGCTCAAGGTGAGTTGGAAAGTTGAGCTATCGGGATAGCTCCCATGTGAGTTACCATGTGAGTTACTTGATGATCTCCTAGGTGAGCTCAACTCGAGGTAATCGGTGAGCTCCTAGAAGAGATACCAAGCAAGCTAATTTTGAGCTATTCGGTGAGCTCCTAAGTGAGCTGCTAAGTGAGCTCCCAAGTGATCTATTTGGTAAACTCCCAAGTGAGGTCCCTAGCGAGTTGCTAACCAAGCTCACTAGTGAGCTCACAAGTGAGCTCAAGTCAACCCACTTGATGAGCTACTCAGTGAGCTCCCAGGTGTGATGCTTGATGAGCTTCTCGAAAAACTCTGAAGTGATCTACCAGACAAGATCAAGGTGAGTTGGGAAGGTGAGCTAATTAGCAAGCTCGGAGTAAGCTATTAAGGTGAGCTAATAGGTGAGATCCCATATGAGTTTCTGGGTGAGCTATCAGGTGAGCTCCCATGTGAGTTTTTGGGTGAGAGTCTTGAAAATATCCTAAGTGAGCTCAAGTCAAGCTACTCGGTGAGCTCCTAGGGAAGCTAAAAGAGATCACAGTAAGGTGAGCTATCGGGTAAGCTCCTAGGTGAGTTTCTAGGAAAGCTCAAGTCGAGCTACTTGATGAGCTCCTGGGTGAGCTACTTGCCAAGCTCCTAGCTGAGCTCCTAGGTGAGTTTCTTAGTGATCTCTTGGGTAAGCTCAAAGGTGAACTCAAGGTGAGTTGGTAAGGAGAGCTTAAGGTGACTTGGGAAGGTGAGCTAAAAATGAGTTAGCAAGGTGAGCTCACAAGTGAGCTCAAGTCAACCTACTTGGCAAGTTTGCTCGGTGAGCTCATAGGCTAGCTGCTCAAAAAAATTGAGGCAAGCTACTAGATGAGCTCAAGGAAAGTTGGGAAGGTGAGCTCCTCGATGAGCTCAAGGAAAGCTCTTAAGGTGAGATGATAGGTGAGCTCCCATGTGAGTTTATAGGTAAGCTGTTAGGTGAGCTCCCATGTGTGATTTTTGGGTGAGCTTCTTGATAAGCTCCCTGGTGAGCTCAAGTCGAGCTACTCAGTGATCTCTGAGGTGAGTTTTTGGGAAAGCTCAAATCGAACTACTCGACAAGCTCCTAGGTGAGTTGTTCTCTGAGCTCCCAATTAATCTCCTAGGTGAGATGCTCGGTGAGCTCAATGTGAACTCAAAGGTGACCTCAAGGCAAGTTGGCAAGGAAAGCTCAAGGCAAGTTGGCAAGGTGAGTTTAAAGCAATTTGGCAAGGTGAGTGTCAAGCAAGCTCCTAGGTGAGTTACTCCATGAGCTCCTGGGTGAGCTCAACTTGAGCTAATCAGTGAGCTACTTCGTAAGCTTTTTGGCAAGTTCCTAGGAAAGCTACTAGGTGAGCTCCCAAGCAAGCTACTTTGCGAGCTCCCAAGTGAGGTCCCTAGTGAGTTGATTAGTGAGCTCACAAGTAAGCTCAAGTCAACCTACTCGGTGAGTAGCTTGGTGAGCTCCTAGGTGAGCACTAAGATGAGCTCCTAATAAAGTTGTTAGGTGAGTACCTAGGTGAGCTACTTAGACATTTTCTTGATGAACTCGAGGTGAGCTACGAGATGAGCTCAAAGTGAGTTAGCAATGTAATCTAAGGTGAGCTACAGATGAACTCGAGGTGAGCTATCGAGTGAGATCAACTCAAGGTAATCATTGAGATCCCGAGAAGATATCCTAGGTGAGCTAATTTGTAAGCTATTCGGTGAGATCCTAGGTGAAATGCTAGGTGAGATCCCAAGTTAGCTAATTGGCGAGCTCCCAGAAAGGTCCCAGTGAGTTGCTCGGTAAGCTCACTAGTCGGCTCACAAGCGAGCTCAAGTAAACCTACTCGATGAGCTGCTCTATGAGCTCCCATGTGAGCTTCTTGACAAGCTGCTCGAAAAACTCCGAGGTGAGCTACTATATGAGCTCAAGGTGGGTTGGGAAGGTAAGTTAATCAGAGAGCTCAAGGTGATTTGTTAAGGTAAGATTATAGGTGGGCTCCCATGTGAGTTTTTGGGTGAGCTGTTAGGCAATCTCCCATTCAAGTTTTTGGGTGAGTTACTTGAAAATATCCCAAGTGAGCTTAAGTCGAGCTACTCAGCGAGCTCTTATGTGAGCTAAAATTCAGCTCCTAGGTGAGATAAAAGTGAGCTGGTAAGGTGAGTTGTCAGGTGATTTTTTGGGTAAGCTCAAGTTGAGATGCTTAATGAGCTCATGGGAAATCTACTTTCCGAGCTCCCAGCCAAGCTCCTAGGTGTGATGCTCGGTGAGCTTCCAGGTGAGCTAGAAGGAAACATGAATTTGTGTTGACAAGGAGAGCTCAAGGAAAGTTGGGAAGGTGAGCTCAAAACAAATTGGCTAGGTGAGCTATGAAGCAAGATCCATGGTGAGTTACTCGACGAGGTCCTAGGTGAGGTCAACTTGAGATAATCGGTGAGCTCCCAAAAGAGCTAAAGGTGAGATAGTTAGTGAGCTCCTAGGTTAGGTCCCTGGTGAGCTAATAGGTGAGATCACATTCGAGTTCAAATCAACCTACTCGGTGAGATACTCGGTGAGCTCATAGGTGAGTTGTTAGACAAGCTCCCGAGCAAGGTCCCCATGCGAGTTGCTCAAAGCAAGCTCACTAGTGAGCTCTCAAGTGAGCTCAAGTCAACCTACTTGGTGACCTACTCGGTGAGCTCCTAGGTGAACTACTCGACAAAGTCTAAGGTGAGCTACCAAATAAGCTCAAGGTGAGCTCCTAGGTGAGATGCTCGGTGAGCTCCTGGGGAGCTTAAGGTGAGTTAGAAAGGTGAGCTCAAGGTGAGTTAGGAAGGTGAGCTCAAAGTGAGTTGGCAAGGTGAGTTGTCAAGTGATCTCCTAGACAAGTTACTCAATGAGCTCCTAGGAGAGCTTAACTCAAGCTAATCGGTGAGCTCTGAGAAGAGCTCAAGGTGAGCTACTTGGAAAGCTGTTTAGTGAGCTCCCGGCAAGCAAGCTGCTAGATGATCTCCAAAGTGAACTATTTGGTGAGCTCCCGGGTGAGGTCCCCGATGAGCTGATCGGTGAGCTCACAAGTGAACTCAAGTCAATCTACTCGGTGAGCTACACACTGAGCTCCAAGGTGAGCTATTAGGGAGCTCCCAATCAAGCTGTTAGGTGAGCTCCTAGGTGAGCTACTTGGAGATTTACTCGACAAACTCGAGATGAGATACCGACGAGCTCAAGGTGAGTTTGTAATGTGAGTTCCTCAACAAGCTCAATGTGAGCCGGAAAGGTGAGCTCCCGTGCTAGTTGGTAAGGTGTCTTTGTCGGGTGAACTACCATGTGAGTTTTTGGTGTGCTCCTGGGTAAGCTCAAGGAAAGCTGGCAAGTCGAGCTATAAGGAAATCTCCCAAGTGAGTTTTCGGGTAAGCTCAAGTTGAGATGCTGAATGAGCTCCTAGGTGAGCTACTTGCTGACCTCATAGTGAGCTCCTAGGTGAGCTAATCTGTGAGCTTTCAGTGAGTTCAAAGGTGAGCTTGTCAAAAATCTCGAGGTGAGCTTACATTCGAGCTACGAGATGAGCTCAAGGCAAGTTTGTAAGGTGATATCAAGTCAAGTTGGATAGGTGAGCTCAAGGTGAGTTGGTAAGGTGAGATGTCGTGAAGCTCTCCCGGGTGAGTTACTCAATGAAATCCCAGGTGAGCTCAACTCGATCTAATTGGTGAGCTCCCGGAAGAGCTCCCGGGCAATCTATTTAGCAAGCTTCTAGGTGAGCTTCTAGGTGAGGTTCCATGTGAGCTACTTGGTGAGCTCCCAAGTGAGTCCCTTGGTGAGTAGCACAACGAACTCACAAGTAAGCTCATAAGTGAGCTCAAGTCAACCTACTCATAGAGCTACTTGGTGAGCTCCTAGGCAAGCTACTTGGTGAGCTACTCGATGAACTCTGAAGTAAGCTACCAGATGAGCTCAAGGTGTGTTGGAAAAGTGAGCTCCTTAGTGAGCTTAAGGTGAGCTAGCAAGGTGAGCTCTCATGTGAGTTTCTGGGTGAGCCGTAAGGTGAGTTTCTAGGTGAGCTACTCGGTAAGCCCTTTGGTGAGCTCAAGGTGAGCTGGCAAGGTGAGCCATTAGGTGATCTCTAAGGTGAGTTTCTAAACAAGCTCAAGTCAAGCTACTTATTGAGCTCTCTGCTAAGCTCCTAGGTGAGCTGCTTGATGAGCTCTATGTGAGCTCAAAGGTGAGCTTACGGTGAGTTGCTAAGGTGAACTCAATGTGAGTTGGTAAGGTGAGCTATCAAGTGACCTCCTAGTCAAGTTCCCAAGTGAGTTACTCAATGATCTCCCACGTGAGATCAACTCGAGCTAATCACCGAGCTCCCAGAATAACTCCTAGGTGAACTACTTAGCGAGCTCCCGGTGAGCTCCTACGTGAGATCCCTAATTTGTTGTTCAGTGATCTCATAAGCAAGCTCAAGTGAACCTACTCGGTGAGCTACTCGGGCAAGCTCCTAGGTAAGCTTTTAGTAGAGCTCCTAGGTGATCTACTTCATGAGCTTCTCAAAAGCTCGATGTGAGCTACCAAATGAGCTCAAAGTGAGTTGGTAAGGTGAGCCTCTTAATGAACTCAAGGTGAGCTAGCAAGGTGAGCTGATAAGGGACCTCCCATGTGAGTTAGTAAGCTGAGCTATCAGGTGATCTCTCATGTGAGTTTTCAGGTGAGTTACTTGACAAGCTCTCGTGTGAACACAAGTTGAGCTGCTCGGAGAGGTCCTTGGTGAACTTAACGTGAGTTGGCAAGGTGAGATATCGGGAAAGTTCCCAAGTGAGTTTCAAGGCAAGCTCAAGTCAACCCGCTCGATGAGTTCCTATGTGAGCTACTTGCCGAGCTCCTAGCCAAGCTCCTAGGTGAGTTTCTCGGTAAGCTCCCTAGTGAGCTCAAAGGTGAGCTTATCGGTAATCTCTTAGGAGAGACTACATACGAGCTATCAAATAAGCTCAAGGTGTGTTGGAAAGGTGAGCTCAAGGTGAGTTGGTAAGGTGAACTAAAGGTGAATTGGTAAGGTGAGCTATCAGGCAAGCTCCCACTCCATGAGCTCCTAGGTGAGCTACTTACCAAGCTCCTACGTGAGCTCCCAGGTGAGCTAAAAGGTGAGCTTGTGGGTAATATCTAAGGTGATCTTACATGCGAGCTTCCAGATGAGCTCAAAGCAAGTTGGCAAGGTGAGCTCAAGGTGAGCTGATAAGGTGAGTTGTTAGGTGATCTCCTAGGTGATTTCCCATGTGAGTTACTCAAAATGATCCACGGGTTTGCTAACTCGAGCTGATCGTGTGAGCTCCTAGAAGAGTTCTTAGGAAATCTTATCGGTAATCTCTGAGGTGAGCTTATATGCAAGCTACCAAATTAGCTCAAGGTGAGTTGGTAAGGTGAGCTCAAGGTGAGCTCCAAGGTGAGTTCCCAGGTGAATTACTTGATAAGCTACTCGGTGAGCTCACAAGAAAGCTCAAGTCAACCTACTTAGAGAGCTACTCAGTGATCTCCTAGGTAAGCTGTTAGGCGAGTTCCCTAGTGAGTGTTAGGCGAGCTACTTAGTGAGCTACTCAATGAACTCGAGGTGATTTACTAAATGAGCTCAAGGTGAGTTGGCAAGGTGAACTCCTTAGTGAGCTCAAGGTGATATAGCAAGCCAAGCTGATAGGTGAGATCCGATGCAAGTTGGCAAGGTGAGATGTCAAGTGAGCTCCCATGTGATTTTTTGAGTGAGCTACTTGATGTGCTCCCGATTGAGCTCAAGTCAAGCTACTTGGTGAGCTCAAGGAAATTTTTAAGGTGAGATTTCATGTGAGCTCCTAGGTGAGTTTATGGGAAAGCTTAACTCAAGTTGCTCGGCGAGCTCGGGGTAAGCTATTCGTTGAGCTCCCGGTTAAGCTCTAAGGTGAGCTACTTGGTGAGCTCCCAGTGAGCTCAAAGGTGAGCTTGTTGGTAATGTTTGAGGTGAGCTATCATGCTAGCTCCTAGGAAAGTTACCATGTGAGTTAATCGACGAGATCCTAGGAGATCTCAACTCAAGATAATCAGCGAGCTCCTAGAAGAGCTCCTAGGCGAGCTCCTTTACGAGCTATTTGGCGAGCTCCCAGGAAAGTTGCTAGGTGAGCTCCCAAGTGAGCTACTTAGTGAACTCCCAATTGAGCTACTTAGCTAGCTCCCATGTGAGGTCCTTAGTGAGTTGCTCAGAAAGCTCACTAATGAGCTCACAAGTGAGCTTAAGTTAACCTACTTAGCTACTCGGTGAGCTCCCAAGTGAGCTACTTGACAAAATCCAAGGTGAGCTACTAGATGAGTTAAAAGCAAGTATGGAAGGAGAGGTCCTCAGTAAGCTTAAGGTGAGTTGTTAAGGCAAGCTGATATGCAAGCTCCCATGTGAGTTTTGGGTGAGTGTTAGGTGAGCTCCCATGTGATTTTTTGTGTGAGCTTCTTGATGAGCTTCTAGATGAGCTCAATTCGAGATGCTCGGTGAGTTCCTAGGTGTGCTTCTAGATGAGCTCAAGTCAAGATGCTCAGTTAGTTCCTAAGCAAGTTCAATGTGAGATGAGGAGTTCTGGGTGAGTGTTTTCCGCACTCCCATCCGAGCTCCAAGGTGAGATGCTCGGTGAGCTCAAAGGTGAGCTCAAGGTGAGTTGATAAGGTGAGCTCAAAGTGAGTTGGGAAGGTGAGCTCAAAGTGAGTTGGCAAGGTGAGCTCAACTCGAGCTAATCAGAAAGCTCCCAGAAGAGCTCAAGGTGAGATACTTTATGAGCTCCCAAGAAATCTTCTAGGTGAGCTCCCAGGTGAGGTCCTCGGTGAGCTAATTGGTGAGCTCACAAGAAAGCTCAAGTAAACCTACTTGGTGAGGTACTCAGTGAGCTCCTAGGCTAGCTGTTAAGTGAGCTCCTTGGTGAGCTACTTTGAGATTTACTTGACAAACTCTGAGGGGAGCTACTAGATGAGCTCAAGGTGAGTTAGCAATGTGAACTCCTCAACAATCTCAATGTGATCTCCCATGTCAATTGATAAGGCATGTTGTCAAACGAGCTCCCATGTGATTTTTTGGGCAAGATGCTTGATGAACTCACTCGCGAGCTCAAGTCAAGTTGCTCGGTGAGATCTTAGGCAAGCTCAAGACAAGCTAGCAAGGTGAGCTCCCAATTGAGTTTCTGGGAAAGCTCAAGTTGAGCTACTTGATGAGCTCCTAGGTGAGCTACTTGATGAGCTCCTAGGGGAGCTCCTAGGTGAGCTACTCTGTGAACTCCCAAGTGATCTCAAAGGTGAGCTTGTTAGTAATCTCTAAGGTGAGCTTACATGCGAGCTACCAAATGAGCTCAAGGTGAGTTGGCAAGGTGAGACTAAGTTTAGTTGGATAGGTGAGCTCAAGGTGAGTTATGAATTTGAGCTATCGTGTAAGCTCCTAGGAAAGTTCCCAGGTGAGTTACTCGATGAGTTCCTAGTCGAGCTCAACTTGATCAAATCAGCAAGCTCCCAAAAGAGCTCCCATGTGAGCTACTTGGTGAGTTGTTCGGTGAGCTTCTAGGTGAGTTACTAGGTGAGGTTCTAAGTGAGCTACTTGGTGAGCTCCAAGGTGAGGTCCCTAGCAAGCTTCTCAGTGAACTCACAAGTAAGCTCACAAGTGAGCTCAAGTCAACCTACTCAGAGAGCTACTCGGTGAGCTCCCAGGTGAGCTACTTGGCTAGCTACTTGATGAACTCTGAGGTGAGCTATTAGATGAGCTCAAGGTGAGTTGGCAAGGTGAGCTCCTTAGTGAGATTAAGGTGAGCTAGCAAGGTAAGCTCCCATGTAAGTTTCTGGGTGAGATGTAAGGTGAGTTTTAGGGTGAGGCTCAATGAGCTCTGGGGGAGAGCTCAAGGCAAGTTGGCAAGGTGAGCTGTCAGTGATCTCAAGGTGAGCTTACATGTGAGCTACCAGATGAGATCAAGGTGAGTTAGAAAGGCAAGCTCAAGGTGAGTCAGTAAGGTGAGCTCAAGGTGAGTTGGTAAGGTGACCTGTTAGGTGAGCTCCCGGGATAGTTTCTCGGCGAGCTCCAACGTGAGCTCAACTTGAGCTGATTGGTGAGCTCCCCAGGAAGAGCTCCTAGGTGAGCTAGTTGGTGAGTTTTTTGGCAAGCTCCTAGGTGAGCTACCGGGTGAGCTCCCAAGTAAACTACTCGAAATCTCCCGGGCGAGGTCCCCGGTGAGCTCAAGTCAACCTACTCGGTGAGCTTCTTAGTAAGCTCCCAAGCAAGATGTTAGGTGAGCTACTAGAAAAGCTCAAGGTCAATTAGCAAGGTGAGCTCCTGAGTGAGCTTAAGGTGAGCTGATAGGTGAGCTCCCATACAAGTTGGTAAGGTGAGCTCCCATGTGTGTTTTCAGGTGAGCTACTTGATGAGCACCTGGGTGAGCTCAAGTCAAGCTACTTGGTGAACTCCTGGGTGAGTCAAGGTGATCTAGCAAGGTGATTTTTAGGTGAGCTAATGGGAGAGCTATTTTCTAAGCTCCTAGGTGAGCTGTGTGGTGAGCTTCTATGTGATTTCAAAGGCAAGCTTGTCAACAAATCTCGAGGTGAGATTACATGTGAGCTACTAGATGAGATGAAGGTGAGTTGGCAAGGTGAGCTTAAGGTGAGTTGGCAAGGTGAACTCAAGGAAAGTTGGTAAGGTTAGTTGTTAGGTGAGCTCCTAGTCAAGTTCCCAGGTGAGTTACTCGATGAGCTCCCAGGTGTGCTCAACTCAAGCTGATCAGAGAGCTCCAAGAATAGCTCCCAGGTGAGCTACTTGGCAAGTTATTTGTTGAGCTCGTAGGTAAGCTGCTAGGCAAGTTTTCAAGTGAGCTACTTAGCAAGCTCCCAAGCGAGTTCCCGATGAGCTTATTGGTGAGCTCATATGAGGGCTCAAGTCAACCTACTCGGTGAGGTCCCTAGTGAGCTATTAGGTGAGCTCCCAAGTGAGCTGTTAGTCAAGCTCCAATGTGAGCTACTTAGTAAGCTCAGAACCTTATTGGCTTTAATTCAAAAGTTGACAATTTACTCCTTTTAAGTAATCAATTTAAAATAATGGAAGACAATATTGAAAATTGCACACATATTGATTATGGAGTTCAAGTAATTACCTACATCTCCAAGTTCTTATCGAACCGTTCCACTAGTCAAAACTTGTAAGTTACAATAGTACTTTCACAAGAACCTAATGGAAATTTACTTTCCTATCAAGTACACCAGCTCTTCAAAAACTTCTTGGTGATCGGTCAAATTGTTATTCACCTTCGTAATGCACAATATAATTCAGTTCGATCGGCCTTCCCAATGCTATCAATGCGACGCTAGCACTCCAGTTGACAATCCAGGATTTGCAAGTAATTAGTGTGGCTGAATGGGCCTATTGGGTAGTTTATAATTTACTCCCAATCACAAATATTTTGTCTACTATTGCCTAAAATAATAGGCCAATAAACAATACTTGTTAACACATTTCACAAATAAGCTTAACAAATAATAAGCTTGGGTTGTCAATTACAATAGAATGGGTTCCCTATTTATACAAAATTAGGGCCCTTAAAATATGTATTTTCATATTATCTTATGCTAATATTAGCCTCATCCCATAAAATGAATGGGATCAAATATTCCAAAAATCTGGTTTACATGTTTAAATGGGATTACATACCCATATTGGTAGATTTGAATTTTTAATGGGATAAAATCCCAATTGAGTGGCTAAGGATGAAGGGGGCAGTTTTTATATGTTAAAGTGGGTATTCATCCCACATTTGGTGGCATTTAACTTAGGGAAGGTTTTAATAAACCTTATTTCTCCCATTCTCCACGTGGATCTTACCACGCATGGCTTTAAGCCCCAACAACTACTTCACCACCTTCTCTCCTCCACGTGGAAGATTCCACTACAACCACTTTACAAAGGGGCTTAGTGTAATGTATGGTGGCTAAGTGGGTATTATGTGGTTTATAATAATGTTTGAACATTAATATATATAGTGGTTTGGCATATACATGTGTGGCATTTGGAAAGTGGACTTACCAAGTAAATATAATTTCGACCCATGTAATGTGGTAGGGAAATAATTAACTCGGTCATCATGTAGTCCACTTTTCATCTCCCGATAGGCAAATCAAGTGAATTCAATGAGTGATGGCAAGCCACGTGTCACAGTGTAATTCGGTCCAATATTGACCAATTGACTAGAGTTGACTTTCAGCTGTCTGAACTTTGACTAAACATATCTAGAGCTCCCGATGTCCGTTTGTCATGTTCTCATAGTCATTGGAAATATCTTGAGATGATTTTCTACACTAACACCATTTAGGGATGTTTAGGGAACTTTTAGAAATGATCCCCTGATCACACCTCCCCATTGAGAAAGTCTTTTTGTTCCAAAAAGCTTTCATCATTGTCCGAATATGAAAAACTTCTCTTGTCACCTCGAAAGTGCTATTGTAGTAGACCCTTGGGTCTTCTCCTCCAGCCTTCTCACTTTGACAACTATACTCCAATTCTAGGACCTCATGTGGGTTATGGGCCCATGATGCTTCCACTGCGCCACTATGATATTTGAAGAAGACCTCCACGCCTCCGCTTCATGGTGCTAAGTTTCTGAATGAAAACTCAACGCTCCTTCTGTACAGTGCTAAGATTCTTGATATCTAAAAACAAGGATCTTCTTTTACTCTATAACACAACTCTGGCTCTGATTTGATTCCACAGAATCCAAACTGGTTTGAAGGAACTCCATGTTACATAGAGCTTTGATTGATCTGATGTCAATGATGGACAATGCCTTGTCCATTTACAGACCTCAATGCCTCTGATGCATGATTCTAAGCCTCTTTCAAGACCTTGAGCCTCTGATGCATGATGCTAAGCCTCTATAGACCTCAAGCCTCTAATGTATGATGCTAAGTCTATTACAGACCTCAATGCCTCTGATGCATGATGCTAAGCCTCTTGCAAGATCTTGAGCCTCCAATGCATGATGCTAAGTCTGTTGATCAACTACCATTCGTATGTGTGGTCACAATGCCTTGAAACCGAATGACATTTTGAGCTGATCCTTTTAGAGCTCCTCTTGTTGACATACTAATATTAGGTACCACTCTGCTGCACAGTCACAATGCCTCTACATAGAATGAAGTTCTGACCTGATGTCAATGCCAACAATGATTCAGCTACCATTCTGCACATAGTCACAATGCCTCTATATAGAATTAAGTTCTGAGATGATATTTTGAGAACTCTAATGTTTACACAAATGGCGAGATCAATCTCTAAGCTTTATATGAGTTAAATTATGTATCCAAGCTATAACAAGTACTCACAAGTTGATTAGGAGATATTTTTGGAGCATTAATCAAATTTTCTAAGTAAGAAAATCCACTGAGTATTGTAAACCTTTCTCTCAGCATTTCCTCATAGAATTTCATATCCAAACTTAATACTGCATATGATTCATCAATCTTAATTATGTAATATATAATTAAAAAAGTGTTGACATACCCATTTTAAAGGAATTTCAATTTCAGGTATTACAGTCACAGGTTGACTTGTCAACTGGTGGTGGAGTAAAACTTCTTCTACCTTTACAATAGGCCTCCATTCCATCTTTGGCTTGCCATTAATCTGATGGTGAGATGGATGTAGTTTCTAGATATTTTCCACCTGATGCCCATTCCTTTGGCAATGAGCATAAAAATTACTCTTAATCTCCTTCTTCTAGGATGAGGAAGTCTTTCTGCCATTTCTCGACTCCACATGATGAGATTGGTCTTTCTGATTTGCCTTGTTTCGATAAATGGCATCAAATTCTTCATCAATGTCCTTCTCTTACAACATCGGCCACTAAATGATTATGCAATCCACAAAAAGTATAGGGAAAATAATTCCACATCTTCGAAAATCATAAACATACTTCTTAAGCTAAAAAAGTGGATCAGAAGTTTTCTTGTGCTTACGATTATGGTAAGAAACTAGAGGTGGAATCTCATTACCTCTTCACTGATTTCTCTTACCACATCTTTCTTGTGACGACAAAGTATAACTTCCTAGGTGAGTTACTCGACGAGCTCCTAGGTGTGCTCAACTTGAGCTAATCAGTGAGCTTTTAGAATAGCTCCTAGGTGAGCTACTTGGTGAGTTATTTGGCGAGATCCTAGGTGAGATGCTAGGCGAGGTCCCAAGTGAGACACTTAGCAAGCTCCTAAGAAAGTTCCCTGATGAGCTTCTCGGTGAGCTCATATGAGGGCTCAAGTCAACCTACTTGGTGATCTGCTCACTAAGCTCCTAGGTGAGCTATTAGGTGAGCTCCCAAGTGAGCTGTGAGGTGAGCTCCCAAGTGAGTTGTTAGTTGAGCTCTGAGGTGAGCTACTTGGAAAGCTTCTCGATGAACTCGATGTGAGCTACCAGATGAGCTCAAGGTGAGCTTGCAAGGTGAGCCTCAGTGAGCTCAAGGTGAGCTAATATGGGAGCTCCCATGCAAGTTGGCATGGTGAGCTGTTAGGTGAGCTCCCATGTGAGTTTTTAGGTGAGTGACAAGGTAAGCTATCAAGCGAGCTCCCATGTGAGTTTTTCGGGAAAGCTTAAGTCAAGCTGCTGAATGAGTTCTTGGGTGAGCTACTTGCAAAGATCTCACCAAAGATCCTAGGCAAGCTACTCAAGTTAAGTTCCCTAGTGAGGTCAAAGGTGAGCTTGTCATTAATCTATGAGGTGAGCTTACATACAAGCTACTAGATGAGCTCAAGGTGAGTTAGCAAGGTGAGCTCAAGGCGAGTTGGTAAGGTGAACTCAAAGTGAATTGGTAAGCTGAGCTGTCGTCGGTGAGCTCCCACTCGACGAGCTCCCACTTTCTGAGCTCCCAGCCAAACTCCTAGGTGATCTCCTAGGTGAGCTCAAAGGTGAGCTTGTTGGAAATCTCTAACGTGAGCTTACATGTGAGCTACCAGATAAGCTCTAGGTGAGATGGCAAGGTGAGCTCAAGGTGAGTTGACAAGGTGAGCTGTTAGGTGAATTCTAGGTGAGTTCCAAGGCATGTTACTTGAAGAGCTCCTGGATGATCTCAACTTGAGATGATCGGAGAGCTCCCAGAAAATCTCTAAGGTGCACTTGTTGGTAATCTCTGAGGTGAGCTTACATGTGAGCTACCAGATTAGCTCAAGGTGAGTTGGTAACACGAGCTCAAGGAAATTTGGCAAGGTAATCTCAAGGTGAGTTAGTAAGGTGAGCTATAAGGCAAGCTCTATGGTATGTTCCTAGGTGAGTTACTTGATGATCTACTCGGTGAGCTCACATGAAATCTCAAGTCAACCTACTCAGAGAGCTACTCAGTGATCTCCCAGGTGAGCTGTTAGGTGAGTTCCTAGGTGAGCTGTTAGGTGAGCTACTTGGCAAGCTACTCGATGAACTCGAGATGAGCTACCGAGACAAGCTCAAGGAAAGTTGGCAAGGTGAACTCCTCGGTGACCTCAAGGTGACACTGGAAAGCCAAGGCGATAGGTGAGCTCCGATGTGAGTTGGCAAGGTGAGTTGTCGGTGAGGTCCCATGTGAGTTTTTGAGTGAGTTGCTTGACAAGCTCCCGATTGAGCTCAATTTGAGATGTTTGGTGAGCTCAAGGTGAGTTGGCAAGGTGAGATTTCATGCGAGCTCCTAGGTGAGTTTTTGGGGTAGGCTTAACTCGAGAGCTGCTCAAATAGCTCCTAGGTGAGCTACTTGTAAGGCTCCCAGCTGAGCTCCTAAGTGAGCTACTCGGTGAGCTCCCAGGTGAGCTCAAAGGTGAGCTTGTTGGCAATCTCTGAGGTGAGCTTACATGCATGCTACTAGATTAGCTCGAGCTAGTTGGAAAGGTTAGCTTAAGGTGAGTTAGCAAGGTGAGCTATAAGGCTAGCTCCCAGGTGAGTTACCAGATGAGTTACTTGATGAGCTCTCGTGTGAGCTCAACTCAAGGTAATCAGTGAGTTCTCGAAGAGTTACAGGGGAGCTACTTTTTGAGCTATTCATGAGCTCCTAGGTGAGCTGTTAGGTAAGCTCCGAAGTGAGATACTTTGGCGAGCTCCCGGTGAGGTCCCGGTGATTACTCGGCAAGATCACTAGTGAGCTCACAAGAGAGCTCAAGTCAACCTACTTGATGACCTACTCAATGAGCTCCCAAGTGAGCTACTTGATGAGCTTCTTGACAAAATCCAAGGTGAGCTACCAGATGAGCTCAAGGCTAGGTTGGAAGGTGAGCTAATTAGCAAGCTCAAGGTGAGCTATTAAGGTGAGCTCCCATGCGAGTTTTGGGTGAGTTGTTAGGTGAGATCCCATGCAAGTTTCTAGGTGATATTCTTAAAGATCTCTTGGGTGAGCTCATGTTGAGCTACTCGGTGAGCTCCTAGGTGTGCTAAAAGTTAGCTGGTAAGGTGGTGTCATATGAGCTCCTAGGTGAGTTTTCGGGCAAGCTCAAGCCGAGCTTCTCCAAGAGCTCCTGGGTGAGCTACTTGTTGAGCTCCTAGCGAAGCTCCTAGGTGTGATTCTTGGTGAGCTCCCAAGTAAGCTCAAAGGTGAGCTCAAGGTGAGTTGGCAAGGCAAGCTCAAGGTGAGTTGGGAAGGTGAGCTGAAAGTGAGTTAGCAAGGTGTGTGACAAGTGAGCTCTTAGGAGAGTTACTCAACGAGCTCCTAGGTGAGCTCAACTCGATATAATTGTTGAGTTCCTAGAAGAGTTCAAGTTGAGCTACTTGGTGAGATATTTGGTGAGCTCCTAGGCAAGCTACTAGGTGAGATCCCAAGTGAGCTACTTAGCGAGCTCCCAGGTGAGGTCCCTTGCCAGCTAATCGGTGAGATCACATGCGAGCTTAAGTCAACCTACTCAGCAAGCTACTTGGTGAGCTCCCTAGGTGAGTTGTTAGGAAAGCTCCTAGGTGAGGTCCCTAGTGAGTTACTCGGTAAGCTCACTAGTGAGCTCACAAGTGAGCTCAAGTCAACCTACTCAGAGAGCTCCTTAGTGATCTCCCAAGTGCGCTGCCCAACAGACTCTAAGCTGAGTTACGAGATGAGATCAAGATGAGTTGGGAAGGTGAACTCCTAAGTGAGCTCATGCCAAGCTATTAAGGTGAGCTGATAGGTGAGCTTCCATGTATGTTTCTTTCTAAGCTGTCAAGTGAGCTCCCATCCGAGTTTTTGGGTGAGCTACTTGACAAGCTCCTAGGTGAGCTCATGTGGAGCTACTTGGTGAGCTCCCATGTGAGTTTATAGGAAATCTCATGTCGAGCTGCTTGATGAGCTCTTGGGTTAGATACTTATCGAGCTCCCGGTCGAGCTCCTATGTGAGATGCTCGGTGAGCTCCCAAGTGAGCTCAAAAGTGAGCTCAAGGTGAGTTGGCAAGGCGAGCTCAAGGTGAGTTGGGAAGGTGAGCTCAAATCAACTTGGCAAGGTGAGCTATCAAGTGAGCTCCCAAGTGAGTTAATAGATGAGCCCCTGGTTGAGCTCAACTCAAGATAATCACTGAGCTCCATAAAGAGCTCAAGGCGAGCTACTTAGCAAGCTATTCGGTGAGCTCTAAAGAAATCTACTAGGTGAGATCACAAGCAAGCTCCCAGGTGAGCTCCCTGGTGAGGTGATTGGTGAGCTCACAAGTGAGCTCAAGTCAACCTACTTGGTGAGCTACTCAGTGAGCTCCCAGGTGAGCATTTAGGAAAGCTCCTAAGTGAGCTGTTAGGTGAGCTCCTAGGTGAGCTACTTGGAGATTTACTCGATGAACTCTAAGGTGAACTACCAGACAAGCTCCGAGGTGAGATTTTCAGAAATCTCTCGAGGTGAGCTTATATGCAAGCTACAAGATTAGATCAAGGTGAGTTAGAAGGGTGAGCTCAAGGTGAGTTGGCAAGGTGAGCTCAAGGTGAGTTAGCAAGTTGAGCTATTATGTGAGCTCCAAGGTGAGTTCCAGGTGAGTTACTCGATGAGCTACTCGGTGAGCTCACAAGCAAGCTCAAGTCAACCTACTCAGAGAGATACTCAATGATCTCCTAGGTGAGCTAGTAGGTGAGTTCCCTAGTAAGTTGTTAGTCAAGCTACTTGGTGAACTGTTCGATGAACTCTAAGGTGAGATACTAGACAAGCTCAAGGTGAGTTAGCAAGGTGAACTCCTCTGCGAGCTTAGGGTGAGATGGCAAGCTAAACTAATAGGTGAGTTCCCATGCGTGAGTTAGCAAGGTGAGATGTCAAGTGAGCTCCCATGTGAGTTTTTGAGTGAGATGCTTGATGAGATCCTCATCGAGCTCAAGTTGAGTTGCTTGGTGAGTTAAAGGGGAATTGGCAAGGCAAGATGTCATGTGAGCTCCCAGGTGAGTTTCCAAGTAAGCTTAACTTGAGCTACTCGACGAGCTCCTAGGTGAGCTATTTCCGAGAACCCAGTTAAGCTCCTAGGTGAGCTACTCGGTGAGCTCCCAGGCAAGGCTGAAAGGTGATCTTGTAGAAAATCTTTGAGGTGAGCTTACATGTGAGCTACAAGATGAACTAGAGGTGATTTGGCAAGGTGAGCTATCGAGGCTAGCTCCCGGGTGAGTTACAGGTGAGTTACTCGAGCGAGACCCGGGTAAGCTCAACTCGAGCTAATCGGTGAGCTCCATGAAGAGATCCCAGGTGAGCTACTTTGCGAGCTATTCGATGAGATCCTAGATAAGTTGCTAGGTGAGCTCCCAAGTGAGCTACTTGGTAAGCTCCCAAGCGAGGTCCTTGGTGGGTTGCTCAGCTAGGTCACTAGTGACCTCACAAGTTAGCTCAGGTAAACCTACTCGGTGAGCTTCCAGGTGAGCTGCTTGACAAGCTACTCAACAAAGTCTGAGGCAAGCTACCAGATGAGCTCAAGGTTAGTTGGGAAGATGAGCTCCTCAGTGAGCTCAAGGTGAACTATTAAGGTGAGATGATAGGTGAGCTCTCATGTCATTTTTTGGGTGAGCTATCATGTGAGCTCCCATGCAAGTTTTTGGGAGAGCTACTTGATGAGCTCTCGGGTGAGCTCAAGTTGAGCTGCTTAGTGAGCTCCTAGGTGAGCTCAAAGTGAACTGGCAAGGTGAGCTAGCTATCAAGAAAGCTCCCAAGTGAGTTTTTGGTAAGCTCAAGTCTAGCTACTTGATGAGCTCCTGGGTGAATTGCTTTCCGACCTCATAGCCGAGCTCCTGGGTGAGATGCTTGGTGATATCTTGGGTGATCTCAAAGGCAAGCTAAAGGTGAGTTGTCAAGGTGAGCTCAAGGTGATTTGGTAAGGTGAGCTCAAAGTGAGTTTGCAAGGTGAGTTATCAAGTGAGGTGCAAGTAAGTTACTCAATGAGCTCTGGGCAAGCTCAACTAAAGCTAATTCAAGATCTCCCAAAAGAGCTCAAGGTGAGCTACTTGGTAAGTTGTTTGAAGAGATCCTAGGCAAGCTGCTAGGTGAGCTCCCAAGTGAGCTACTTAGTGAGCTCCCAGGTGAGGTCCCCGATGAGCTGATCATCAAGCTCACAAGGGAGTTCAAGTCAACCTACTAAGCGAGCTACTCGAGGAGCTCCCGGGTGAGCTACTTGGAGATTTTCTCGAAGAACTCTAGAGTGAGCTACTAGATGAGCTCGGGGTGAGTTGGTAATGTGAGCTCTGAGTGAGAAAATGCAAGCTGGAAAGGTGAGATCTCATGCAAGTTGGCAAGACATGCTATCGGTGAACTCCCATGTGATTTTTCAAGCAAGCTACTTGACCAACTCACAGTGAGCTCAAGTCAAGTTACTCGGTGAGCTCTTGGGTAAGCTCAAGGGCAATGTGAGCTCCTAGGTGAGTTTTTGGACAAGCTAAAGTCGAGTTACTCAATGAGCTCCTAGGTGAGCTACTTACCAAGCTCCCTAGGGAGATCCTAGATGAGCTACTCTATGAGCTCCCAAGTGAGCTCAAAGGCAAGCTTGTTAGAAATCTCTAAGGTGAGCTTACATGTGAGATCAATTCAAGTTAGACATATGAGCTCAAGATGATTTGGTAAGGTGAGATCAAGTCAAGTTAGATAGGTGAGCTCAAGGTGAGTTTGTAAGGTGAGCTATCGGGTGAGGTCCCATGTGAATTCCTAGGTGAGTTACATGATGAGCTCCCAGGAGAGCTATTCAGTGAGCTACTAGGTGAGGTTCCAAGTTAGCTACTTGGTGAGCTCGTAGGTGAGGTCTCTTACGAGTTGCTTAGTGAACTCAAAAGTGAGCTTAAAAGTGAGCTCAAGTCAACCAACTCGGAGAGCTACTTGGTGAGATCCTAGGTAAGCTACTTGGCAAGATGCTCGATGAACTCGAGGTGAGCTACCAGATGGGCTCAAGGTGAGTTTGAAAGGTGAGATCCTTAATGAGCTCAAGGTGAGCTAGCAGCAATGAGCTCCCATGTGAGTTTCTGGGTGAGATGTGAGGTGAGTTTCGGGTGAACTACTCGGTGAGCTCTTGGGTGAGCTCAAGGCAAGCTGGCAAGGTGAGTTCTTAGGAGATCTCAGAGGTGAATTTCAGGACAAGCTCAAGTCAAGCTACTTGTCAAGCTCCCAACCGAGCTCCTAGGTGAGCTACTTGATGAGCTCCTAGGTAAGCTCAAAGGTGAGCCTATCGGTAATATTTGAGGTGAGCTTACATGTGAGCTACCAGATGAGATCAAGGTGAGTTAGAAAGGTAAGTTCAAGGTGAGTTGGCAAGGTGAGTTGGTAAGGTGATCTATCAGGTGAGCTCCTAGGAAATTTCCTAGGAGAGTTACTCGACGAGCTCCCACATGAGCTAATCTCGAGCTAATTGGTGAGCTCCCAGAAGAGCTCCTAGGAAAGCTACTTGGAGAGTTATTCGGTGAGTTCCCGGGTAAGCTGCTAGGAGAGCTCCCAAGTGAGCTACTTAACAAGCTTCCAGACGTGGTCCTCGATGAGCAACTTGGTGAGCTAACAAGTGAGCTCAAGTCAACCTACTCGATAAGCTTCTCGGTGATTTCCCAAGTGAGCTGTTAGGCAAGCTCCTAGGTGAGCTATTAGGTGAGTTCCCGGGTGAGGTACTTGGTGAGCTATTTGACAAACTTTGAAGCTAGCTACTAGATAAGCTCAAGGTGGGTTGACAAGGTGAGCTCCTGAGTGAGCTTAAGGTAAGCTGATAGGTGATCTCCCATGTAAGATGGTAAGGTGACCTCCCATGTGAGTTTTCGGGTGATCTACTTGATGAGCTCCTGGGTGAGCTCAAGTTGAGCTTCTTGGCGATCTCCGGGTGAGATCAAGGTGAGCTGTCAAGGTGAGCTATCAGGTGAGCTCCTGGGTGAGCTATTTTGTAATCTCTAAGCTAAGCTCCTAGGTGAGCTACTTGGTGAGCTCCCAGGTGAGCTCAAAGGTGATCTTGTTGGTAATATTTGAGGTGAGATTACATGCGAGCTACAAGATGAGCTCAAGATGAGTTGGCAAGGTGAGCTTAAGGTGAGTTGGTAAGGTGAAATCAAGGTGAGTTGGTAATGTGAGCTGTTAGGTGAGCTCCTAGTCAAGTTCCTAGGTGAGTTACTCGATGAGCTCAAGGGTGAGCTCAACTCGATCTGATCGGTGAGCTCCTAGAACAGCTCCTAGGTGAGCTACTTGGTGAGATGTTTGGTGAGCTCCTAGGAGAGCTAGTAGGTGAACTCCTAAGTGAGCTACTTATTGAGATCCAAGGTGAGATCCCTGATAAGTTACTCGGTGAGCTCAAGTCAACCTACTCAGTGAGCTCCCAGGCGAGCTCCTAGGTGAGCTATTAGTTGAGCTCCCAGGTGAGCTATTTGGTGAGTTACTTGAAAAACTCTGATGTGAGCTACTAGAGGATCTTAAGGCGAGTTTGCAAGGTGAGCTCCTCAGCAAGCTCAAGGCGAGTTGGCAAGGTGAGATGATAGGGGAGATCCCATGCGATTTGGCAAGGTAAGCTATTAGGTGAGATCCCATGTGAGTTTTTGGGTGAGCTACTTGATGAGCTTCTGTTTGAGCTCAAGTCAAGCTTCTCGGCGAGCTCCTGGATGAACTAAAGGTGAGCTAGCAACACGAGCTTTTAGGTGAGCTCCGAATAAAGTTTTCAGGTATGCTCAAGTCGAGCTTCTCGATGAGTTCTTGGATGACCTGCTTGCTGAGCTCCTAGGTGCACTACTTAGTAAGCTCCTAGGTGACCTCAAAGGTGAGTTTTTTGGTAATCTCTGAGGTGTGATTACATACGAGCTACTAGATGAGATCAAGGTGAGTTGGCAAGGTGAGCTCAATGTAAGTTGGTAAGGAAAACTCAAGGTGAATTGGTAAGGTGAGATGTCAGGTGAGCTCCCACTCCATGAGCTCCTGGGTGAGCTACTTGCCGAGCTCCCAACCAAGCTCCTAGGTGAGCTCGTAGGTGAGCTCAAAGGTGAACTTGTCGGCAATCTCTGAGGTGAGCTTACTTGTGAGCTACCGGATGAGCTCAAGGAGAGCACAAGATGAGTTGACAAGGTGAGCTATTAGGTGAGCTCCAAGGTGAGTTCCCAAGTGTGTTACTTGAAGAGCTCTGGGTGAGCTCAACTCGAGTTGTTTGGTGATCTCCCACAAGAGCTCCCAGTGAGCTTGTCGGCCAATCTTTGAGGTGAGATTACATGTGAGCTACTAGATTAGCTTAAGGTGAGTTAGTAAGGTTAGGTCAAGGTGAGTTGGTAAGGCAAGCTCAAAGTGAGTTGGCAAGGTGAGCTATCAGTGCAAGCTCTAATGTGAGTTCCCAGGTGAGTTACTTGGTGATCATCTTAGTAAACTCAAAAGAAATCTCAAGTTAACCTACTCGAGAGCTACTCGGTGATCTCCCAGGTGAGTTTTTATGTAAGTTCCTAGGTGAGCTACTTGGTGACCTACTCGACGAAATCTGAGGTGAGCTACCAGATGAACTCAAGGTGAGTTGGCAAGGTCAAATCCTCAGCAAGCTCAAGGTGAGCTGGCAAACTGAGCTGATAGTTGAGATCCCATGTGAGTCTATAAGGTGAGCTATTAGGTGAGCTCCCATGTGAGTTTTCGAGTGAGCTACTTGATGAGCTCCCAATTGAGCTCAATTCAAGCTGCTTGGTAAGCTCAAGGTGAGTTGGCAATGTAAGATGTCATATGAGCTCCTGGGAGAGTTTCTTGGTAAGATTAACTCGAGCTACTCAAAGAGCTCCTGGGTGAGCTACTTACCAAGCTCCTAGCTGAGCTCCTAGTGAGCTGCTTGGTGACCTCCAAGGTGAGCTCAAAGGTGAGTTTGTTGGCAATCTCTGAGGTGAGCTTATATGTAAGTTACCAGATGAGATCAAGGAAAGTTGGAAAAGTGAGGAAAAGGTGAGTTGACAAGGTGAGCTAGAAGGCTAGCTCCCAAGTGAGTTACTCAATGAGTTCCCATGTGAGCTCAACTCAAGTTAATCGAGTAGCTCCTAGAAGATCTCCCTGGAAAGCTAGTGTGAGCTATTCGGTGAGATCCCAGGTGAGCTACTAGGTGAGCTCCCAAGAAACCTACTTAGTTAGCTCCCAAGCGAGGTCCATGGTGAGTTACTCAGAAAGCTCACTAGTTAGATCACAAGCGAGATCAAGTCAACCTACTTGATGAGCTGGTTGGTGAGCTCCCAGGTGAGTTGCTTGACAAAATCTAAGATGAGCTACCAGATGAGCTCAAGGAGAGTTGGGAAGGTGAGCTAATCAAAGAGCTCAAGGCGAAGCTGATAGGTGAGCTCCCATGCAATTTTCTAGGTGAGATTTTAGGAGATATCCCATGAAAGTTTTTGGGTGAGCTACTTGACAAGCTCCTGGGTGAGCTCAAGTTGAGCTACTCATCGGGCTACTAGGTAAGCTAAAAGTGAGCTGGTAAGGTGAGCTCTCGGGTGAGATTTTGGGCAAGCTAAACTTGAGCTACTCGATGAGCTCCTAGGTGAGTTTCTTATCAAGCTCCCAGCCAAGATCCTAGGTGTGATGGTGGGTGAGGTCAAAAGTGAGCTATAGGTGAGTTAGCAAGGTGAGCTCAAGGTGAGTTGGGAAGGTGAGCTCAAAGTGAGTTGGCAAGGGGAGCTGTCAAGCGAGCTCCCAGGTAAGTTACTTGACGAGCTCTTGGGTGATCTCAACTCAAGCTAATTTGTGAGCTCCTAGAAGAGCTCAAGGCAAGCTTCTTGGTGAGCTATTTAGTGAGCTCCTAGGTAAGTTGCTAGGTGAGCTCCCAATTGAGCTACTTTGTGAGCTCCTAGGTGATGTCCTGGGAGAGCTGATTGATGAGATCACATGTGAGCTCAAGTCAACATACTCAACGAGCTGCTCATTGAGCTCCTAGGTGAGCTATTAGGTGAGCTCAAAGGTAAGTTGTTAGGTGAACTCCGGGTGAGGTCCTCGGTGAGTTACTCAGTAAGCTCACTAGTGAGCTCACAAGCAAGCTCAAGTCAACCTACTCAGTGACCTGCTTAGTTAGCTCCCAGGTGAGCTACTCGATAAGGTCTGAGGTGAGCTACTAGACAAGCTCAAGGTGAGTTAGGAAGATGAGCTCCTTAGTAAGCACAAGGTGTGTTATTAAGGTGAGATGATAGGCGAGCTCCCATACAAGTTTTTGGGTAAGCTGTCAAGTGAGCTCCCATGTGTGTTGTTAGGTGAGCTACTTGACAAGCTTTGGGGTGAGCTCAAGTTGAGGTACTTGGTGAGCTCCCATGTGAGTTTCCAGAAAAGCTCAAATCAAGCTGCTTAACAATCTTCTAGGTGAACTACTTGCCGACCTCCCAACCGAGCTTCTAGGTGATGCTCAGTGACCTCCCAGGTGAGCTCAAAGGCGAGCTCAAGGTGAGTTCACACGGTGAGTTGGGAAGGTGAGCTCAAAGTGAGTTGGCAAGGTGAGTACATCAAGCGAGCTCCCAGTCGAGTTACTAGATGAGCTCCTAGGTGAGCTGCTCGACAAACTTTGAGGCAAGCTACGAGACAAACTCAAGGTGGGTTTGCAAGGTGAGCTCCTGAGTGAGCTTAAGTTGAGTTGATAGGTGAGCTCTCATGCAAGTTTGTAAGGTGAGGTCCCATGTGAGTTTTCAAGTGAGCTACTTGATGAGCTCCTGGGTGAGCTCAAGTCAAGCTATTCGGAAAGAGCTCCTAGGCAAGCTCAAGGTGAGATGGTAAGGTGAGCTGTTAGGTGATCTCTTTGGCGAGTTGTTTTTCAAGCTCTCGGCCTAAGCTCCTAGGTGAGGTACTCAGTGAGCTCCTAGGTAGGCTCAAAGGTGAGCTTTTCTACAATCTCTGACATGAGATTACATGCAAGCTACTAGATGAGCTCAAGGTGAGTTGGCAAGGTGAGCTTAAGGTGAGTTTGCAAGGTGAACTTAAGGGAAGTTAGTAAGGTGAGCTATTAGGTGAACTCCTAGTCGAGTTCCTAGGTAACTTACTCGATGAGCTCCCAAGTGAGCTCAACTCGAGCTGATTGGTGAGCTCCCAGAATAGCTCCTAGGTGAACTACTTGACAAGCTATTAGGTGAGATCCCAAGTGAGCTATTTGGTGAGCTCCCGTGTGAGTCTGTTAGGTGAGCTCCCAAGTGAGCTACTTGGTGATCTCCGGTGCAAGGTCCCTAATGACCTGCTCAGTGAGCTCATAAGTAAGCTCAAGTTAACCTACTTGGTGAGCTACTCGGTGAGGTCCCATGTGAGTTGTTAGGAGAGCTCCTAGGTGAGTGCTAGTCGAGCTCCTAGCGGAGCTACTTGGCGAGCTACTCAATGAACTCGATGTGAGCTACTAGACAAGCTTAAGGAAAGTTCACAAGGTGAGCTCCTTAGCGAGCTCAAGGTGAGCCGACAAGGCAAGGCGATAGGGGAGCTCCCATGCAAGTTGGCAGGTGAGATATCACATGAGCTCTCATGTGAGTTTTAGGGTGAGCTACTATTGGTGACAAATCACAGCACCCCTGGGACTCTGCAACACGATGGGTTGAAAGTCTCAGTGCGATTACACAACATGGAGCTTTTCCCAAGTGTGGGATCTCGCGAAATGGAAAAGCTCTGGATGAAGGCCGGATCCTATTCCTTTGTTCGGATGCACCAATAAAATGCAGAGTTTACCCAAAAAACCCTAATCTAACTACTAAGGAGATAGGGAGAGAGAAATGCATGAAAATAAATCTAAGCTAAGGAGGTGATGCACCGAGGAATGTTGAACATTTGCTTTGCAAAAATAAACACAGACCATACAGATGTAACACAACACCATGCACAGATAGCCAAAATGCAATAAAAGATCAAAAATGACAGTAATAAATATGTAAGAGGGTTTAGAAGCAACCACAGACACACATATATTGCTCAAGGATCGATTCAATACATTGCAATGGCCAAGAGGCAAAAAACGGCGTTACAGTCCATATGGGAGGTTTGGAAACTCCACAAATCCTCTTGCGAGCAGGAGAGAAGGGAGGATGCAAAATAGAAATGTCCAACCCTGAGAAAAAGCCCATCCTTTACAGTTTATAGAAGGGAAAGAGATGGAGAAGTGAGAAAATCGAGATTTTCCTAACCACCTCCAAGACTGCGCCTAACTCCATTCGTCATGGTGGTAGGTAAGAACCTCAACGACCAAAAATGGCGAACTATCATATTTCCCGCAGCAGGCCTGTTCTAGTCAGGTTCGGGACTCTCTTCTGCATCCGCATCGAGGCTTGGAGGACACCGCAAAGCATGTGTTTGATGTTCGTGCTTTCCGAAACCCGCATCCGCCGCTATTACCAAATTTCCTTTATTTTCGAGTTCGGGGTGTAACTTGCACATGCATTGGGTTTGGGAGGTGGCGCAACATGTTTTCCCCATGCTTTTCTGACTTGTTCGGCCGACCCGGAAACCTGATTTCCCTTTGCTGTCGGGTTTTGAAGACCCCCCGACATGTTCTTGCACCATGTTGTTCCGCTCCCGAAACCCGCCTTGCCTTGCATCAGGATTTGCGACCCTTCCGACATGTTCTCCTGGCTTTCTCACCCAACTTGCTTTGTATTTACCCAGGGAGGGAAAATATACAACAATTTGGTGACTCACGGGGTTACCTACCTACTAGGTAGAAGATCAATGGCCTTTTAGCAATCCATTGGGCATGGAGTCATAAGCAATAACCCGAAACCGACCTGATACCGCAACTCCTTCTCCGAGAACACGCTGAACCATAGAAAACCAACCCAGGAGCAACAAAACCTATGCCAAAGCACTTAGGGAAACTGAAACCTAACTACAACAAGACAATGTGCATACGCAATTAGAGGAATTGAAATCTAGGCTAATATTCACAAGGGTACAACTTTTCTCTTTTAGTAGCAATGTTTAAGATAGATTCCGTGGATCGGAATCGGGAGTTCTTCTCCGTCCAATGTAGACAATTGGAAGGAATTGTTGTTCTTACATCCGTGAAAATGTAGGGGCCACTCCAAATGGAATCAAATTTGGAATGCCTTCCCGGTTTTGCCCGATCTGTATCCCATTTCAGAACTAAGTCTCCTTCCGAGAAGGTCCTTGCTCTTGCTTTTTTATCAAACCATCTTTTCACTAAGGCCTGATCTTTCTCAATTGTTTGAGCTGCATGCTCTCTAATTTCTTCCAATTCCATCAACTCTGCATACCTAGCCTCCATTGGTTTGAACTCAGCCAACTCCAATTGCTTCATGAACTCCAATGCACGGAGTTCTAATGATATAGGCAATACTGCCTCTTTTCCATAGACCAACTTGTAAGGGGAATTACCTGTAGACCTCTTCGGTGTTATTCTATCAGCCCATAATGCTGATTTTAGCTTGGTATGCCATGTTCTTTGATTTTCATCCAGAGTCCTCCTGATGATCCTTAGAAAATTTTTTGTTCGTGGACTCTGCTCTGTCTATTACCCCCGGGTAATAATTTGAAGAGGTGCTCAAATAGATTCCATTCTTGATGGCCCATTCTGTAATCTTGGAACCTATGAATTCCAATGCATTATCGATATGATAGTGGCAAAGCACACCGAACCCTGGTCACTATTCCTTTATAAAACTCTAGTATATTAGACTCGTTTGCATCTTTGAGTGCTATTGCTTGATCCACTTGGTGAAGTAGTCCGTTGCCGTGAGAATCCACTTGTGCCCTTGGCTTGAGTTTGGGTTGATGACCCCAACAAAGTCCAATCCCCATTGCATAAATGGTTGGTCAACCAAGATTGGGTGCAATGGAAGTGCTGCTAGTCTTTCTTTTCCTGTGAAGAGTGCACATTTCTTGCACTTTCTTATCCATGTATAGCAGTCATTGAACACTGTGGGTGAATAATACCCTGCTTTCATTATCTTGAGAGATGTTACTCGTGGGGAAAAATGTATGCCGAATCTCCATCATGAAAATCTTGTAACACCCTCTCAATTTGACCTGTCCCAATGCACCTCAATAGAACTCCATTGACGTCCCTTTTGAACAAAGCACCATCAACAAGCACATATGGAATAGCTTGTAATCTAAAGTACCTTCTCTTTGCTTTTCTCATTTACGAAGGCATAGGCCTGTCGTCTGTAGGAAGTGTATTATACTCTGGGTCCAAGAAGGAGTAGGCACATCATCATTTTCATGTTCTTGACCATCCTGTAGCACCAAGGTAGTCTCTTTTTCATCACCTGCTTCAACTTGTTGACTCAAGGCTAGTTGTTCACATAGTCCCTTTCCACGTACTAGCTTTGTGACCTTGATCTCAATGTCATATTCCATGACATGAGTTATCCATCCTGCATGCTTCTCATTCAGATCCTTGTTTAGAAGGAAGTCCTTAACTCCCACATGAGAGACCATCAATTGGATCTTGTTGTTTGAGACAAGGTGCTTGAATTTCTTTAAACTCCTGATCACTGCAAGGACATGCTTTTCAATGAAAGAGTACCTTGTTTCATATTCCTCCAAGCCTTGACTGAAGAAAGAAATTGGTTGCTCTAACCCTTCTTTGTTTTGTTGTGCCAGGATTGCAGAAATTGTGTCTCCACCACCGAAGGCATATAACATGAAATCTTTGGAGAAGTCTGGATTGACAAGAGTCGGAGCTTGAGATATAGCTTCCTTTATTGCCTCAAAACTTGCCTTGCCTTCAGATGTCCACTTAAATGCCATGCTCTTCTTTAACATCAGCATTATTGGTTTTACGAGAGCTGCAAAGTTTGGAACAAACCTGTGGACAAAATTGATCCTTCCTAAGAAGCTTTGAAGAGCCTTCTTGTGACTTGGCAATGGCAAAGCTTGAATTGCTTCGACTCTCTCTGGGTCAATCATCAACCCTTCCTTTGAAACAATATGGCCTAGAAGTTTTCCCTCGTGAGCCAAGAATATGCATTTTTTGGGATTCAATGATACCCCAAATCTTCTACACCTCTGAAATACCTGCCTTAGATGAAAGAGGTGATCCACTGCATTTTTTGAGAATACAGTGATGTCGTCAAGATATATTAGAACTATTTTATTGATCAACCCCTTAAATGCCATATCCATTGCCCTTTGGAAGGTGGCTCCAGCATTTGATAGCCCAAATGGCATCTTCTTATAGGCATATGTTCCCCATTTGGTAGTGAAAGTTTTCTTGAATTGGTCATCTTCTTTCACCATCACCTGATTATACCCTGAGTAGCCATCTAGGAGGGAGAATCTCTCTGAACCAGATACTACTTGCAATATTTGTTCCATTGAAGGAAGTGGGTAATGATCTTTGAGAGATTCCCTATTGAGGTCCCAGAAATCTACACACAACCTGATTTCTCCGCTTTTCTTCCTGATCGGAACCAAGTTCGTAACCCAGCTTGAGTGCTTGATCGGGAATATAATGCTTGCCTCTATTAGATTGTTAAGCTCTTTTTTCATTAGAGGCTCTATGTGAGGGTTGATCTAGCCTCTGTCTACCGATGGGCTTAGCATCCGGATCCAATTCTATGGTATGTTGTGCCAAATTTGGATCGAATCCTCTTAAGTCTTCATAGCTCCAAGTGAAGACATCTGGAAATTCTTGGCAAAGCTGTATGAAATCTGATTTCTCCTGCTCAGTGGCCACTTTACCGATTTGAAGTGTTTTGCCTTCCCAACTGCACTGGCTCGAATCTTCTCTCTTGACCTGTATGTTAGCCTTTTCCTTACGAAACTGGTCGTTAGGGTTGAAGATAGACTCCAACGTTACTAAACCCTTGGGAAGCTTGTTTGTCCATAGCTGCACCACTTGATCTCCATATTGCTGCTCTAGCCTGTCCTGATTCCTAGCTGAGAATTCAGCTTCTTCTTGCAAGAAATTGGCGATCTGTTGATTGTTCTCAAACACCGCCGGCTTGTGTTATTATCTGGAACTGCTGGCCTTACGACCATATGGATGTGTGGCTGCATTTTTTCTCTTCTAATGTTGTCAACCACATCGAAGGTTGCTCCAACTGCTACGAGCCTGTCTGCGGCTTCATTTTTCTTCCTGGGTATGGATACAATGTTGAAAGCTTTGTAATCCTCAATGAGGTCCCATACCCTATTCTTGTAGCTCCTTAGCAAGTCATTCTTTGTAGCATGTTGTCCTCTAACTTGGTTGACAATTAGCTCACTATCTCCAAACACCTGTAGGTTCTTTATGCCCCTTTTCCTGGCTTGGTGAATTCCATGAATCAAGGCCTCATATTCAGCGGTGTTGTTTGAACAAGAAAATTGGAAACGAAAAGCTGAATAATACTTGATGTCTTATGGTGAAATCAACATTGCACCACCTCCAGCACCTTGTCTGCTTCTCGAACCATCGAAGAATAATTTCCAAACTTTGTCTTCATCTTTTTGTTCAGGCTGAATGATGTCGGGAATGGGTGAATTTTCTTCGTGTACACAATACACACCCAATTCAGATTCTTCAATTTCCTTGTATGGGTCGAATTCATGGATTTTGTTTTCCCATTCATCCAAAGTTAAATCAGGAATTCCCTCGACCTTAGTACCTGCTTCTAGATCACTTGAACACTCCTCCTGATCAAAGGCTGAGCAATTTGCATTGATAGGGCCTGGTACATGAGGCTCAATATGGAAATTGGCAATTGATTCTGACCGATTATTGCTTTAGCTCCATACCTTGTCCTGAAAATCATGTGTGACCAATCTGCAGATAAATATCCACCGATTTTTGTAGTGAAGTCCCTTGATAGACACAACGCAAAGAGTGGCGGAAGGTCAATTACAGACACATCTTGTAGGACTGTAACATTAGGACATGAATGTAGTGTTAGGCTTAACCCTTTGATGACCCCAACTGTTCCCACTACCGTTCCATCTAGTTGCACTACTCCTTTCAACACTGGTTCATACTTCAGACCCAATTGATCTGCTATCTGCTTGGCATCACTGAACTACTTGCTCCTGAATCTATCATGCAGTTGTGCACCAAGTGGTTTCCAACAATCAATGAAACATAGAAAGGTGGAGGCTTCAAATTTTTCCTTGTCTGGCCCCCATCATGTTGCACTGCATTAGTGAGAACTTTCTCATGTCCCTGGTTTGATACATTTGTGGCAGACCAATTAGCCATTGCAGCTTGCAATAAGTCTCGTTGTCCCGGGATCGCAAGTGATTCCCACATGGAAATGTTCACATGTGTCTTCTTCATTTGATCGATGATGTTGAAAGGGGATGAATTGTCCTTTTACTGCCCCTTACTTGGTGCAACCTTTTCTGGAGCTTGAACAGTGCGTGTGTTGCTACAACAGGTACCTTAAGCTGATTTTGCACATTTGGAGCTATGTTTGGTCTACTGACCCCCTGTTGTGTAAGAGTGGGTTGAGAAACAACTGGATTGGGTGGTTGTTCCTCTACTATGCCTCTCTTCTTTGACCGTGTGTTGGCAGCCACGCCTTGAAAAGGCTGTTGGTTAACTCCACAGAAGTCTTCCGTTTGCCAATTGGCCAATGTGGTTTCTGTCGGAGGTCCTTCTTGTTGCATTCCTTGCTGCTGATTCTCTTCTTGTCTTGGTTCTTGAGGCACACCAATGGTTTGCACCATCAAGGCCTGATTCAGTGCACCATTGAAACATGCTGACTGATTGTGAGGGAGATTGCAAGGGTAACACCAGTCATACTCCTGTGCCATGTTGTTTTGCATTGGAACCAAGGCTCTCGAGGACGTCGCTGTATTTGGATCATATGGCCGAAATGGCCTGGTAGCTTGAGGTTGTCCTTGGTTTTGGTTTTCAGCCTGAGGTGGTGGTGGCCTATTCTATTGGTATGATGGCCTACCTTGGTACTATGCTTGAGGCTGATATGGTCTAGCACTTTAAGCTTGCTATCTTTTGATAGTCACAAGCTCATTTCCGAGGTTCTGCAGTTGTTTCATAACCTCCTGCAATTCCTTTGAAGTATTTGAAGATGTGGATGCCTCATTATTGCTTTGATTTCTAGGAGTTGGAATGGGATTCAACTCTGGTGCTTGACTGGTTGTAGGATTTCCCATCTCTGGATAGAAAGGCATCGGCGGCCTTGGTGCAAGCTTGCCAGCTTGGATCAAACAGTTCTCTTCTCTAATTGTTGTGTCATAGGCCCCTAGCAGCGTTGTCCCTCCCATTGACTGGATCATCATGGCTATGTCCGAATTTATAGCCTTCAAGAAATAAAGGAATGCTCCTTTGGTAGTTGGTCTAATAGTTATTGGGATCCTATCCCATGTCCGTTGGAACCTGAAGTTGAAATCTGCCATTTGTTTATTAGGAGCCCTTTTGATTGTTGTCAGCTGTTCCAATAAAGATAGATTGTCTGCCCTCTCCCTGAATTGGCTACAAAGAGCTGAACAAAGTTGGTTCCAATTCGTAATAGACCCTGCTGCTAGGCTCCTAAACCATTGTAAGGCCTTACCTTTGAAAGATGAAGCCAACAACTTGACTGCAACATCCATTTCATTTATTTCATGGATTGCACATACATTAGAAATATCCTGGATGTGATCAATAGGAGTAGTATGATTTTCTCTTGTGAAATAGGGGATATTCTTTAGCGCTGCAACTGGAATTTGATTTTGAGCATTTAGGGCAAGTGGACTACTTCCCGTGAAATTGAAAAAGGGATTCGATGGTAGATGCGCCATTATGATTGGCCTTAGAACCCTGGTTGATGCGATAAAAGGCCTACCAGGTGGAGGTGTAGACAAGGTCCTGTTAGGTGGAGATGGTGATCTTTGTGATCTTCTTCCTCTCCTTCCCCAACCTGGTGAAAGTTGCAAGTGGACAAATAGCCCTTCTTCTCGAGTATAAGACCTTGTTCGGATTCTTCTCATGTGCCCGGGCAACTTGTGCTGCTACACCGCTGAACTCTATCCCTTCGGAGTCGCCAGATGTGTTAGAGAACAAGCCTCTAAAAGGCTGGATTTTAACAAGTTACACACCAAACTTGACGGTATTGAAAATATAATTTGAAATTTGAAGGACCCAAAGGAGACGGGCTTCAAATCGGAAATCGGGCCTCATTGCGGCACCGCAGATCCCGATTGGTAAAGGCGGAACTCAGGTCATGCGATGCAACTCACAAAACCCGAATTGCTATGTGTCGGAACTTGGAACATGTCCGACATCCCCCAAAACCTGAAATCACTGTTGATGCTCTCGGACTCGAAAACTTGAAAATCACCGCTATTTGGGGGTAGGACCATGTAATGCATCCCCCGAAACCCGAAACACTACTGCTTCTGCTTTGATGTTCTCGGACCCCGAAAACCCGAAATCACTAAAAACCTAAAATTTTGAAAATCAAAATTTCAAAAAATCAAGGATGCCCATTTGAATATTTCCCTCAGATCTACCAACTGTTGAAATTTAACTTGTTTTGAGCGAGTTGCACCCTTGAAAATTGATTTCAGAGTTCAGGCTGGGAGGCACAAGATCTGAAATTTGTAAAACTACGATTTTCTAGACCAAAACTCATGAAAACTCCTTCGAAACTTGATGGAATGACCTCTTGGTCCCACCGGGTGTGCCAAAACTATTGGTGACAAATCACAGCACCCATGGGACTCTGCAACACTATGGGTTGAAAGTCTCAGTGCGATTACACAACATGGAGCTTTTCCCAAGTGTGGGACCTCGCGAAATCGGAAAAGATCTCCAGATGAAGGCTGGCTCCTATTCCTCTGTTTAGATGCACCAATAAAATGTAGAGGTTTACCCAAAAAACCATAATCTAACTACTAAGGAGAAAGGGAGAGAGAAATGCATGAAAATAAACCTAAGCTAAGGAGGTGATGCATCGAGGAATGTTGAATGTTTGCTTTGCAAAAAATGAACACAGACCATACAGATGTAACACAACACCATGCACAAATAGCCAAAATGTAATAAAGATAAAAAATGATAGTAATAAATATTTAAGAGGGTTTAAAAGCAACCACAGACACACATATATTGCTCAAGGATCGATTCAATACATTGCAATGGCCAAGAGGCAAAAAATGGCGTTATAGTCCATATGGGAGGTTTGGAAACTCCACAAATCCTCTTGCGAGCAGGAGAGAAGGGAGGATGCAAAATAGAAATGTCCAACCCTAAGAAAAATCCCATCCTTTACGCAGTTTATAGAAGGGAAAGAGATAGAGAAGTGAGAAAATCGAGATTTGCCCTACCACCTCCAAGACTCGCGCCTAACTCCATTCGTCATGGTGGTAGGTAAGAACCTCTCAACAACCAAAAATGGCAAACTATCATATTTCCCGCGTTAGGCCCATTCTGGTCGGGTTCAGGACTCTCTTCTGCATCCGCATTGGGCTTGGAGGACACTGCGGCATGTGTTTGATGTTCATGCTTTCCCAAAACCCGTATCCGCCGCTATTACAAAATTTCCTTTGTTTTTGGGTTCAGGGGTGTAACTTGCATATGCATCGGGTTTGGGAGGTGGCACAACATGTTTTCCCCCCATGCTTTTCTGACTTGTTCACCCTACCCGGAAACCTGATTTCCCTTTCTTTGCCGGGTTTGAAGACCCCCGACATGTTCTTGCACCATGTTGTTCCACTCCCGAAACCCACCTTGCCTTGCGTCGGGATTTGCGACCCTTCCGACATGTTCTCCTAGCTTTCTCACCCGACCTGCTTTGTATTTACCCGGGAGGGAAAATATACAACAATTTGGTGACTCACGGGGTTACCTGCCTGCTAGGTAGAAGATCAATGGCCTTTTAGCAATCCATTGGGCACGGAGTCATAAGCAATAACCTGAAACCGACCTGATACCGCAACTCCTTCTCCGAGAACACGCTGAACCGTAGAAAACCAACCCAGGAGCAACAAAACCTGTGCCAAAGCACTTAGGGAAACTGAAACCTAACTACAACAAGACAATGTGCATACGCACTTAGAGGAATTGAAATCTAGGCTAATATTTACAAGGGTAGAACTTTTCTCTTTTCAGTAGCAATGTTTAAGATAGATTCCGTTGACCGGAATCGGGAGTTCTTCTCCGTCCAATGTAGACAATTGGAAGGCATTGCTATTCTTACATCCCGTGACCATGTAGGGGCCACTCCAAATGGCATCAAATTTGGAATGCCTTCCCGGTTTTTCCCGATCTGCATCCCATTTCAGAACTAAGTCTCCTTCCGAGAAGGTCCTTGCTCTTGCTTTCTTATCAAACCATCTTTTCACTAAGGCCTGATCTTTCTCAATCATTTGAGCTGCATGCTCTCTAATTTCTTCCAATTCCATCAACTCTGCATACCTAGCCTCCATTGGTTCGAACTCAGCCAACTCCAATTGCTTCATGAACTCCAATGCAGGCAGTTCTAATGATATAGGCAATACTGCCTCTTTTCCATAGACCAACTTGTAAGGGGAATTGCCTGTAGACCTCTTCGGTGTTATTCTATCAGCCCATAATGCTGATTTTAGCTTGGTATGCCATGTTCTTTGATTTTCATCCAGAGTCCTCCTGATGATCCTTAGAAAATTTTTGTTCGTGGACTCTGCCTGTCCATTACCCTGCGGGTAATAATTTGAAGAGGTGCTCAAATAGATTCCATTCTTGATAGCCCATTCTGTAATCCTGGAACCTATGAATGCCAATGCATTATCTGATATGATAGTGGCCGGCACACCGAACCTGGTCACTATTCCTTCATAAAACTCTAGTATATTAGACTCGTTTGCCTCTTTGAGCGCTACTGCTTCAGTCCACTTGGTGAAGTAGTCCGTTGCTGTGAGAATCCACTTGTGGCCTTGGCTTGAGTTTGGGTTGATGACCCCAACAAAGTCCAATCCCCATTGCATAAATGGTTGGTCAACCAAGATTGGGTGCAATGGAAGTGCTGCTAGTCTTTCTTTGCCTGTGAAGAGTGCACATTTCTTGCACTTTCTTATCCATGTATAGCAGTCATTGAACACTGTGGGCCAATAATACCCTGCTTTCATTATCTTGAGAGCTGTTACTCGTGGGGAAAAATGTCCGCCAGAATCTTCATCGTGAAAATCTTGTAACACCCTCTCAATTTGACCTGTCCCAATGCACCTCAATAGAACTCCATTGACGTCCCTTTTGAACAAAGCACCATCAACAAGCACATATGGAATAGCTTGTAATCTAAAGTACCTTCTCTTTGCTTTTCTCATTTCTGGAGGGCATAGGCCTGTCTGTAGGAAGTGTATTATATACTGGGTCCAACAAGGAGTAGTCACATCATCATTTTCATGTTCTTGACCATCCGTAGCATCAAGGTAGTCTCTTTTTCATCACCCGCTTCAACTTGTTGACTCAAGGCTAGTTGTTCACATAGTCCCTTTCCACATACTATCTTTGTGACCTTGATCTCGATGTCATATTCCATGACACGAGTTATCCATCCTGCACACTTCTCATTTAGATCCTTGTTTAGAAGGAAGTCCTTAACTCCCGCATGAGAGACCATCAATTGGATCTTGTTGTTTGAGACAAGGTGCTTGAATTTCTTTAAACTCCGATCACCGTAAGGACATGCTTTTCAATGAAAGAGTACCTTGTTTCATATTCCTCCAATCCTTGACTAAAGAAAGCAACTGGTTTCTCTAACCCTTCTTTGTTTTGTTGTGCCAGGATTGCAGAAAGTATGTCTCCACCACCGAAGGCATATAACATGAAATCTTTGGAGAAGTCTTGATTGACAAGAGTCGGAGCTTGAGATATAGCTTCCTTTATTGCTTCAAAACTTGCCTTGCCTTCAGATGTCCACTTAAATGCCATGCTCTTCTTTAACATCAACGTTATTGGTTTTACGAGAGAGAGCTGTAAAGTTTGGAACAAACCTGTGGACAAAATTGATCCGTCCTAAGAAGCTTTGAAGAGCCTTCTTGTGACTTGGCAATGGCAAAGCTTGAATTGCTTCGACTCTCTCTGGGTCAATCGTCAACCCTTCCTTTGAAACAATATGGCCTAGAAGTTTTCCCTCGTGAGCCAAGAATATGCATTTTTTGGGATTCAATGATACCCCAAATCTTCTACACCTCTGAAATACCTACCTTAGATGAAAGAGGTGATCCACTGCATTTTTGAGAATACAGTGATGTCGTCAAGATATATTAGAACTATTTTATTGATCAACCCCTTAAATGCCATATCCATTGCCCTTTGGAAGGTGGCTCCAGCATTTGATAGCCCAAATGACATCTTCTTATAGGCATATGTTCCCCATTTGGTAGTGAAAACTGTCTTGAATTGGTCATCTTCTTTCACCATCACCGATTATACCCCGAGTAGCCATCTAGGAGGGAGAATCTCTCTCGAACCGGATACTACTTTAATATTTGTTCCATTGAAGGAAGTGGGTAATGATCTTTGAGAGATGCCCCTGTTGAGGTCCCGGAAATCTACACACAACCTGATTTTCTCCGCTTTTCTTCCCGACTGAACCAAGTTCGCAACCCAACTTGAGTGCTTGATCGGGATATAATGCTTGCCTCTATTAGCTTGTTAAGCTATTTTTTCATTAGAGGCTCTATGTGAGGGTTGACTTGCCTCTGCTTCTGCCTGATGGGCTTAGCATCCTGGATCCAATTCTATGGTATGTTGTGCCAAATTTGGATCGAATCCCCTTAAGTCTTCATAGCTCCAAGTGAAGACATCTAGAAATTCTTGGCAAAGTGTATGAAATCTGATTTCTCCCGCTCAGTGGCCACTTTACCGATTTGAAGTGTTTTGCCTTCCCCAACCAGAATTGGCTCTAAATCTTCTCTCTTGAACTGTATGTTAGCCTTTTCCTTACAAAAATGGTGTTAGGGTTGAAGATAGACTCCAACGTTACTAAACCCTTGGGAAGCTTGTTTTTCCGTAATGCACCACTTGATCTCCATATGCTGCTGCTCTAGCTTCTGTCTCCGATTCCTAGTTGAGAATTCAGCTTCTTCTTGCAAGAAATTGACGATTTGTTGATTGTTCTCAAACACCTGCCAGCTTGTGTTATTATCTGGAACTGCTGGCCTTACGACCACATGGATGTGTGGCTACATTTTTTCTCTTCTGATGTTGTCAACCACATCGAAGGTTGCTCCAACTGCTGCGAGCCTTTCTCGCTGCTTCATTTTCTTTGGGTATGGATACAATATTCAAAGCTTTGAAATCCTCAATGAGGTCCCATACCCTACTCTTGTAGCTCCTTAGCAAGTCATTCTTTATAGCATGTTGTCCTCTAACTTGGTTGATGATTAGCTTACTATCTCCAAACACCTGTATGTTCTTTATGCCCCTTTTCCGGCTTGGTGAATTCCATGAATCAAGGCCTCATATTCAGCGGTGTTGTTTGAACAAGAAAACTGGAAACGAAAAGCTGAATAATACTTGATGTCTTGTGGCAAAATCAACATTGCACCACCTCCAGCACCTTGTCTGCTTCTCAAACCATCGAAGAATAATTTCCAAACTTTGTCTTCATCTTTTTGTTCAGGTTGAATGATGTCGGGAATGGGTGAATTTTCTTCATGTACACAATACACGCCCAATTCAGATTCTTCAATTTCCTTGTATGGGTCAAATTCATGGCTTTTGTTTGCCCATTCATCTAAAGTTAAATAAGGAATTCCCTCAACCTTAGTACCTACTTCTAGATCACTTGAATACTCCTCCTCATCAAAGGCTGAGCAATTTGCATTGATAGGGCCTGGTACATGAGGCTCAATATGGAAATTGGCAATTGATTCTGACCTGATTGTTGCTTTGGCTCCATACCTTATCCTGAAAATCATGTGTGACCAATCTACAGATAAATATCCACCGATTTTTGTAGTGAAGTCCCTAGATAGACACAACGCAAAGAGTGGCGGAAGGTCAATTACAGACACATCTTACAGGAATGTAACATTAGGACATGAATGTAGTGTTAGGCTTAACTCTTTGATGACCCCAACTGTTCCCACTGCCATTCCATCTAGTTGCACTACCCCTTTCAGCACTGGTTCATACTTCAGACCCAGTTGATCCGCTATCTGCTTTGGCATCACCGAACTACTTGCTCCTGAATCTATCATGTAGTTGTGCACCAAGTGGTTTCCAACAATCAATGAAACATAGAAAGGTGGAGGCTTCAAATTTTTCCTTGCCTGGCCCCCATCATGTTGCACTGCATTAGTGAGAACTTTCTCATGTCCCTGGTTTGATACATTTGTGGCAGACCAATTAGCCATTGCAGCTTGCAATAAGTCTCATTGCCCCGGGATCGCCAGTGATTCCCACATGGAAATGTTCACATGTGTCTTCTTCATTTGATCGATGATGTTGAAAGGGGATGAATTGTCCTTTTACTACCCCTTACTTGGCGCAACCTTTTCTGGAGCTTGAACAGGTGTGTGGGTTACTACAATAGGTACCTTAAGCTGATTTTGCACATTTGGAACTATGTTTGGTCTACTGGCCCCCTATTGTGTAAGAGTGGGTTGAGAAACAACTGGATTGGGTGGTTGTTCCTCTACTATGCCTCTCTTCTTCGACCGTGTGTTGGAAGCCACGCCTTGAAAAGGCTTTTGGTTAACTCCACAGAAGTCTTCCGTTTGCCAATTGGTGAATGTGGTTTCTTTCAGAGGTCCTTCTTGTTGCATTCCTTGCTGCTTGATTCTCTTCCTGGCTTGGTTCTTGAGGCACACCAATGGTTTGCACCATCAAGGCCTGATTCATTACACCATTGAAACATGCTGACTGATTGTGAGGGAGATTGCAAGGGTAACACCAGTCGTACTCCTATGCCATGTTGTTTTGCATTGGAACCAAGGCTCTCGAGGACGTCGTTGTATTTGGATCATATGGCTAAAATGGCCTGGTAGCTTGAGGTTGTCCTTGGTTTTGGTTTGTAGCCTGAGGTGGTGGTGGCCTATTCTATTGGTATGAGGGCCTAGCTTGGTACTGTGCTTGAGGCTGATATGGTCTAGCACTTTGAGCTTGTTGTCTTTTGATAGTCACAAGCTCATTTCGAGGTTCTATAGTTGTTTCATAACCTCCTGCAATTCCTTTGAAGTATTTGAAGATGTGGATGCCTCATTATTGCTTTGATTTCTAGGAGTTGGAATGGGATTCAACTCTGGTGCTTGACTGGTTGTAGGATTTCCCATCTCTGGATAGAAAGGCATCGGCGGCCTTGGTGCAAGCTTGCAAGCTTGGATCAAACAGTTTCTCGCTTCCGATTGCTGTGTCATAGACCCCTAGTAGCGTTGTCCCTCCCATTGACTGGATCATCATGGCTATGTCTGAATTTATAGCCTTCAAGAAATAAAGGAATGCTCCTTCGGCGGTTGGTCTAATAGTTATTGGGATCCTGTCCCATGTCCATTGGAATCTGAAGTTGAAATCTGCCATTTGTTCATTAGGAGCCCTTTTGATTGTTGTCAGCTGTTCCAATAAAGATAAATTGTCCACCCTCTCCCCGAATTGGCTACAAAGAGCTGAACAAAGTTGGTTCCAATTCATAATAGACCCTGCTGCTAGGCTCCTAAACCATTGTAAGGCCTTACCTTTGAAAGATGAAGCCAACAACTTGACTGCAACATCCATTTCATTTATTTCATGGATTGCGCATACATTAGCAATATCCTGGATGTGATCAATAGGAGTAGTATGATTTTCTCTTGTGAAATAGGGATATTCTTTAGTGCTGCAACTGGAATTTGATTTTGAGCATTTAGGGCAAGTGGACTACTTCCCGTGAAATTGACAAAGGGATTCGGTGGTAGCTGCGCCATTATGATTGGCCTTAGAACCCTTGGTTGATGCGAGAAAAGGCCTACCAGGTGGAGGTGTAGACAAGGTCCTGTTAGGTGGAGATGGCGATCTTTGTGATCTTCTTCCTCTCCTTCCCCAACCTGGTGAAAGTTGCAAGTGGACAAATAGTCCTTCTTCTCGAGTATAAGACCTTGTCTCGAATTCTTCTCATGTGCCTGGGTAACTTGTGCTGCTACACCGCTGAACTCTATCCCTTCGGAGTCGTGGGATGTGTTAGAAAACAAGCCTCTAAAAGGCTAGATTTTGCCAAGTTAAACACCAAACTTGATGGTATTGAAAATATAATTTGAAATTTGGAGGACCCAGAGAAGACAGGCTTCAAATTAGAAATCGGGCCTCTTTATGTAGCTGCAGATCCCTAATTGGTAAAGGTGGAACTCAATGTCATGCGATGCAACTCACAAAACCCGAATTGCTATGTGTCGGAACTTGGAACATGTCCGACATCCCCCAAAACCTGAAATCACTGTTGATGCTCTCGGACCCGAAAACCTAAAAATCACTGCTGTCGGGGGTAGGACCATGCAATGCATCCCCCAAAACCCGAAACACTACTGCTTCTGCTTTGATGTTCTCGGACCCAAAACCTGAAATCACTAAAAACCTGAAATTTTGAAAATCAAAATTTCAAAAAATCAAGGATACCCATTTGAAGATTTCCCTCAGATCTACCAACTGTTGAAATTTTAACTTGTTCTGAGTGAGTTGCACCCTTGAAAATTGATTTCGGAGTTCAGGCTGGGAGGCGCAAGATCCGAAATTTGTAAAACTACGATTTTCTAGCCCAAAACTCACGAAAACTCCTTCGAAACTTGATGGAATGACCTCTTGGTCCCACCGGGCGTGCCAAAACTATTGGTGAAAAATCACAGCACCCATGGGACTCTGCAACATGATGGGTTGAAAGTCTCAGTGCGATTGCACAACATGGAGCTTTTCCCAAGTGTGGGACCTCGTGAAATCGGAAAAGCTCTCCGGATGAAGGCCGGCTCCTATTCCTCTATTCAGATGCACCAATAAAATGCAGAGGTTTACCCAAAAAACCATAATCTAACTACTAAGGTGACAGGGAGAGAGAAATGCATGAAAATAAACCTAAGCTAAGGAGGTTATGCACCGAGGAATGTTGAACGTTTGCTTTGCAAAAAATGAACACAGACCATACAGATGTAACACAACACCATGCACAGATAGCCAAAATGCAATAAAGATCAAAAATGATAGTAATAAATATGTAAGAGGGTTTAGAAGCAACCACAGACACACATATATTGCTCAAGGATTGATTCAATACATTGTAATGGCAAGAGGTAAAAAACGGCGTTACAGTCCATATGGGAGGTTTGGAAACTCCAAAAATCCTCTTGCGAGTAGGAGAGAAGGGAGGATGCAAAATAGAAATGTCCAACCCTGAGAAAAATCCCATCCTTTGTAGTTTATAGAAGGGAAAGAGATGGAGAAGTGAGAAAATCGAGATTTGCCCAACCACCTCCAAGACTGCGCCTAACTCAATTCGTCATGGTGGTAGGTAAGAACCTCAACAACCAAAAAATGGTGAACTGTCATATTTCCCACATCAGGCCCATTCTGGTCGGGTTCGGGACTCTCTTTTGCATCTGCATTGGGCTTGGAGGACACCACGACATGTGTTTGATGTTCGTGCTTTCCCGAAACCCGCATCCACCGCTATTACCAAATTTCCTTTGTTTTCGGGTTCGGGGGTGTAACTTGCATATGCATCGGGTTTGGGAGGTGGCGCAACATGTTTTCCCCATGCTTTTCTCGACTTGTTCGCCCGACCGAAACCTGATTTCCCTTTCTTTGTCGAGTTTTGAAGACCCCGACATGTTCTTGCACCATGTTGTTCCGCTCCCGAAACCCGCCTTGCCTTGCGTCGGGATTTGCGACCCTTCCGACATGTTCTCCGGCTTTCTCGCCCGACCTACTTTGTATTTACCCGGGAGGGAAAATATACAACAGCTACTTGGTTATCTCTTAAGTGAGCTCAAGGTGAATTGTCAGGTGATCTCCTAGGTGAGTTTCTGGGAAATCTCAAGTCGAGCTACTCGATGAGTTTCTGGGTGAGCTGTTGAATGAGTTCTCTAAGGTGAGCTTACATATGAGCTACCAAATGAGCTCAAGTGTGCTGGCAATATGAGCTTAAGGTGAGTTAGTAAGGTGAACTTAAGGTGAGTTACCAAGGTGAGGTGTCGGGCAAGCTCCCACTCGACAAGCTCTTGGGTGAGCTACTTGCTGAGCTCCTAGGTGAGTTCCCAGGTGAGCTCAAAGGTGAGATTTTTAGAAATTTCTTAGGTGAGCTTACATGTGGGCTATAAGATGAGCTCAAGGTGAGTTGGCAAGGTGAGTCTGTCAGGCTATCTCCCGGTGAGTTACAGGTGAGTTACTCGACATGCTCCCGGGTGAGCTCAACTCGAGGTAATCGATGAGCTCCCAAAATAGCTCCCAGGTGAGATATTTTACAAGCTATTTGGTGAGATCCTAGGTGAGCTACTTGGTTAGCTCCTAGGTGAGGTCCTTGGTGAGTTTCTTGGTGAGCTCACTAGTGAGCTCAAGTCAACCTACTCGGTGAGTTGCTTGGTGAGCTCCTGTAAGCTACTTGACGATCCGCTCAACAAACTCGAGGTAAGCTACTAGATGAGCTTAAGGAAAGTTAGAAAGGTGAGCTCCTTAGTGAACTCAAGGTGATCTATTAAGGCAAGTAGATAGGTGATTTCCCATGTAAGTTTCTTGGTGAGCTATCGGGTGAGCTCCCATATGAGTTTTTGGGTGAGCTGTTTGACGAGCTCCTGAGTGAGCTCAAGTCAAGATGCTTGGCAAGCTCCTAGGTGAGCTCAAAGTGAGTGACAAGGTGAGCTATCAGTGAGCTCCAAGGTTATTTTTTTCGGGCAAGCTCAAGTCGAGCTACTCAATGAGCTCCCGGGTGAGCTACTTACCGAGCTCCCACCAAGCTCCTAGATGAGATACTTAGTGAGCTCCCGGTGTGAGTTCAAAGGTGAGCTCAAGAAGTGTTGGAAAGGTGAGCACAAGGTGAGTTGGGAAGGTGAGCTCAAAGTGAGTTAGCAAGGTGAGCTATCAAGTGAGCTCCCAGGTGAGTTACTTGATGAGCTCCAGGCTAAGCTCAACTTGAGCTAATCGGTGAGCTCCCAGAAGAGCTCAAGGTGAGCTACTTGGTGAGTTATTTGGTGAGCTCCCGGGAAAGCTACTAGGTGAGCTCCCAAGCGAGATACTTTGTAAGCTCCGGGTGAGGTCCTTGGTGAGCTGATCGGTGAACTCACAAGCAAGCTCAAGTTAACATACTCGGTGAGCTTCTCGGTGAGTCTGTTAGGTGAGATCGTAGGTGAGTTGTTAGGTGAGCTCCTACGAAAGCTACTTGGAGATTTGCTTGATGAACTCGAGGTGAGGTACTAGATGAGCTCAAGGTGAGTTAGCAATGTGAGCTCCTTAGTGATCTCAATGCGAGTTGACAAGGTGATCTCCCATGCAAGTTGGCAAGGTGTGCTATCAGGTGAGATCCCATGTGAATTTTTGGGAAAGCTACTTGATGAAATCATAAGTGAGATCTAGTCAAGTTACTCGGTGAGCTCCTAAGAAAGCTCAAGGTAAGCGGCAAGGTGAGCTCTAAGGTGAGTTTCCTAGAAAGCTCAAGTCGAGCTGCTCGACGAGCTCCTAGGTAAGCTACTTACCAAGCTCCCTGGGGAGGTCCTAGGTGAGCTACTCTATGAGCTCTCAGTGAGCTCAACGGTGAGCTTTTCGGTAAACTCTAAGGTGAGCTTACATGCGAGCTACTAGATGAGCTCAAGGTAAGTTGGAAAGGTGAGATCAAGTTGAGTTATATAGGTGAGCTGTCAAGTGAGCTACTTGGCAAGGTCCCATGTGAGGTCCCCAACGAGCTAATCGGTGAGCTCACAAGTGAGCTCAAGTCAACCTACTCCTGAGCTACTCAATGAGCTCCTAAGCGAGCTGTTAGGAAAGCTCCCGGGTGAGCTACTTGGAAATTTTCTTGAAAAACTCTGAGGTAAGGTACCAAATGAACTTAAGGTGAGTTGGCAATGTGAGCTAACAAGGCAAGCTCCCATTTGATTTAGTAAGGTGTGCTGTCAGGTGAGCTCCCATGTGAGTTTTTAGGCAAGCTACTTAATGAACTCACGGGTGAGCTCAATTTGAGTTGCTTAGTGAGCTTCTGGGTAAGCTCAAGGAAAGTTCATAAAGGTGATCTCCCAGGTGTGTTTCAGAGTAAGCTCAAGTAGAGCTACTTGACGAGCTCCTAGGTAAGATACTTGTTGAGCTCCCACGAGAGCTCCTAGGTGAGCTACTCTGTAAGCTCCCAGGTGAGCTCAAAGGTGAGCTTTTCGGCAGTTTTTGAGGTGAGCTTACATGCGAGCTACTATATGAGCTCAAGGTGAGTTAGCAAGGTGAGATCAAGTCAAGCTAGATAGGTGAGCTGAAGGTGAGTTGGTAATGTGAGCTATCAGGATAGCTCCTAGGTGAGTTCCCAGTGAGTTTCTCAAAAGTGATCTCAACTTGATTTGATCGGGAGCTCACGAAGATCTCCTGTGAGCTACTTGGTAAGTTGTTTGGTGACCTTCCAAGCAAGCTGCTAGGTGAGGTTCCATGCTAGCTACTTAGTGAGCTCCTAGGCAAGGTCCCTAGTGACTGCTCAGTGAACTCACAAGCGAGCTCACAAGTGAGATCAAGTCAACCTACTCAGAGAGCTACTCCCTGAGTTACCAGGTGATCTACTTCATGAGCTACTCGATGAACTCCAAGGTGAGCTACAAGATGATGTCGAGGTGAGTTGGGAAGGTGAGCTCCTTAGTGAGCTCAAGCTCAAGGTGAGTTGGTAAGGTAAGATCGTATGTGAGTTTTTGGGTGAGCTGTAAGGTGAATTTCTTGGTGATCTAATCGATGAGCTCTTGGGTGAGCTCAAGGTGAGTTGGTAAGGTGAGCTGTCAGAAATCTCGAGGTGAGTTTTAGGATAATATCAAGTCAGGAAATCTCTCGAGGTGATCTCCTAGGATATTTACTTGATGAGCTCCACACGAGCTCAAATCGAGCTAATCGGCAAGCTCCAGGTGAGCTACTAGGCAAGCTCCCAAGTGAGCTACTTGGAAAGCTCCTACATGAGGTACTCGGTGAGCTACTCGGTGAGCTCACAAGTGAGCTCAAGTGAACCTACTCAATGAGCTTCTCGGTGAGCTCCCAAGAAAGTTTTTAGGTGATCCGTTAGGTGAACTACTTGGTGAGCTACTCAACGAACTCTCGAGGTGAGATACTAGACAAGCTCAAGGTGGGTTGGCAAGGTGAGCTCTTGAGTGAGCTTAAGGCTAGTTGAAAGGTGAGCTCCCATGCAAGTTGGTAAGGCTAGCTCCCATGTGAGTTTTAGGGTGAGCTACTTGATGAGCTCCTGGGTGAGCTCAAGTTGAGCTCCTAGGTGAGCTCATGGTGAGCTGGCAAGCCGAGCTATCAGTGAGCTTCTAGGTGAGTTACTTTCTCAGTTCCCATTCGATCTCCTAGGTGAGCTACTTGGTGAGCTCCCAGGTGAGCTCAAAGGTGAGCTTGTTGGTAATCTCTGAGGTGAGATTACATACAAGATACCGAATGAACTTAAGGTGAGTTAGAAACATGAGCTTAAGGTGAGTTAGTAAGGTGAACTCAAGGTGAGTTTGTAAGGTGAGCTATCAGGTGAGCTCCTAGTCGAGTTTCCAGTGAGTTACTCGATGACCTACCGGGTGAGCTCAACTCGAGATGATTAGCAAGCTCCAAGAATAGCTCCCAGTGAGCTACTAAACGAACTATTTGGTGAGCTCCGAGGTGAGCTTCTTGGTGAGTTCCCAAGTGAGCTACTTGGTGAGTTCCCAAGTGAGCTACTTGGTGAGCTCCTAGGTGAGGTCCTCGATGAGCTACTCGGTGAGCTCATAAGTGAACTCAAGTCAACCTACTCGGTGAGCTACTCGGTGAGCTCCTAAGTGAGCTGTTAGTCGAGCTCCTAGGTGAGCTACTTGATGAGCTACTCGACGAACTCGATATGAGCTATTGGATGAGCTGAAGGTGAGTTGGTAAGGTGAGCTCCTCGGTGAGCCGATAGGGAGCTCCCATGTGAGTTGGCAAGGTGAGTCAGGTGTGCTACCATACGAGTTTTCTTGTGAGATGCTTGATGAGCTCAAGTCAAGCTTTTGGTGAGCTCCTACCTAAGCTCAAGGTGACCTGGCAAGGTGAGCTATCAGGAAAGCTCCCAAGTGAGTTTTGGGTAAGCTCAAGTAGTGTTGCTCGATGAGTTCCTTGGTGAGATGTTTTCGAGCTCTAGCCGAGCTCCTAGGTGAGCTACTTGGTAAGCTCCCAGGTGAGCTCAAAGGTGAGCTTGTCGGTAATCTCTGAGGTGAGCTTACATATGAGCTACTAGATGAGCTCAAGGTGAGTTGGCAAGGTGAGCTCAAGGTGAGTTGGTAAGGTGAATTGGTAAGGTGAGTTGTTAGGCGAGCTCCCACTCAACAAGCTCCTAGGTGAGCTTCTTACCGCACTCCCATACAATCTCCTAGGTGAGCTCCTAGGTAAGCTCAAAGGTAAGCTTATGGGAAATCTCTGAGGTGAGCTTACATGCAAGTTACCAGATGAGCTCAAGGTGAGCTCAAGGCAAGTTGACAAGGTGAGTTATTAGCTAAGCTCTTAGGTGAGTTCCCATGTGAGTTACTCAAAGAGCTCCTAAGTGAGCTCAACTCGAGCTGATTGGTGAGCTCCTAGAAGATCTCCCGAGTGAGTTTATCAATAATCTCTCAGGTGAGCTTACATGGGAGCTACCAGATTAGCTCAAGGTGATTTGGCAAGGTGAGCTGAAGGTGAGTTGGCAAGGTGAGCTCAATACGAGTTGGCAAGGTGAGTGTCAGGAAGCTCTAAGGTGAGTTCCCAAGTGAGTTACGAGATGAGCTGCTCAGAGAACTCATAAGCAAGCTCAAGTAAACGTACTCAAACAACTACTTGGTGATCTCCCAAGTGAGTGTTAGGTGATTTCCTAGGTGAGCTATTAGTGAGCTACTTGGCGAGCTACTCGATGAACTCCAAGGCAAGTTACCAGACAAGCTGAAGACGAGTTGGAAAGGTGAACTCCTCGGTGAGCTCAAGGTGACCTGACAAGCCGAGTCGGTATGTGAGCTCCTATGTGAGTTGGTAAGGTGAGTTGTCAAGTGAGCTCTCATGTGAGTTTTCGAGTGAGTTACTTGGTGAGATCAAAGTGATTTGGCAATGGAATATGTCATGCAAGATCCCAGGTGATTTTTTGGGTAAGCTTACCTCGAGCTACTAAACGAACTCCTAGGTGAGCTACTTATAGAGCTCCCAGCTGAGTTTCTAGCTGAGCTACTCATTGAACTCCCAGGTGAGCTCAAAACTAATCTTGTCGGTAATATCTGAGGTGAGCTTAAATGTGAGCTACCATATGAGCTCAAGGTGAGTTGGCAAGGTGAGCTCAAGGTGATTTTACAAGGTGAACTATCAGGCTAGCTCCCAGGTGAGTTACTAGAAGAGATCCCAGGTGAGCTACTTTGTGGCTGTTCGGTGAGTTGCTAGGTGAGCTCCGGTGTGATGTCCCCAATGAGTTGCTTGGAAATCTCACTAGTGAGCTCATAAGCGAGCTCAAGTCAACCTACTCGGTGAGCTACTCGGTGAGCTCCCAAGCCAGCTACTCGAAAAACTACAAGGTGATTTACCAGATGAACTCAATGTGAGTTATGAAGGTGAGCTCCTTAGCAAGCTCAAGGTGAGTTGTTAATGTGAGGTGATAGGTGTCCTCCCACGTGACTTTATTGGTGAGTTGTGGTGAAATCCCGTGTGTGTTTTTGGGTGAGCTACTTTACGAGCTCCTAGTTGAGCTCAAGTTAAGCTGCTCGGTGAGCTCTTAGGTGAGCTCAAAGTGAGCTATCAGGAAAGCTCCCAGGTGAGTTTTCAGGCAATCTCAAGTCAAGCTACTCGACGAGCTCCTGGGCAAGCTGCTTGCTGAGCTTCTAGCCAAGCTCCTAGGTAAGATGCTTAGTGAGCTCCCGAGAAAGCCTGAGAGGCAAGCTAAGCTGATTTGGCAAGGTGAGTGTCAAGAAAGCCCCGTGTGAGTTACTCGATGAGATCCTAGGTGAGCTAAACTCGAGCTAATCGGTGAACTCTTAGAAGAGCTGAAGGTGAGCTACTTGGTGAGCTGTTTGACGAGTTCCCTAACAAGTGTTAAATGAGCTCCTAAGTGAGCTACTTGGTGAGCTCCTAGGTGAGGTCCCCAGTGAGCTGATCGGTGAGCTCACAAGTGAGCTCAAGTAAACCTACATGGTGAGCTTGCGGGTGAGCTTCTAGGTAAGCTACTTGGAGATTTACTCAATGAACTCTAAGATGAGTTACCAGATGAGTTCAAGGTGAGTTGGCAATGTGAGATCCATAGCGAGATCAATATGAGTTGGTAAGGCGAGCTCCCATGTAAGGTGGTAAGGTGTGCTTGTAGGTGAAGTCCCATTCAAGTTTTTGGGCAAGTTTCTTGATAAACTCATGGGTGAGCTCAAGTCGAGTTACTCGGTGAGCTTCTATGAAAGCTCAAGGCAAGCTGGCAGGGTGAGCTTTAAGGTGAGCTCCCAGGAAAGTTTTCGAGCAAGCTCAAGTCGAGATGCTCGACGAGCTCAAAGGTGATCTTATCAGCAATCTCTGAGGTGAGCTTATATGTGAAGTACCAGATGAGCTCAAGGTGAGTTGGCAAGGTGAGATCAAGTTGAGTTAGACAGGTGAGCTTAAGGTGAATTATCAAGGTAAGTTGTTAGGCAAGCTCTCAGGTGATTTCCCATGTGATTTACTCGACGAGCTCCTAGGTTAGCTCCTCATGATCTAATCAACAAGCTCTTAGAAGAGCTACTAGGTGAGCTACTTGGCAAGTCGTTCGATGAGCTTCGGGTGAGCTGCTAGGTGAGGTTCCAAGTGAGCTACTTGGTGAGCTCCCAAGTGAGGTCCCTGGTGAGCTGCTCGTTGAACTCATAAGTGAGCTCACAAGTGAGCTCAAGTCAAACTACTTGGAGAGCTACTCGGTGAGCTCTCTGGGGAGCTACTTGGTGAGCTACTTGATGAACTCTAAGGTGAGCTACAAGATGAGCTCAAGGAAAGTTGGCAAGGTGAGCTCTTTAGTGAGCTGAAGGTGAGCTCCCATGTGATTTTCTGGGAAATCTATAAGGTGAGTTTCTTGGTGAGCTACTCAGTGAGCTATTTAGTGAGCTCAAGGTGAGCTGTCAGGTTATCTCTAAGGTGAGTTTCCAAACAAGCTCAAGTCGAGACGCTTACCAAGCTCCGAGCCGAGCTCCTAGGTGAGCTACTCAATGAGCTCTTAGCTGAGCTCAAAGGTGAGCTACTTGGTGAGTTATTCAGCGAGCTCCTAGGTGAGGTACTTGGTGAGTTATTCAGCGAGCTTGGAGGTGAGCTGCTAGGTGAGCTCCCAGATGAGCTACTTAGTAAGCTCCCAGGTAAGGTCCTTTGTGAGCTACTCGTTGAGCTTATAAATGAGCTCAAGTTAACCTACTCGATGAGTTCCCAGGTGAGCTATTAGGTGAGCTCCCATATAAGTTAGAAAGGTGAGCTCCTATGTGAGTTTTCGGGTGAGCTACTTGTTGAGTTCCTAGGTGATCTCAAGTCGAGCTGCTCGGTGAGCTCGGGTGAGCCTCAAGTTAAGTTGGAAAGGTGAGCTATCAAGTGAGCTCCCGAGTGAGCTACTTTTGAGATCCCGGCTGAGCTCCTAGGTGAGCTACTCAGTGAGCTCGGGTGAGCTTGTAGGCAATCTACGAGGTGAGATTACATGCGAGCTACTAGATGAGATCAAGGAGACTTGGTAAGGCTAGCTCAAGGTGAGTTAGTAAGGTGAGTTTTCAGGTGAGCTCCTAGTCAATTTCCCAAGTGAGGTCCCCGATGAGCTGATCGGTGATCTCACACGTGAGCTCAAGTCAACCTACTTGAAAGCTACTCATTGAGCTCCCGGGTGAGCTGTTAGGGAGCTCCTAGGTGAGATGCTTTGATATTTTCTTAACAAATTCTGAGGTGAGCTACCGTAAGAGCTCAAGGTAAGTTGGTAATGTGAACTCCTCGGTGAGCTCAATGTGAGTTAGCAAGGTGAGATCCCATGAGAGTTGGAAAGGCATGTTGTCGGGTTAGCTCCCATACAAGTTTTTAGGCAAGCTTCTTGATGAACTCATGGGTGAGCGCAAGTTGAGTTACTCAAGTAAGCTCCTAGGCAAGATGGCGAGGTGAGCTCCCAGGTGAGTTTTGGGCAAGCTCAAGTCGAGCGCTTGAGAAGCTCCTAGGTGAGCTACTTGCCAAGCTCCCAGGGGAGCTCCTAGGTGAGCTACTCTGTGAGCTCTCAAGTGAGCTCAAAGGTGAGCTTGTTGGTAATCTCTGAGGTGAGCTTACATGCGAGCTACTAGATGAGCTCAAGGTGAGTTGGCAAGGTGAGTGTTAGGTGAGCTCCCGGTGAGTTACTCAACGAGGTCCCGGTCGAGCTCAACTCGATCTAATCAAGGAGCTCCCAAAAGAGCTACTTGGCGAGCTATTCGGTGAGCTTTCAAGCGAGTTGCTAGTTGAGGTTCTAAGTGAGCTACTTGGCAAGCTCCTAGGTGAGGTCCCTGGTGAGCTTCTTGGTGAACTCACAAGTAAGCTCAGAAGTGAGCTCAAGTCAACCTACTCAGAGAGCTACTTGGTGAGCCCCTAGGTGAGCTACTTGGTGAGCTACTTCACAAACTTCAAGGTGAGCTACCAGATGAGCTCAAGGTGAGTTGAAAAGGTGAGCTCCTTAGTGAGCTCAAGGTGAACTAGCAAGGTGAGCTCCCATGCAAGTTTTTGGGTGAGCTGTAAGGTGATTTCTAGGGTGAGGTGTTAAGCGAGCTCTTGGGTGTTCTCAAGATGAGCTTGTAAGATGAGCTATTAGGTGATCTCTAAGGTGATCTTACATGTGAGCTACCAGATGAGGTCAAGTTAAGATGGAAAGGAAAGCTCAAGGTGAGTCTTCATGGTGAGCTTAAGGTGAGTTGGTAAGGTGAGTTTTGGTGAGCTCCTAGGTGAGATCCTATGATAGTTATTTTATGAGCTCTAGCGTGAGCTCAACTCGAGCAAATAGGTGAGCTCCCAAAAGAGCTCACAAGTGAGCTCCCAAGCAAGCTACTTGGTAAGCTCCTAGGAAAGGTCCCAGGTGAGCTGCTCAGTAAGCTCAAAAGTGAGCTCAAGTGAGATGTTCGGTGAGCTCCAAGGTGAGTTGTTAGGTGAGCTCCAAGGTGAGCTCCCAAGTGAGCTACTTGGTGAGCTGCTCGATGAACTCTGAGGTGAACTACTAGATAAGCTCAAGGTGGGTTAGCAAGGTGAGCTCCTAAGTGAGCTTAAGGTGAACTGATAGGTGAGCTCCCATGTAAGTTTGTAAGGAGAGCTCCCATGTGAGTTTTCAGGTGATCCTCTTGATGAGCACCTGGGTGAGCCTCTTGATGAGCACCTGGGTGAGTTTTCAGTGAGCTCCTAGGTGAGCTACTTTCTAAGCTCCCAGCTAAGCTCCTAGGTGAGCTACTTGGTGAGCTCCCAGGTGAGCTCAAAGGTGAGCTTGTCAGCAATCTCTAAGGTGAGATTACATGCGAGCTACCAGATGAGCTCAAGGTGAGTTGGAAAGGTGATTTGGCAAGTTGAACTCAAGGAAAGTTAGTAAGGTGAGTTTTCATGAAAGCTCTAACAAAAAATCCTAGGTGAGCTACTTAGTGAGTTGTTTAGTGAGCTCCCAAGCAAGCTACTTGGTGAGTTACCCAATGAGCTACTTGGTGAGCTCATAAGAGGGCTCAAGTCAACCTACTTGGTGAGCTAATCAAAGTGTGCTCCTAGTCGAGATGCTAGGTGAGCTCAGGTGAGTGTTAATCAAGCTCCCAGGTGAGCTACTTGGGGAGCTGCTCGACGAAATCATATGTGAGCTACTGCATGACAAGCTCAAGGTGAGTTGGTAAGGTGAGCTACTTAGTGAGTTCAAGGTGAGCTGGCAAGGTGAGCTGATAGGGGAGCTCCCATGTGAGTTGGCAAGGTGAGTTGTTAGGTGAGCTCACATGTGAGTTTTTAGGTGAACTCCTTGACAAGCTCTCAAGTGAGCTCAAGTCAAGCTACTCGGTGAGCTCTTGGGTGAGCTCAAGGTGAGCTGGCAAGGTGAGCTATTAGGTGAGCTCCTGTGTGAGTTTCCAAACAAGCTCAAGTTGAGCTGCTTGATGAGTTCATGGGGGAGCTTCTTTCCAAGCTCCCAGCTGAGATCCTAGGTGAGTTACTTGATAAGCACCCTGGTGAGGTCAAATGTGAGCTTGTCAAGTAATATATAAGGTGAGATTTCATACGTACTACTAATGAGCTCAAGGTGAGTTAGTAAGGTGAGCTCAAGGTGAGTTGGTAAGGAGAACTCAAGGTGAATTGGCAAGGTGAGCTGTCGGAAGAGCTCCCACTCAAAGAGCTCGTGACGTGAGCTACTTACCGAGCTCCCGGTGAGCTCCTAGGTGATCTCTTAGGTGAACTCAAAGGTGAGCTTGTCGGTAATCTCTCGAGATGATCTTACATTTGAGCTACCAAGATGAGTTCAAGGTGAGCCTGGCAAGGTGAGCTAAAGGTGAGTTGACAAGGTGAGTTGTTAGGTGAGCTCCTAGGTGAGTTTCTATGTGTGTTACTTAAAGAGCTCTCTGGTGAGCTCAACTTGAGCTGAACGGAGAGCTCCTAAAAGAGCTCCTAGGTGAGCTTATTGGTAATCTCGAGGTGAGCTTACATGCTTACTACCAGATTAGCTCAAGACGAGTTAGCAAGGTGAGCTCAAGGCAAATTGGTAAGGTGAGCTCAAGGTGAGTTAGCAAGGTGAGCTATAAGGTGAGCTCCAAGGTGTGTTCCTAGGAAAGTTACTCGACGAGCTGCTTGGTGAGCTCACAAGCAAGCTCAAGTCAACCTACTCGATGATCTCCTAGATGAGTTATTAGGTGAGTGCCTAGGCAAGATTTTAGGTGAGCTACTTGGCAAGCTGCTTGATGAACTCTAAGGTGAGCTACCAAATGAGCTCAAGGTGAGTTGGCAAGGTGAACTCCTCAGCCACCTCAAGGTGAGATGGTAAGCTGAGCTGATAGATGAGATCTGATGTGAGTTGGTAAGGCAAGTTATCAGCTGAGCTCCCATCTTAGTTTTCAAGTGAGCTACTTGACAAGCTCCTGATTGAGCTCAAGTCGAGCTGCTTGGTGAGCTAAAGGTGAGTTAGAAAGGAAAGATGTCATGTAAGATCCTAGGTGAGTTTCTGGGAAAGCTTAACTCGAGCTGCTCAACAAGCTCTTAGTTAAACTCCTAAGTAAGCTTCTCGGTGAGCTCCCTGGTGAGCTAAAAGGTGAGCTTGTCGGTAATATCTGAGGTGAGCTTACATGCAAGCTACTAGATGAGCTCAAGGTGAGTTGGCAAGGTGAGCTCAAGGTGAGTTCGCAAGGTTAGCTATAAGGCTAGCTCTCGGGTGAGTTACAGATGAGTTACTCGATGAGCTCCCAGTGAGCTCAACTTGAGGTAATTAGTGAGCTCCCAGGTGAGATACTTTGCGAGTTGTTTGGTGAGCTCCTAGGTGAGCTCCGAAGTGATCTACTTGGTGAGCTCCCAGGTGAGGTCCCTGGTGAGTTACTCAGCAAGCTCACTAGTGAGCTCACAAGAAATATCAAGTCAATCTACTTGATGAGCTACTTGGTGAGCTACCAGACAAGCTCCTAGGTGAGATTGTCAGAAATCTCTGAGGTGAGCCTACATGCGAGCTACCAGATTAGCTCAAGGTGAGTTGGCAAGGTGAGCTCAAGGTGAGTTAGCAAGGTGAGCTGTAAGGCAAGCTCCAAGGTGAGTTCCTAGGTGAGTTACTTGACGAGCTACTTGGTGACCTCAGAAGCAAGTTCAAGTCAACCTACTTAGAGAGCTACTCAGTGATCTCCCAAGAGAGCTATTAGGCAATTTCCCTGGTGAGCTGTTAGGTGACCTAATTTGTGAGCTACTCGATGAAATCTAAGGTGAGCTACTAGAAGAGCTCAAGGTGAGTTGGTAAGGTGAACTCCTCAGTGAACTCAAGCTAAGCTAGCAAGCTGAGCTGATAGGTGAGCTCCCATGCAAGTTAGAAAGGTGAGCTATTAGGTGAGCTCCCTTCTCAGTTTTTGAGTGAGCTACTTGACAAGCTCCTGATTGAGCTAAAGTTAAGATGTTTGGAAAGCTCAAGTTGAGTTGGCAAGGTGAGATGTCATGTAAGCTCCCAGGTGAGTTTCTAGGCAAGCTCAACTCGAGCTGCTTGATGAGCCCCTGGGTGAGCTGTTTACCAAGCTCCTAGCTGAGCTCTGAGGTGAGATACTTAGTGAGCTCCCATGTGAGCTCAAAGGTGAGATTATCTGCAATCTTTGAGGTGAGATTACATGTGAGCTACAAGATGAGCTCAAGGTTAGTTTTCAAGGTGAGCTATCAGGCTAGCTCCTAATTGAGTTACAAGGCAAGTTAATCGATGAGCTCGGGTGAGCTCAACTCGAGGTAATCGTGAGCTCGTAGAAGATGTCCCACATGAGCTACTTTGTAAGCTATTCAGCAAGCTCCCTGTGTGAGCTCCCAAGTGAGCTACTTAATGAGCTCCCAGGTGAGGTCCTCGAAGAGTTACTCGACAAGCTCACTAGTGAGCTCACAAGTTAGTTCAAGTCAACCTACTCAGCGAGCTATTGGGTGAGCTCCTAGGTGAGCTACTTCATGAGCTACTCAACAAAGTCTGAGGTGAGCTAATAGATGAGCTTAAGATGAGTTGGGAAGGTGATATCCTTAGCAAGCTCAAGGTGAGTTGTTAAGGTGAGCTGATAGGTGAGCTCCCATGTGAGTTTCTGGGTGAGCTATCAGGTGAGCTCCCATGCAAGTTTTTGGGTGAGCTGTTTGGCAAGCTCCCAGGTGAGCTCAAGTTGAGCTATTCATCGAGCTCCTAGGTGAGATCAAGTTGAGCTATTCAGCAAGCTCCTAGGTGAGCTCAAAGTGAGCTAGTAAGTTGAGTTATTAGGTGAGCTCCCAGGTGAGTTTTTGGGTAAGCTCAAGTCTAGCTTCTCAACAAGCTCCTGGATAAGCTACTTGTCGAGATCCCAGTTGAGCTCCTAGGTGAGATGCTTTTTTATCTCTGGGGTGAGCTCAAAGTGAAGCTAAAGGTGAGTTGGCAAGGTGAGCTCAAGGCGAGTTGGGAAGGTGAGCTCAAAGCGAGTTGGAAAGGTGAGTTGTCAAGCGAGGTCCAAGGTGAGTTACTCTATGAGCTCCTAGGAAAGATCAACTTGAGCTAATTTGTGAGCTCTTAGAAGAAAGCTATTAGGTGAGCTCCCAAGAAAGCTACTTGGTGAGCTCCTAGGTGAGGTCACTGACGAGGTGATCGGTGAGCTCACAAGTGAGCTCAAGTCAACCTACTCGGAAAGATACTCGAGCACCTCCCAGGAGACCTATTAGGTGAGCTTAAAAACTCGAGGTGAACTACCGGACAAGCTCAAGGAAAGTTGGCAATGTGAGCTCCTCAACGAGCTCAAAGCGAGTGGGCAAGGTGAGCTCTCATTCAAGTTGGCAAGGTGTCTGTCAGGTGAACTCCCTGTGATTTTTGGGAAAGCTACTTGAGAAACTCATAGGTGAGGTCAAGTCGAGTTACTCGGTGAGCTCTGGGCAAGCTCAAGGCAGGTGACAAGGCAAGGGTGTAAGGTGAGGTCCTAGGTGAGTTTTCGGGTAAGCTAAAGTCAAACCGCTGACGATCTCCTAGGTGAGCTACTTACCGAGCTCCCGGGGACCTCCTAGGTGAGGTACTGTGTGAGCTCCCAAGTGAGCTCAAAGGTGAGCTTGTCAGAAATCTCTGAGGTGAGCTTATATGTGAGCTACCAGATGAGCTCAAGGTGAGTTGGCAAGGCAAGATCAAGTCAAGTTAGATAGGTGAGTTCAAGGTGAGTTGACAAGTTGAGCTATTAGGAAAGCTCCCGAGTGAGTTCCCAGTGAGTTATGTGACTATCTCCCATGTAAGCTCAACTCGATCTGATCGGTGAGCTCCCAAAAGAGCCCCAGGTGTGAGCTACTTGGTAAGTTGTTTGGTAAGTTGCTAGGTGAGGTTCCAAGTGAGCTACTTGGCAAGATCCCAGGTGAGGTCCCTACCAAAGCTACTCGGTGAACTCACAAGCAAGCTCACAAGTGAGCTCAAGTCAACCTACTCAGAGAGCTACTCACTAAGCTCCTAGGAAAGCTACTTGGTGAGCTACTCGATGAACTCTAAGGTGAGCTAGTAACACAAGCTCCCATGTGAGCTTCTGTGTGAGGTGTGAGGTGAGTTTCTAGGTGAGCTACTCGGTGAGCTCTTTGGTGAGCTCAAGGTAGGCTAGCAAGGTGAGCTGTCAGTGATCTCGAGGCAAGCTTTAGGACAAGCTCAAGTCGAGTTGCTTGTCGAGCTCCCTGTTGAGCTCCTAGGTGAGCTACTCGATGAGCTCCAAGGTGAGCTCAAAGGTGAGATTTTCATCATTCTTTGAGGTGATCTTACATGTGAGCTACCAGATTATCTCAAGGTGAGTTGGAAAGGTAAGCTCAAGGTGAGTCGGCAAGGCGAGATCATTGTGAGTTGGTGAGGCGAGCTATCGGTGAGTTCCTAGGTGAGTTCCTAAGAGAGTTAATCGATGAGATCCCATGTGAAGTCATCTTGAGCTAATCGGTGAGCTCCTAGAAGAGCTCCTAGGTGAGCTACTTGGTGAGTTATTCAGTGGACTCCTAGGATAGCTTTTAGGTGACCTCCCAAGTGAGCTACTTCGCAAGCTCCCAGGAGAGGTCCTTAGTGAGCTACTCGATGAGCTCACAAGTGAGCTCAAGTCAGCCTACTCACCAAGCTTCTCAGTGAGCTCCCAAGTAAGGTGTTAGGCGAGCTCCTAGGTGAGCTATTAGGTGAGCTCCTAGGTAAACTACTTGGTGAGCTACTCGACGAACTCTGAGGTGAGCTACCAGACAACTCTAGGTGGGTTGGCAAGTTGAGCTTTTGAGAAAGCTTAATGCAAGCTGATAGGTGAGTTCCAATGCAAGTTGGTAAAGTGAGCTCCCATGTGAGTTTTTAGGCAAGCTACTTGATGAGATCCTTGGTGAGCTCAAGTCGAGCCTGCTTGGTAAGCTCCTTTGTGAGCTCAAGGTGAGAATTTGGAAAGGTGGTAAGTGAGCTCTGGGTGAGCTATTTTATGATCTCCAAGCTGAGGTCCTAGGTGAGCTGGAAAGGTGAGCTGTCAGGTGAGCTCCTGGGTGAGCTATTTTATGATCTCCAAGCTGAGGTCCTAGGTGAGCTACTCGGTGAGCTCCTAGGTGAGCTCAAATGTGAGCTTGTCGGTAATCTCTTGAGGTGAGATTACATACGAGCTACAAGATGAGCTCAAGGTGAGTTGGAAAGTTGAGCTTAAGGTGAGTTGGTAAGATGAACTCAAGGCAAGTTGGTAAGGTGAGCTGTTAGGTGAGATCCTAGTCGAGTTCCCAAGAGAGTTACTCAATGAGCTCCTGGGTGAGCTCATCTCAAGCTAATTGGAGAGCTCTCAGAATAGCTCCTAGGTGAGCTACTTGGTGAGTTGTTTGGTGAGCTCCCATGTGAGCTGCTAGGTGAGCTCCAAAGCAAGCTACATGGTGAGCTCCTAGTAGAGGTCCCTGATAAGCTACTAGGTGAACTCATAAGAGAGCTCAAGTCAACCTACTCAGCGAGCTGCTCAGTGAGCTCTTAGGTGAGCTATTAGGTGAGCTCTTAGGTGAGTTTTTAGTCGAGCTCCCAGGTGAGATACTTGGTGAGCTACTCAACAAACTCTGATGTGAGCTACCAGACGAGCTAAAGGTGAGTTTGTAAGCTGAGATCCTATGTGAGTTGGCAAGGTGAGCTCCCATACGAGTTTTGGTGAGCTTCTTGATGAGCTCCAATGTGATTTTTAGGTGAGCTACTTGGTGAGTTCCCATGTGAGTTTTCGGTGAGCTGCTTAATGCAAGGTGAGTTGTTAGGTGAGATCCTATGAGATTTTCTAGGAAAGCTCAAGTTGAGATGCTTGATGAGTTCCTGGGTGAGCTACTTTTTGAGCTCCTGGCCGAGCTCCTAGGTGAGCTACTCGGTAAGCTCCCAGTGAGCTCAAAGGCAAGCTTGTTGGTAATATTTGAGGTGATATTACATACGAGCTACAAGATGAGCTCAAGGAAAGTTGGCTAGGTGAGCTCAAGGTGAGTTGGTAAGGTGAAGTCAAGGTGAATTGGTAAGGTGAGATGTAAGGTGAGCTCCCACTCCATGAGCTCTTGGGCGAGCTACTTACCAAGCTCCTAGGTGATCTCAAATGCAAACTTTTTGGTAATATCTGAGGTGAGCTTACTTGTAAGTTACCAAATGAGCTCAACGTGAGCTCAAGGCAAGTTGATCAGGTGAGCTGTTAGGTGAGCTCCTAGTTGAGTTCCCAGGTGTGTTACTCAAAGAGCTCCCGAGTGAGCTCAACTCGAGCTAATCAGTGAGCTCCCATAAGTCCTCCTAGCTAAGCTTGTCGACAATCTCTGAGGTGAGCTTACATGCGAGCTATCAGATTAGCTCAAGGTGAATTACCAAGGTGAGCTCAAAGTGAGTTGGCAAGGTGAGCTCAAGGATAGTTGGCAAGGTGACCTGTCAGGTAAGCTTCAACATGAGTTCCCAAGTGAGTTACTCGACGAGCTACTTGGGGAACTCACAAGCAAGCTCAAGTTAACCTACTTGGAGAGCTACTCGGTGATCTCCCAGGTGACCTGTTAGGTGAGTACCTAGGTGAGTTGTTAGGTGAGCTACTTGGAAACCTACTTGAAAAACTCGAGGTGAGCTACTAGATGAGCTCAAGGTGAGTTAGCAAGGTAAACTCCTCAGCAAGCTCAAGGTGAGATGGTAATCTGAGCTGAAAGGTGAGTTCCCATGTGAGTCTGTAAGGTGAGCTATACGGTGAGTTCCCATGTGAGTTTTTGAGTGAGCTGGTTGATGAGCTCCTAATTGACCTCAAGTTAAGCTACTTGGCAAGCTGAAGGTGAGCTACTTGGTGAGCTAATCGATGAACTTTGCGGAAAGATACTAAACATGCTCCTTAGTGAGGTGAAGGTGAGCTCCCATGTGAGTTTCTAGGTGATCTGTAAGGTGAGTTTTTGGGTGAGCTACTCAATGAGCTCTTGGGTGAGCTCAAGGTGAGCTGGAAAGGTGAGCTGACAGGTGATCTCCGAGGTGAGTTTTGGACAAGCTCAAGTCGAGCTCCTTATTGAGCTCCTAGCCAAGCTCCTAGGTGAGCTACTCAATGAGCTCCCAGGTGAGCTGAAAGGTAAGCTTGTCAGCAATCTCTGAGGTGAGCTTACATGCGAGCTACTAGATGAGCTCAAGGTGAGTTGGTAAGGTGAGCTCCTAGGTGAGTTCTCAAGAGAGTTACTCGACGAGCTCCCATACGACCTCAACTTGAGTTGATCAATGAGCTCCCAGGTGAGCTACTTGGCGAGTTATTCAAAGTGAGCTCCCAAGAAAGCTACTTGGTGAGTTGGTCGGCTAGCTCCCAAGTGAGCTGCTAGGCGAGCTCCCAAGCAAGCTACTTGGCAAGCTCCCAGGTTAGGTCCCCTGTGAGATGCTCAGTGAGCTCACAAATGAGCTCAAGTCAACCTTCTTGGTGAGATCCCAAGTGAGGAATTAGGTGAGCTCCAAGGTGAGCTATTAGGCGAGCTCCCGGGTGAGCTATTAGGTGAGCTCCCAAGCAAGATGTTAGGTAAGCTCCCAAGTGAGCTACTTGGTGAGCTGATCGATGAACTTTGAGGGGATCTACCGGAAAAATCAAGGTGGGTTTGTAAGGTGAGCCCCTTAGTGAGCTTAAGGTGAGATGATAGGTGAGCTCCCATGCAATTTGGAAAGTCGAGCTCCCATGTGAGTTTTTAGGTGAGCTACTTGCTGAACTCCTAGGTGAGCACAAGTCGAGCTTCTCGGTGAGCTCCTAGTTGAGCTCAAGGTAAGATGACAAGGTGAGATATCAGGTGAGCTCCTAGGCAAGATTTTTTAAGCTCCTAGCCAAACTCCTAGGTGAGCTCCCATGAGAGCTCAAAGGTGAGCTTGTCGGTAATCTCTAAGGTGAGATTACATGTGAGCTGCTAGATGGCTCAAGGTGACTTGGAAAGGCAAGCTTAAGGTGAGTTGGCAAGGTGAACTCAAAGTGAGTTGGTAAGGTGAGTTATCAAGCAAGCTCTTAGTCGAGTTCCTAGGTGAGTTACTTGACGAGCTCCCAGGTGATCTTAACTCGAGCTGATCAGTGAGCTCCCAGTACAACTTCTAGGTGAGTGACTTGGCAAGATGTTTAGTGAGCTCTTAGGTAAGCTACTAGGTGATCTCCCAATTGAGCTACTTGGTGAGATCCTAGGCGAGCTCCCTAATTAGCTGCTTGGTGAACTCATATGTGAGCTCAAGTCAACCTACTCGGTGAGTTGCTCGGTGAGCTCCTAGGTGAGCTATTAGGTGAGCTGTTAGTCAAGCTCCCAAGTGAGATACTTAGTGAGCTACTTGAAAAACTCCAATGTGAGCTACCGAGATGAGCTTAAGGGAATTTTTCAAGGTGTGCTCCTCAGTGAGCTCAAGGTGAGCTAGCAAGGTGAGTTGTATGGAAGATCCCATGTGAGTTAGCAAGGTGAGCTATCAGGAGAGCTCCCATGTGAGTTTTCAGGTGAACTAAAATCGAGCTACTCGGTCATCTCCTGGGTGAGCTCAAGGTTAACTAACAAGGAAAGATGTTAGGTGAGCTTCCAGGAAAGCTTAAGTCAAGCCACTCGATGATTTCCTGGGTGAGCTACTTGTCGTGTACCCAGCCAAGCTCCTAGGTGAGCTATTCAAGTAAGCTCCAGGTGAGCTCAAAGGCTATCTTATCGGTAATCTATGAGGTGATGTTACATATGAGCTACTAGATTAGCTCAAGGTGAGTTAGTAAGGTGAACTCAAGGTGAATTGGTAAGGTGAACTGTTAGGCGAGGTCCCGAGATAAGTTCCTAGCCGAGTTACTCGACGAGCTCCCATGTGAGCTCAACTCGAGCTGATTAGCAAGCTCCTAGAAGATCTCCCAAGCGAGCTAATTTGTGAGCTATTTGGTGAGCTTCCAGGTGAACTATTAGGCGAGCTCCCAAGTGAGCTACTTGGTGAGCTCTCAGGTGAGGTCCCCAACGAGCTGCTCGGTGGGCATACAATTGAGGTCATGTCATCCTACTTGGCAAGCTACTCGGTGAGTTCTGGGTGAGCTATTAGGTAATCTCAAAATTGAACTACTTGGCAAGCTCCCGGTCGAGGTCCCCTGGTGAGCTCCTAATTAAGGACCTTGGTGAGCTCCCAATTGAGGACCCAATTCAACCTAGTTAGAAAGTTACTCGGTGTGCTCCCAGGAAAGCTACTAGGTGAGCTCCCAGGTGAGCTACTTGGTGAGCTATTTGATGAAATCATAGGTGAGCTACCGGATGTACTCAATGTCAGTTGGCAAGGTGATCTCCCCGGTGAGCTCGGGGTGAGTTGACAAGGTGAGATCCATTCCGAGTTGGCAAGGCCAGGTGTCGGGTGAGCTCCCATTCGAGTTTTCAGGCGAGCTATTTAACGAGATCCCGGAAAGCTCAAGTTGAGCTCCTCTACGAGATTTTAGGTGAGCTGCTTGCTGAGTTCCCAGCCCAACTCCTAGGTGAGCTACTCCATGAGCTCTCAAGAAAGCTCAAATATGAGCTTATCAAAGCAATCTCTAAGGTCAACTTATATGCATGCTACTAGATGAGCTCAAGGCGATTTGGCAAGGTGAGCTTAAGGAGAGTTGGTAAGGCAAGCTCAAGGTGAGCTATCGGTGAGCTCCCAAGTGAGTTCCCAAGTGAGTTACTCAATGAGCTCCCTGGTGAGATCAACTCGAGCTGATCGGAGAGCTCCAAGAAGATCTCCTAAGTGAGCTACTTGGCAAGCTATTCTACGATTTCCCAGGTGAGCTGTTATGAAAGATCCTAAGTGATCTACATGGTGAGGTCCCATGCAAGGTCACCAGAGAGCTAATTAGTAAGATCTCAAGTGAGCTCAAAATAAAGGTCAGGTCAACCTACTCAGTGAGCTTCTACGTGAGCTCCTAGGCTAGCTGTTAGGTGAGCTACTTGGCAAGCTACTCAATGAAATCTGAGGTGAGCTACCAGACAAGCTCAAGGTGAGTTAACAAGGTGAGATCCTTAGTGAACTCAAGGTGAACTGTAAGGTGACCTTATAGGTGAGCTCCCATGTGAGTTTTCGGGTGAGCTGTTTGACATGCTCTTAGGTGAGCTCAAGTCAAGCTGCTCAATGAGCTCCTAGATGAGTTGTCACGTGAGCTCTTAGGTGAGTTTCTAGGAAAGCTCAAGTTAATCTACTCGATGAGCTCCTGGGTGAGCTACTTTCTAAGCTCCAAGCCAAGTTCCATGTGAGCCACTCGGTGAGCTCCCATGTGAGCTCAAAGGCGAGCTTGTTGGTAATCTCTGAGGTGAGATTATATGTGAGTTACCAGATGAGCTCAAGGCGAGTTAGCAAGGTGAGCTCAAGGTGAGTTGGAAAGGTGAGCTCTTGGTGAGTTGGTAAGGCGAGTTGTTAGGTGAGCTCCGTTGTGAGCTCCTAGGTGAGTTACTCAATGAGCTCCTAGGTGAGCTCAACTAGAGCTGATCACTGAGCTCCTAGAAGAGATCCTTGGCAAGCTAATTGGCAAGTTATTCAGCGAGCTCCCAGGTGAGCTGCTAGTTGAGCTCCTAAGTGAGATACTTGGAGAGTACCTAGGTGAAGTCCCCAATGAGCTCACAAGTGAACTCTAGTAAACCTACACGGCGAGTTGCTTAGTGAGGTCCAGGGTGACTGTTAGGTGAGCTCCTAATTGAGTGTTAGGTGAGCTTCTTGGCGAGCTACTTAGGAGATGCTCGATGAACTCTAAGGTGAGCTACGAGGCGAGCTTAAGGTGAGTTGCCAAGGTGAGTTCAGGGCCAGAAGCACAAGGCAAGCTAGCAAGGTGAGCTGATAGGTGAGCTTCCATTCGAGTTAGTAAGGTGAGTTATTAGGTGAGCTCCCATGCAATTTTTCAGGTGAGCTTTTCAACAAGCTATCAAGTGAGATCAAGTTGAATTACTCGGTGAGATCCTGGGTGAGCTCAAGGTGAGTTACCAAGGTAAGCTTTTAGATGAGCTCCCAGGTGAGCTTTTGGCCAAGCTTAAGTAAAGCTACTCAACGAGCTCTGGGTGACCTTCTTGCTAAGCTCCTAGATAATATCCTAGGTGAGCTACTTGGTGAGCTCACAAGTGAGTTCAAATATGAGCTTTTCAGCAATCTCTGAGGTGAGCTTATATGTGCACTACTAGATGAGCTCAAGGCTAGTTGGTAAGGAAAGCTTTTAGGTAACCTCCGGGTGAGTTACTCAATGAGCTCCTAGGTGAACTCAACTCGATATAATCGGTGACCTCCCGAAGAGCTCCCACGTGAGCTACTTCATAAGCTATTCGGTGAGCTCCCATTTGAGCTACTAGGCAAGCTCCCAAGTGAGCTACTTGGTGAGCTCCCAGGAGAGGTCCCCAGCAAGCTGCTTGGTGAGCTCACAAGTGAGATGACAAGTGAGATCAAGTCAACCTACTTGACGAGCTACTCGGTGATCTCCTAAGCGAGCTATTAGGTGAAATCCTAGGTGAGCTACTTGGTGAGCTGCATGATGAACTCTTAGGAAAGCTACAAGATGAGCTCAAGGTGAGTTGGCAAGGTGAGCTCCTCAGTGAGCTCAAGGTGAGTTGGCAAGGTGAGCTGATAGGTGAGCTCCAATCTGATTTGATAAGGTGAGATCCCATGTAAGTTTTCAAATGAGCTTCTTGATGAGCTCCAGGGTGAGCTCAAGTTGAAATACTTGGTGAGCTCCTTGGCAAGCTCAAGGCAAGCTGGCAAGGTGAGATATCAGGTGAGCTCCTAGTTGTGTTTTGAGGCAATCTTAAGTCGGACTAGTTAAGGTGAGCTTAAGGTGAGTTGTCAGGTGAGTTCCCAAGTGAGTTCCCATGCGAGTTACTCGACTATCTCTTGGGTAAACACAACTTTATTTTCTTGACAAAATTTGAGGCAAGCTACCTTCCGAGCTTAAGGCAAGCGGGCAAGGTGAACTCCTCACCAAGCTCAAGGTGAGCTGGCAAGGCACGCTCTCACGTAAGTTAGCAAGGTGAGCTGTTAGGTGAGCTCCCATGTGAGTTTTTGGGTGAGCTACTTGATGAGCTCCCAGGAGAGCTCAAGTCAGGATGCTCACCGAGGTCCTGGGTGAGCTCAAGGCGAGCTGGTAAGGTGAGCTATTAGGTGAGTTCTTAGGTGAGTTTCTAGGAAATCTCAAGTTGAGCTTCTCTACAAGCTCCTAGTTGAGCTACTTGCCGAGCTCCTAGCTAAGCTCCTAGGTGAGCTGCTTGGTGAGTTCCTAGGTGAGCTTGTCAAAAATCTCTTAGGTGAGATTACATGCTAGCTACCAGATGATCTCTAGGTGAGTTAACAAGGTGAGCTCAAGGTTAGTTGGCAAGGTGAACTCAAGGTGAGTTGGCAAGGAGTTGTCAGGTGAGTTGGTAAGGTGAACTATCTGGAAAGCTCCCATGTGAGTTCTTAGGTGAGTTACTTGACGAGCTTGTAGGTGATCTCAACTCGAGTTGATCGGTGAGTTCCTAGAAGAGCTCGTAGGTGAGCTACTTGGTGATCTATTCCATGAACTCCTAGGTGATCTACAAGGTGAAATCCCAAGTTAGCTACTCAGAAAACTCCCAGGAAAGGTCCCTGATGAGCTACTTGGTGAGAAAACATGTGACCCCAAGTAAACCTACTCAGCTAGGTGCTCGGTGAGCTCCAAGGTGAGTTGTTAAGCGAGCTCCTAGGTGAGCTATTAGGTAAGCTCCCATGCATGCTGTTAGGTGAGCTACTTCATGAACTCTAAGGTGAGCTACCGAGATGAGTTCAAGGTAAGTTGAAAAGGTGAGCTCCTAAGTGAGCTTGAGTTGTCAGGTGAGCTCCTATGCGAGTTGGGAAGCCGAGTTGTCAGGGGAGCTCCCATGCAAGTTTCCAAGTGAGTTGTTAGGCGAGCTCCTTTGTGAGCTCAAGGTGAGCTAGAAAGGTGAGCTACTAGGTTAGTTTCTAGGTGAGCTTAAGGTAAGCTCAAGGTGAGCTAGTAAGGTGAGTTGTCGGGTGAGCTCCTAGGAGAGTTTCTAGGCAAGCTCAAGTTGAGATGCTCGATGAAATCTTGGGGTGAGATCAAAGGTGAACTTGTTAGCAATCTCTGAGGTGAGCTTACATGCAGGCTACCAGATAAGCTCAAGGAAAGTTGGAAAGGTGAGCTAAAGGTTAGTTTGCAAGGTGAGCTCAAGGTGAGTTAGCAAGGTGATCTCCTAGGAAATATCCTAAGTTAGGTACTTGGTGAGCTCCCAGACGAGGACCCTGGTGAGCTACTCAGTGAGCTCACAAGCGAGCTCAAGTCATCTTACTCAATGAGGTGCTTGGTGAGATCCTAGGAGAGCTATTAGGTAAGCTCCCAGGTAAGTTGTTAGGTGAGCTCCTAGGTGAGCTGTTAGGTAAACCGCTTAACGATCTTTGAGGTGAGCTAGCAGACAAGCTCAAGGAAAGTTGGAAAGGTGAGCTCAAGGTGACCTGGAAAGGTGATTTGATAGGTGATTTCCCATGCGAGTTGTCAGGTGAGCTCCTATGCAAGTTTTCAGGAAAGCTACTTGATGAGCTATTGGGAAAGTTTAAGTTGAGGTGCTCAGTGATCTCCTGGGTGAGCTCAAGGTGAGCTAGTATGGCAAGCTATCAGGTGAGCTCCCATGATGTAACATCCTCAATTTAGACAATAGAACAAGTCAATTTTTTTTTTTTTTTTTTTGATAATTGCATACTTTGGTTCTAAATACATAATTTAGAACTCACAATTAAAATAACCATTTATATAATGACAAGCATATGCATTTGTAATGACTCGGAATACCTCCGATCTATTCATTCCATGACTCGGTAATCCACCGATCTATTCATGAGTAAAAAGAGTTAGTGTTTTTATTTAACACAACACTCTTGCGGTTCTCTTCCTAATCTGGGATTAAGAATGCTCTGTCAAGGAATCTAATGAATAACTGTTACCATTATTCATCGGCATCTCATCCCTTAGACTAGGTGAATTAGGACAACGCAATCAGCAGCTTGCGATACTTTGGCCAAAGATTTGAAACATCTTGTTCATGTCTCGTATTCCTTAATGGCATATACTCGTCAATCTGGAATACGTCCTTCACCCCATTCATATGTTATATAGAATGTCTTATACTGACTACTATCAGTCCTTCCTTTCACAACTGAATCACTCGGAGGCAGATTAACAAGGTGATAATGTTATATGGTTGCCCACGAGGATTAGGGATATGATGACATACTGGTTCAACCTTGCAGTTCAACCAGTGTGTCATGATACCCCAAATCTCGAGGCAGTCTTATAACATGACCACGTTCTTAATCGGTCCCAGGGTAACTCGTGCGAAATCAAGTGTAAATCTTAGCGATCAATGCAAAGGTGTCGCCATAAGTCACCTGCATTGTTGTAACTTCGAGAAGATCCTAATCTTCTCGGGAGGTACAACCCTGCGATCAACTTTATGTAAATCAACCTTTAAATCCACCTCGAGAAGATCTACCCAATAACAAGCGTTACGCACTTTGAGTTTAAATTACTTTTAAAGACTTTTCCCTAAGGTTAGCCTTTCCAAATCCCTGGATTCTTTGTCTTAAGACGACCCTCCTCTAAAAGACTCATTACTTGGTAGAGGTATTACGGTCATGCTCTCATCAAGGAGTCATTAGAATACACACGATTCTAAAGCAACAGAATGGAACAATATCTCATAACCTTTACTTGAGATTGCCATCGAACTCCATTGATTGCCTATCAGTTCTCTTAAGCGAATTTATATCATACTTTTAAGTTTAAAGGTATAAATGATTAAGAATCAATTTATTGTTGTTCTTTCATTCTTAGGACTAGGGATTAGTAATTTAATCCAGTTTTTTTAGCGTTCTCTTTTAGGCTCAATTTTAACCTATCTTCTAGAGAGACAATAATTTAATTCCAAATGCTTACCTGCTAGAACAAATTAGAACTACTAAACACTCATAAGAATTTAATCTTATTACTTACAAGCTTTCATTGTCAATCACAAAAGCATCCATATTATACAATGATAACAATGCCCCTTCATTACATAAACCGAAGAAGGTCAACCTTCAGAAATAGAATACAATACATAAGTTTCAAACACTTATTTTCATTCCTTTCAGAACTTATACAATTACTTTTTATGCAACAGCATACTTGATATAATGCTAACGGAAAAGAAACATCTTTTCACATATAGTACATCTTATAAAATCAAGCTGTAATTCTTTATAAATCAAATAAACAATCTGATCAGCCTGTCAGATCTGCATTGCTTTTACCTCTTACGGCAACCATCTGCAAAAATAGTCAACATGAGTCAGTTCAATGAACTGAGCATGATAAGCACTAACTTTTAAAACAATTGCAATCCATCAATTGTTTTCATTAAACACCCTGTTTAAATGAGATCAGATATTCACATAAGTAAACATAATCAGACTAAGCCCTTGTAATACAAAATGATTACAAATATGTAACTCTATAAATGTTACAGAATAGTCTTAATCACTTTCTAATATTTCATCAAATATGAAGAAACAAGGAACGAATGTACACTAACAATCAATGAATCCAAAATCACAACATTGGTCAGATTGTTTTGTCCTCCAAAAGGAAATAACATAACAATTAGGATTCCACCAATATGTTACAAACAATTTCCCACCGATAGCCAAATATCAATAATATTAAATAAAGGAAGAGAAAGAACCAAACCATTCATACTTCCTTTCACATAAGTTCATCACTGCACTGCCTTCACATATGAAAACATTCAACCAGTATATAAATGAACAAGTTAGACAAGCCGCAAGCAAGATCACTGTTTAATCAAGAAACAGAAACACAGCAAACTCTGGTACAACAACTAACACATCAACAATTCATGTATCAATCCTACTCCCAATGCTAGTTCCTTTTACACAGTAAGGTTTTGACACAAGTTGAAAACAAGAAACTACAAGCGTATCGCTGAAAACAACAACCTCATTGCATCAAGCAATCTAAGGTTTCCAATGAACTATGCTATGTTGCCCACACGGTATTTCCAAATCATGCACAGTCAAATCGGACAGATTAATTGGAAAAGAACATAGCATACATATTCTTGCTCAGTCAAAATCGGATGAAGTAAAAGAAAGGAATTCAACAAAGGATCCTTACCTTGCCGCATGCAAGTCTTGGTGTGATATTCGCGACTTACCCAAACAAGTCGAGAACACGAAATGGTCATCCATGCTCAAGGACCTCAAAAAGTGACAAAGACAAAGTGTCAAGGTCAAGCTCGAGAAAAGAGCGAAGTACTAGTTACCTTTCCAGAATTCCAATGATTCAAACGGAGGTAACAATTCAAGCAAATGAATATGAATTCATACTTGATATTCATCAACGAAGCATAATAAGAATCGAGACAACAAATTACTCTCTGCCAATCATTTTACACTAATTTGCAAGTCGAAGACGTACATGTCCACCTAAGAATCATGCCTCAAAATCCCAAAAACACGAAGGAATTCCAATCGCAATAACAAGATCGAAATACATGTTATTCCATTGAGTCGTGGCACTTAAAATACCAACAACTTAACTTTATTCAGCTCAAAATAAAATGAATCATTCAATCGACTCCTCAGAGTCGTCCAATTCACAATAGTATAAATCTATATATTCACACTGTAACTGTTAGAGGTTTGCACTCATAACCACTGAACCCTACAGCAACGTTCTATGAAATTGGTTGATAAATCCATATATGCCATTCATGGCTAACAATCAGAATGAAACAAGTGAAGCAAATCGAATACCCATTTCAAGCAAGGAAATCTATTGGGCTGCTACGAAACTTTCGAACAACTTTCACATAGAAATGAAAATGCATACACAGGAAGTCTTTATCCTTTAATTATTTCAAATAACAGTAGCCAAAAGCCTGTTTCGTCTTACGAGCTTTCACAAAAAAATCCATTCACAAAACTTATGGATGAATCTACATTCCCGTGCAATAGATAGCAATATACGATTCAATCATCGACTCCATTTGAGTCGATACAAAAATACTGGTGTATCTATATTATACAGTCCACTAGTAATCCCGCTAACCTAATAACAAGGAAAACAACTCCCGCTAGGTCGAAAAGACTACGGTAACACTACAGTTGCCTGTTCCAAGCCAAAAATTGAATACAAATGAAACCCGAAAGTATCATTAGTCGCTGTCAACAAATCCCACGACAGAGTACCCAAAGAAGCGATAATACTAAATAAATCTTACTGTATTCTTCCCAATCATTCCATACGGTTTCTATAACAAGAAACAGCGACCACGAATTAAGACATACAGTGGTCTTATACTGCACACAGGTATATTCTAAGGGCTCACGCCAAACAGGCCGAACACTCAAACCTTTATAAATAAATACCTCACATGCATAAGCCAGAATAAATACTCAAACAAATAGAGTCGAAGTTCGATTTCAACAAACACCCATCAAGCGGAAATTGAAAAATCGAACCAGAAGAGATACAGTGCCAAAAATCAAACTAGATCTCATAGAAAATTCATCTAATCTTCTCAAAACATTTGAACAGAGTTGTTTTAATGAAAGCACTTGAAAGACAGCAAGATATTTAAAGGTTAGGGCCTAGCATGCCTGTATTTTGATCAAATTTCCGAAGCAGACCACAGGAAGAGCTCAAACTTCCTTTTCTTTTTCCACGATAAAGCGACCAACAAAATTTCGCTGTCTCCTTCACAAATATATCCTCCATGACAGAGAAAAGAGCCAGAGAAATTCATTCTTGCCATGCAACTCAAAGAGAACTGGTGCGAAGAACCAGTAAACCAGCAGAGCAAAAACCGAAAATCGCGATAAGCCAAACAAACCCACAAACTTCCCGTCTGCATGCCTTCTCGCGAGTTCCGTGCTCGCTTTCCGAGAAAATTAAATGTCATTAAACCAATTTTCCCGCTTAAACTCTACTCCCACCGACCGCCAGAATTGGCGACAGTCCATCTAAAAACTCAAGTTCATTTCCAAACTTAGCAATTGCCAAGTCTGCACAGATTAGCCGCCGCTTAAGCCTCCGCCATTGACCTGTCCCTTATCCTTATCCCTTACATTAATTGCCATGGAAAACACCGCCGATGGTTCGCCACCCTTCATAGGCCCCTTCATAATCTCTTCATTAGTTAGGTTAGTATCTTAGGTTAGAGTTTAGGGTAATACCCACACTAACAAATTTACACAAAGATACTAACTTAGGATATTAACAAATAGCCTAGGTCTAGGTTAGACTAACAATAATCTAACCCCTAGGTTAGGTTTTAGTTTTAGGTTACTAACCCTTAATAATTCAGTTTGGTCCTTGTCCTGAAAACTCGGAAAGACCTGTATCATACCTTTTAGAACAGAGTTAGCTCCTGTTCATATTGCAGAATTGTATGTCAACGAATTATTACCTGGTCTACAATCGAGACCTTCCGGATATACTTTGATATCGGGAACCGTTTCATTTCTCAAGATCAGCACGAGTCATACTCTCGACCAGCTTATTAAATGCTTCCATACCTTGTAACTGTTCAAGGTGCGTGATATAATTTTATCACAAGCAGATTAAAGCATTACTTGGATCAATTCCTGCGATCCAAGTCTAGATATCATTGATGAATACCTCTATAATTCATTCCATGATCAGATTAATATTGGACACATAATGAAATAAATAAAAGAGTCTATTCATATTTTGACTCATTCAAGATCTGCAATCTGCAAGAAATTCAATACATATCAAGCATGATTTACAATCGAGGAACACATCCTTTTACAAGAAATCACATATCAACACTTGAATGCTTAGGAGAAAGTAACAACGATTCAGGGTGTTACATGCTTCCCTCTAAAAAGATTCATCGTCTCCGATGAATTACATATTAAATTTAACCTTAGGTCAATCAATTTATTAGTACACAAACAATGTGACTACTTCCATATTAAATAGTTTGAGAAATCAATGTCACAACACTTTTATTCAACTTTGAATAAAGTCGCGCCTTCATCGGCTTTCATAAATACTTAAAAACAATAAGTTCATGAGTATTTTATCAACAGATTTCATTACATTGCAAAAAAGAGAAGGAAAAGCAATTTTCATCTCTTCTAGGTTTTCCCAAGTTGCACTTTCTTCACTAAACTGGTCCCCTTTGGACCTTACATTGCTGAATATCACGATTCCTCAAATGCAATTGGCAAGTTTCAAAGTACTCTTGTGGGTTTAACCACAATTATTCTGAGTCTTGGACTGTAAGGAATTCAATTTAAAACATGTGTGAGATCGAAACATATTTCTTAAGCAAAGAAATATGGAAAACATCATGCATACGAGATAAAGCGGAGGCAATGCTAAGCGATAAGCTACGAGATTGATTATTTCGACAATTTTGAAAGGTCCCACAAATCGTGGTGACAACTTGGCAGCCTTGCCAAAAGTTATAGAACTCTTTCGGGTTTAACACGTGAAAAACCTTATCACCAAGCTCAAACTTTCTATCAACCCGCTTAAGGTCGGCATAGCTCTTACGTCTATCCATTTGCTTCCTTTAATCATTCACGAATCAGCTTAACTTAACTGTTCCATCTCTGTGAGAATCTACGGTCCAATTACCACTCTATCCTCTACACTATCCCAACTTACGGGGGTTACTGCACTTTCTTCCATAAAGTGCTTCAAAAGGTGCCATCTTAAGAGATGAGTGATAAGTGTTGTTGTATGCGAACTCAACTAATGGGAGATACTCTTCCCATTTATCTTTGTTGATCCATGCAATACATTCGCAACATGTCCTCAACACTTGATTTACCCTCTCGTTTGCCCATCCGTTTTGGATGATATGCGAAGCGAAGTTTAGTTTTGTTCTAGGGCTGCGTTAAGCATTTGCCAAAACCTTGCGTCATTCTAGGATCACATGCGATATAATCGAGTTACGGTACACCATGCAATCTGAAAATTTCGTATACGAACCTCTTGGCCAGACCTTTGGTGAATCATCCTTTAGATTTCCAGCGATGAAATGAGCTACCTTAGTCGGTTTATCTACAACTACGAGGATAACATCATGCTTATTCCTGGACATAGGTAGTCCTTGTACAAAATCCATGGTTATTACTTGCCATTTTATCTTTGCGGTATGCTATGAGGATATAACTTGATCCAGCCAGGGTGCATATGCTCTGCCTTCACCCGCTGACATTCGAGCGATGAGTCACAAAATTTATCACATCCTTTTTCATACCTTTCGGAAGTATTGCTTTGTTTCAAATCAGCTAGCATTTTTGTGATCTGGGGTGCCCAGAGAAAGGTGAATTATGAAATTCAACTAACAACTTCTTTCTCAAATCATTGGCCACAGTACATATACTCTATTTTCATAACGCAAGATTCCTTCATTATCAAGATGAAAACCTTCATACCTTTTATCTTTAGGTTACTGAAGCCATTTGCTTTTGCTTTTACTTTTGAAAATATGCATCTGATTCTGAGGCACTTTTTACCTCGTCTTTAAACTGAGTTCTCAACGTTATAAGAGCAGAAATGTGCCTCCTACGACTTAGAGCATCAGCTACTCTATTCTCCTTCCCTTTGATATAGCTAATATCAAAGTCATATTGTGATAAAAATTCTAACCACCTTCTTTGTCTGGCATTCAGATTGGGCTGAGTAAAAATATATTTCAGTCCCAAGTGATCAGTTTTCAACTCAAAAGGTTTCCCTAGTAAGTAGTGTCTCCAGACTTGAAGCGCATGAACAATGGCAGCAAGTTCCAAATCATGAGGGGCATAATTCAGCTCATGAATCTTAAGTTTTCTACTTTCATAAGCTATGACTTGATCATTTTGTAGCAAAACACCTCCAAGGCCTTCCCCAGAAGCATCAGTTACAACAGTAAAATTCCCATTAGGGTCTGGTACAGCCAATATAGGTGCAGAAGTCAACTGGTCTTTCAGACTTTTGAAAGCCGCTTCGCACTTGTCATTCCACATGAATTTCTTATCCTTCTTCTGCAATGAAGTTATTGGTGCAGCTACCTTAGAAAAATCCTTTACAAATTTTCTATAGTAACCAGCAAGACCCATGAAGCTTCTTACTTCATGCACATTCTTTGGTGCAGGCCACTCAGTTATTGCCACTATTTTTGAAGGATCTACAGCGATTCCTTCCTTACTTATGACATGACCCAAATAGTGTACTTCTGAATCATAGAAAGAACATTTGGATAACTTACCATACAACTTTCTCTTTCTCAAAATTCCCAAAACTATCTTCAAATGCTCATTGTGCTCCTCAACGCTCTTAGAATAAATGAGAATATCGTCCAAGAATACAAGCACAAACTTGTCCAGGTATTCTTGAAAAATATTGTTCATTAAATTCATAAAGGCTGCAGGTGCATTAGTTAACCCAAAGGCTAGAAGCTGTAAATTCATAATGTCGTACCTTGTTTGGAAAATTTGTACATTTTATGAATATCTTCCTCTTTAATTCTTAGCTGATGATAACCAGATCGAAGATCTATCTTAGAATAAACCGCTGCTCCACGCATCTGATCAAACAGATCATCGATCCTAGGAAGTGGATATCGGTTCTTGATTGTTGCTTTGTTCAACATCCGATAATCAATACACAGCCTCAGTGTTCCATCCTTCTTTTTCACAAATATCACAGGTGCTCCCCAAGGTGAAACACTTGGTCTAATCAATCCTTTAGACAAAAGCTCTTGTAATTGTGCCTTAAGCTTGACTAACTCAGTAGTAGTCATCCGATAAGGTGCCTTAGAAATAGGTTCAGTTCCAGGCTTGATTTCAATGGTAAAATCAAATTCTCTCTTGGGTGGTAACCCTGGTAATTCCTCAGGAAAAACATCCCTGAAACTTTGTAACAGTGGAATTTGCTTCATGTAATCACTATCTTCTTCTGAAGGTTCAGATATCTTTACTGCATAAAGGGTACATCCTTTATTTTTAGCCTTTTTAAGTTGCATAGCTGACAGTTTTCTAACTGAAATTTCTCGTTTCACACCTTGAATCTCTGTGATTCCGGTGATCATCTAAACATTTTATGTTCTTCTCATAGCAATCTACCTTTGCTTTATTGTCGGATAACCAATTGACACCAATAATAATGTCATACGATCCCAAAGGTGTAACATAAAGATCAACTTCCGTGGAGAAATTAGGTAAATCAAGGTGCTCCAAAGAGACACATACTCACCTTTGTATGAAGCAGAATTATTACCATACTCTACGAGTCAAGATTTATCCATCTTCCCGACTTTTCTTTTAAGTTTAGAAGCAAGTTTATTAGAAATAAAACATTGGTAGCTCTGTATCAAAAAGAATAGTGCAAGGTATGCCGAATAACTTACCCGGAACTTCTATAGGTGTTGCTTGCTTTCGGCTTGCTTATGCATGCGCTCTTTGCGGCATGTATCTTATCTTTGCGATTACGATCATCCTTCTTTAAAGGACATTGATTTGCGTAATGATCTTTACCACAAGTGTAGCAGCCTCCTACGAGGTCCCTTCTTAGGCTCAAGCATTACCTCCGGCCTTGTAATTGTCACGTTGTCCCCCATAGGACTTTGTCCATTATTATAATTTTTAACAAAATTATCCCTTATATTTCAATGAGCTTATTTCTGCTGCTTTCTTATTGTTATCTCACTGAAACTTACTCTTGTTTCCAAACTTTTTCCATGGTCCTTTTAAGGTGCAAGAGAGGTTAAAGAAGGGTTTGCAGTCTTCTTCCACACTTCCTCCTTATGAAGAAAGCAGAAATAGCCTTCAATTCTGTTCTTGCCTTATGGCCTTTTCAACAACTCCTTCTATAGTGGTTGGACTGTGAACATCGACCTCACCCCCTATCACAGGATTCAATCCCATGATGAATTTCCGTATCCTGAATTTTTCGTCAGTTTGATACTGCGGCACATACTTGAGGAGTTTTGTAAACCGCTCCCGAGAGTCGATTCTTGTCAACTTCCTTGAGTCAAGTTCTGAAATTCTGTCATTTTCTGATCATAGAAAAGTTGTGGCAGCCAACGTTGCCTAAAATAGCCTTTAAATTGATCCCAAGTGATATTGGTCTCATCAATGTTTAGCTCAGCTTTTCGGCTATCCCACCACGAAGATGCTTCGTGAGAAAGCTGATAGGCTCCCCATATAGCCTTAGTTTCTTCTGAGAAGTTCCTTATCGCAAAGTACTTCTCCATTTCGCTGAGCCAGTTCTCAGCTCCATCTCCTAATGTGGTGCCATCATACTTAGGTGGACTTATCCTTTTATATCATTAGTGAGTTCTGCACTTGCTAAATCGGCCTTTTTTTTCTGGTTGCACAGGTGCATTCACAGCATTAACATCAACACCCGTGTCGGGATTGCCCTCGGGAGGTTGCTGATTATTATTATCAGCTTCTTCATCCTCCTCATTTCCCGTCACCTGCTGTTCAAGTACAGCCAAGCGATCTCTTGTGTCCAGCAGGGCAGCAAGATCTCATCCGATTTCACAGGTTGTCGCCGCTCCTCCTTGGTGGAGCATTACTATAATGTTTCCCCTTGTTCTAACCATTTTCTCATACAAGAAAATTCGGGTTTTTATCAGATTATGGACTCAATAGGTCCAAGAGCTGCAACCTTGGCTCGATACCAAGATGTAACATCCTCAATTTAGACAATAGAACAAGTCAAATTTTTTTATTTTTATTTTTGATAATTGCATCTTGGTTCTAAATACATAATTTAGAACTCACAATTAAAATAACCATTTATATAATGAGACATAATTTTAGCGGCGAATATTCGTAATATGGCGAAAATTTCATTTTAGGAAAATTTGAAAAGGCGAATTATTCGGAGTGGGTCGGTGTCTGTTCGCCTAAAATATAAAAGTATATTTTTTTGGGAAAGTCGGCTTCGCCTTCATTTGAAAACATCTCCTATAAAAACCTATTTGATTAGCGGGTAGTATACCTCAAGTAGCTTACCAAATTACCAATCTTTGTGAAATTTGAACTCGCATACCCTTTGCACGAGAGATTCGTATTCTTTGTTATCCTGTGATTGTTGGCCGCGACAAATGCATTATTGGCAGCGACAAGAGAAATCTTGGCGCGCGACTTGGGCTAAGGCTTGGCGCGGCAGAGGAAGGCTTGGCGCGGCGAGAGGAAGGCTTGGCGCGGCGAGAGGAAAGGCTTGGCGCGCGGAGAGAAGGCTTGGCGCGCGAGGAGGAAGGCGGCGCAGCGAGAGGAAGGCTTGCGCGCGGCAGATGATGAAGGCAGCGCGCGACACAGAAGCGTATTGCGCGCGACATCGGCGAGTTCCGCGCGACAAGACCTCGGAGGCATGTCTGAGTCGCTTCTTGGTTCTTTTCTTTGGCCTTACGACTCTTTTGAGAATAATGGAAGGTGCCACCTCAAAGAATACGAATAACCTAAAAGTAAGTAAGAAATCTCGAAATCACTCTTCAAGTATTTTGGAAACTCTGCGGATACGAGATAATGTAAATACCAATCATATAGATGCCACCAAAAAGAATCGAATCTTGAAGTGTGTGGAAGGCATTATTGAGGTGGACATGCATTGCACGCGAGTATCACGATCAAACAAATGAAACCTACGATAATATGCCGAGATCTTGAAGATATTGTTCTGTTGGGGTGACGGAAGTGCGGCTAGATATCACGAGATCAAACTTGAGCAAAATGGAAGGCAATCAATATCAAACTCTGGTCAAGAAAGAGAAACAGGTGATTGCGATATTGCTCAAAATTCGACTCAAAAAAGTAAAGCATTGAAAACAAACAAGAATATGTGGACCATTGGCGGGACATACAAGTTTGATTGGGCAGCTAAATTTCCATTTATTGAACTGTACAATCATCAAATTGAAGAAATCCCATGTGAATGTACATGTACAATATATGCGTGGAAATTGGGAAAGCAACAAAAAATGCAAGCGAAATTTGGACACTGATAGAAAAACATTGTGGAAAACAATATTTAAGCTATGTGAGGCGGATGGCGAGAAAATCAAAACACATAGGTGGAAAAGCGAAAAGGAGTGCATGCGTATCGGATACGCGGCGGAATATGAGGCGGAGCGAGAAAAAACACGGACATCATTTGGAAAAGGGAGGAACAATCACATCACATATTGGTAAGATGAAAGAAACAAATCTACATGCAAAATTCATACAATTCTCTACTCTTTTTCAAATACTTAAAAAAGGAAAGGCGATGTCGATTTCCTTGATTTCAAAGTTTTGTATCAATTTAACGGAATCTTTGAATGTACCTCGGTCTCATTGAGTGCGAGAGTAGTGGATGGGAAATGGCAAAATGCCTCTCGATGATAGAGAAGGAAGATTTGAAAGAGAATGTAAAAAAAGCAAACTTTATCTCTGTTTTGATTGATGAAGTGACAGCGATCGACAACACCGCATGGGTATGTATCCACATCTATACATTAGAAAATCATATAAGGACACCTCATCATTGGGTGTTATGAAAATGGTTGAAAAGCTGCAATCTGAAAACCTATACAAAATAGTTGTTTCTCATTTGAAAGATGTTGCTTGGTATGTGATTATGAAATTGCTACGAAGTTGGTATGCGTTGGAGCAGATGGTGCATCGTCATGCGGGGTCACCGAAACAGGGCTCTGTGTTAGATTACAAACAACGGTGGCCCCATATATGCTACCAATTCAACTTTGCATGGCTCACGAGAATGAATTTAGCGTATAAAATGGTAAGCAACCATGAAAATGTTGCTAAATTAGAAGACATAATAAGAGAACTCCATGCCTATATGTCAAGCAGCCCAAAAGCGTTTTACGGAGTTCCAAAAATTTGCAATTGGAATTACTGAGACGGCAAAAAAAACTTACGAAGGATGTGGAGACTAGATGGATCTCTTTGTATGAACCGGCATGCGAGTTCGTGAGGAGTATCCTTCATTGGTTGGTTTCATGCACAAATACCGTCATGAAGTTGATAGGGCAAGGACTGTTGTTCCGCTTAAGCGATTTGGAGACTTTGCTTACATTGCTTGGTATTCTTCAATGTTAAAGGAGATCAATACAGCGATGAAGCATGCACGGGGCAGATTGATCTATATTGTGGATTTTATAAGGATGAGGAAAATGGTATGTCAAAGTCTTGATATATTGTATTGTTCGCGAGGATAGTTTTGATGCACTGTTTTTAAAAATTGGAGAGATTTATTAGATCTTAAAAATCCTAACACCTATTTGAGATTTAATATTCACGATCACCTATGCATCTCTGTTAATGGGAAGGAAATACCTATGCACATTTTGCAAAGGCGTCAAGATATTACGAGTTCGGAGCGAGAAGATGTTCTGTAACACGTAATTTGTTTGAGTGTGATAGTTGAAACAGAATAAAGCTTAAAAAATTTGAAACCCTTGTCGTGAGAAATTAGGGAGCGTTTACGTAAAGATAAAATTACGGAAGCCATGGGTGTGATGAATCCGAATTTTGGAATACGAGAAGGTGGCCGTGCTGAGACTTTGTCGATAAGCATTTCCATAAATCAATGGGTACAATAATGGAACAATTTACTAAGGCGTCGAGCTCAAAGTGCGGAAATCAAAGGTATCTTGAATGCCGATTTATTAAAGTTTGATCGACCAATTTTGCAACAACAATGAGGAACCAATATAAGAATTTAGATCAACCTTACGAAAGTGGTGCTATTACAAGAATTTGTGGAGAGGAATCTATCAAAGTTCTATCTTACAAGAAGATATCGGTGAGTATTTGGACTATATGAATTATGCCGGACAATGATTTTGGGAGTGCTGTGGAGGATGAAAGAGTTTTCGAGTGCATTGTCATTTATAAAATCAAAGCGAAGCAGGTTGGATAAAAATGCGGAAAGTTGCATGAGGTGTTACGTTTCACGATACTCCCTCGAAACCTTTCCGTTTGACAGAGCAATTGCGCACTGGAATTCCCTTTGCGAAAGAAGAGGTGTAAATAATACAGCTACAAGTACAAATATACCCAACCTTGAGAGTGTAATTGGCTCTTCGTCACATTCTACAGAAGACAACATCGACTTTGACGAAGCTATTGATAATGGATTGTTTCAACTTTAAGTAGGTATCTTCTTTATCTATCTTTTATCTTTATCATTTAAGATGTTACAGGTCTATATACTAAAAATATCAGGCGATTCACCCATCTATCTACTAATCCATTTCACGTGTTGGATTCTTTTAAATCACAGATCTAGCTCATTACCAATGGCAGTGATGATTTCAACTTTAAGCAAGTATCTTTTTCCCCTTAACCTTGAGAGTGTAGTTGGCTCTTCGTCACATTCTACGAGAAGACAACATCGACTTTGATGAAACTACGATAATGGATTGTTTCAACTTTAAGTAGGTATCTTCTTTATCTATCTTTTATCTTTATCATTAAAGATGTTACAGGTCTATATACTAAAAATGTCAGGCAATTCACCCATCTATCTACTAATCCATTTCTCGTGTTGGATTTTTTAAAACAAAGATCTATATTGTTACGAGTGGCGGTGATGATTTCAACTTTAGCGGTATCTTTTTCCCCTTAATCTTATTGTTTATTACTATTCATTTTTTCAACTCTGGTTATAATTAAAAATGTTACGGTGTATGTATTTACATTTAGTTAAATACAAAATTTTTATTTTTGAAAGCGTAGGTTGACATCCGTCAGGAAGCTTTTACTTCTCGGGATTTGACAACGTCGAGGCAACTCACCCATCTATCTACTAATCAATTTTTGTGTTGAATTTTTTAAGACAAAGATCTAGCACATTACAGTTGATGATTTCAATTTTAAATAGGTATCTTCTTCAACATAATATTTATATTTACTTGACCTTTAAAGATATTGTTGGTCTATATATTTAAAGATGTTCTTTGGCACTTCTCGGGGTGTGATGTCAAGCAACTCACCCCTCCATCTGATGTCATGTGAAACAAAGATCTAGCACGTTACCCTTGATGATTTCACAGCAATCTAATACGCAAGAGGTAAGCTAAATCCTAGCATATTTGCAATTATGTTTAATTTCTTACCAGTGATGATTCTTTCTTGATTTCTTAGAATTATATTTTATTTATTTTTAATATATTTTATCTTCCTGTAGACCAAGGATTTTTTTTCTATTTACTATCTCTTTATTCTCCATTTGTTGGTGAGTGGTAGCTTCCCAAAAAATAGATATTCCTGCCACCTGATAGGATAAGGATACCTAAAATAACAAAAAATTAAATTGGAAAGTGATGTCGAAACATGTCACAATACTACCAAATTCAATATTCACATTTCCACGATTCAAACCACAAGAGCCTTGGCTGAGTCACCCTCCGTTAATATTAAAGTACATTGATCAGAATTCTTCCCTCCTGCTTGATTTGCATCAAGTTTGGGAACATCAATTAATTTCCCCTTCTTGGTTCCATCAGTTTTCTTAAGATCTTTTTTTTGTTTAAACTTTTCCCTTTGCACTCCTCGGGTCAAACAAAGTTACAAAGCTCATCTTAGATAACTTTGACCATACACCATGAATCTTCTTGTCTTGGAAGAAGCATTTCCAATTACCACTTATACCACTTTTAGAGAATTTTCATCACAACTAGGGTGAGTCGGCTTGAAGCTTGTGAGTAACTTGCATTTGATTGAGCTTTACCAACTAGATAACGAGATGATTGCTAGACCTTAGCATCATTGACTTGGCTATCTTTATTTTAGGTGATAAAGGTCATTCATAAAATCCAAACACACTTTGAAGTCCTCAACACGTTGAAAAATCATAGTACTCGAGAGATTCTTAACCTATCGACCTTAAGTCTACTTTCATGAGGCAGTATAACCCTGAGATACAATTAAAGTCCCACGACATAATTTTAAAGATAATTAAAGTCCCACAAGATATTCAGGCACTAAATTTTAGATTATACACATTAAATCGATCATCGTATTTCATCATCATCTATCATTGATTATCAATTGTCATCATTCATCATCTACGTCCACATACTATTCATGACAATGCAAGTAAACAAGAAACATACATATAATTCATGATAATCACCATCTAATCACCATATAATTAAATTCAAATAGCATAGTACAAACTCAATAGTTGAAGTTTTCAAATTCAATATTAAAAGTTTAGTCAATAATAAAAGTTTCTAATTTTCACAACCATCTAATGTAATCAAAATTTAAGATTGTATATAATTAAATTCAAATACCATACTCAATATTAGAAGTTTTCAAACTCAATATTTATAGTTTCCCCAATAATAATAAAAGTTTCTAGTTTTCAACCCTCTTTTTCTTTATCCGGTTTACAACTCTGCTCCCTTCCCCAACGGCTTCTTCCACTATGGTTGTAACCCTTTCCCAACAATGAGAAATAACCCCTGAACTTATAAGATCTTACTGCTGACCTTTGTCAGATTTTTATAATTCTTTCTTCTTGATTTGTTGCATCTCCATGAGATGACAAATTTGGATCAGCAATTGCTTTGGCTTTGAACAAGATGTCGGGAGTCGAGACCGTGCTCTTTAATGATCCGCTTTAGTGTATTGTTTTGTTTGTTAGCAAAACAATATTTTTGCTTCAAATTTTTGCTGCGGATAAATTTGTTTCTTTGTTTCCAAGTGAACTTGCAAAACCTTGCTTTGACTCTTCAAATTTTCATATTTCAATTGCACAAAAAGAGTAACGTCAATTCAAAGTATTAATGTAAATTCAAAATTTCAAATTAACAAAAATGATTGTTAGAATGTAATAGTACTTACAACCGCTCTATCTCTTTCGGCATTTGCGATTGATACCAAATCCTTGTCCTTTGACCATTTGTTAAAATATGCAGGCCTCGGCACTAATATTTTCCAATCATTTAGTGCTTTATCTAAAATGCCATCTTTATAGTCGTTGTTAAAAGTGGCAGGTCCCACATTTTACTTGGGTAAGTAGGGAATCCATCTTTGCGAGTTGATTACGGGTGCGGCGTATAAACTATCCCTTTGCCAATAATTTTCATAACGACTAATAATCTCATTGATAAAATTTTAGCCCTTTTTCCCATTCTATAAGTTTGTTGCATTTGAGGAATTATAAACTCTTGACATGGGATTGACAATCATTACCAATTAGGTTCTCGAAGGAAAATGTGGAAACTCTTCACTTTACGAATCGATGCGAGAAGATCTTCTTTGGAGAAGAGTGGGGGCTTTCACCATGACCAAGATCAAGCTGCTCCTTGTTTTGTCTTTGGGTGGGCTGATCTGTTGTTGAAAAAATAAATCAAGATTTAGATAAATAAATTTGGCTGAATATTTAGATTTAGATAAATCGAGAATGTAATTAAAAATTGTAAAGAATATTAAAATTGAAATTTGAAGGCGAAGTATACCTTTGGCCTTGAATCATCTCGCGGGTATCGAAAAAACCGGTTGGGTCATTGCTATCAATGCCCAAATAATCTTCATCTAAATTTATATTGTTCAAAGCAGATATGCCGTTGCCTTTGGGCAAGCCACCAAGTGAGAGAGATGGAATTCGAAAGCGAGGAGTCAAGGTTCGGTGTCCCACTAGGGGCCGGAGCAAAAGGCATTCGTTTACCAATGGTCTTTTTCTTTGTTCCTCTGGTTGGCATTTTAAAAATTAATGGTTGAGTGGGTGTCGGTGCCGTGGCTTGCTCATGGTGACATGTGCTGAAAAGTACAAGAAAAATTAAAAATATTAAAACATTTCATAAACTAAAAACTACGAAATTAAGCGTTCTATACAAAAATTGTACCTTGTTGTCGAGGGGTTGTTTTTTCGGTCTACGGGTGGCCTTGTAGGAGTTGTACTCGGTGGCATTACGAAGATATCAATGCATGGGATTTGTATTGAGTGAGTTGGGGAAGAAGGTTCCATAGTCCTGCTTTATTCATCAATATTAAGTGTTGTCAATTCGGTTTGATAAAATTTAAATTGAAAAATAAATCTGCAACTTTGGAATTTGTAATTAATATATGAGAATGTATTACTTCTCTGCGGCGTTTAACGAGTTCAAATTGTTGAGAAGTGCGGAGAGGAGTGAGCTTCCATTTCGGAATGGGAGTCCCAGAAGCCTCCGCGTGTAGTTGGCCTCTTCCTCTCGACATCTTTTTTTTTTTTTTTGGGAATGGCTTCAAGATATCTTCTCTGCAAAACATTAAAATTTAAGTTTTAATAACCCCTTTGTAATGAAGAAAATTGTAATACAATTTACAAACTAAAAGTTTATACTGTTGTTACTGCAAATGGAATTGAGAATTTCATCAAAGCCTCATCGAGCAAGTAGGAATTTCTTTAGCTTTTAAATTTAAAAGTGCCTCATAGTAGAAGCCGAGGAGATAGTTGGTTGAATAAATGAAAGGTTTTCGACATTTTGAATTTGATATATCGGCTCTAATTTTTTTGATATAAATGTGCACCAATCGAATTGTTGTTTTGAGATAGTGGCACAAATGTATGCAATGGCCCAATTTGGGATATCTGTTTGGCGACCACTGCATAACAATTTGGCTTGAAAAAATGCAATAAGTGCAGCAAGAAAGTGGTGTGCAATTGATTGTGTATCTACACTGCGCTGGATTTATTGACATGGGCTGCGCAAATGCGAAGCAGTGAAAATTAGCATCAATTTATAACGACAAATTGTATCGAGAATAAAAAAGCAGAATAAAAAAGCGAGAATAAAAAAGCGAGAATAAAAAGCGAGAATAAAAAAGAGAATAAATTACTTACAATCAACATGGAAACCGTACTTTGATTCGAGAAATTTCTTGTTTTCTTCCACAGTGTTGCTTTGGTTGTAACATTTGGTAAGTTTACGATAGGAAGGCGGTAAACCGATGTATGTCATTCGGATCGATAGAGAATTGGAACATGTGGCCATCGTTCGAGTCACATAAAATATACCGTCCTACGAATTGTAGCATGAGAAGGTAATTCAAAATATCGGGATACATTTGAAATGGGGCATATTAACTAACCGGTAAATCCACACTCTTCTATTATACCTTGATATTACGGAGACATCCTTAAAGCCGTATGGATGTGAGGGCATAAGGGATTCTGTAGGTTATCTTGGAAATCGATTGACTTGGATTCTCTTCATTTTCTTGCTTGAACTTGCAATTGGGAGGCATGTGAAGTCGACATTGTAGCTGAAATTGCGTCTTTGAAGAAGATTTCGACTGCAAAAATTCAAGAATAGGAAACGTAAAGCGAGAAAATGAGCGGAATAAGGGTATTTATAACCTAGATATAGGCGTCTTGCCCCTATTGTAGCGTCATTTGCTTCAAATGCGCGCGTCGATAAAGCGATGTCGTCGTCATTTGATTATAGTGTCGCGGCGTCGATAGATTGCTTTGGCGCGGCGTCGATAAATTCTTTATGTCGTGCGTCATTTCTTCATAGTGTCGCGCGTCAATTGGTTATAGTGTCGCGCGTCATTTGTCTAGAAGTGTCGCGCGTCATTTGATTCTGATGTCGCGTCATTTGATTTCTGATGTCGCGCGTCGATTGTTTTCTGATATCGCGCGTCATTTGTTTGCGATATCGTGGCGTCATTTGTTTGCGATGTCGCGCGTCATTTGTTTACAATGTCGCGCGTCATTTGTTTACTGATATCGTCGCGCGTCATTTGTTTTACGATGTCGCGTCATTTGTTTACGATATCGCGCGTCATTTGTTTGATGTCGCGCGTCATTTGTTTACGATATCGCGCGTCATTTGTTTACTGATATCGCGCGTCATTTGTTTCTGATATCGCGCGTCATTTGTTTACAATATCGCGCGTCATTTGTTTACAATATCGCGCGTCATTTGTTTACAATATCGCGCGTCATTTTGTGGTGTGTCGCGTCATTTGTTTCTGATATCGCGCGTCATTACGATCTAGTGTCGCTCGGTGTCGCACGTCATTAGGAGCTATTATCGCGCTTTGTGGCGTGCGTCTTTAAGGATTCTGATTTAGCCTTGAAAAACCCGGCGAAAATTTTGTTTTTAATCTTTGTCAAATTCGCCTTTATTTGAAAGTGGTTACGGGGATATTCGCCAGGTATTTTCCACCTTCAATTTTATAGGGGTGTCTTAAAATGAACGCCATAAGTCACCTGCATTGTTGTAACTTCGAGAAGATCCTAATCTTCTCGGAGGTACAACCCTAGATCGATTTATGTCGTCAACCTTTAAATCCACCTCGAGAAGATCTACCCAATAACAAGCATTACGCACTTTGAGTTTAAATTACTTTTAAAGACTTTTCCCTAAGGTTAGCCTTTCCAAATCCTGGATTCTTTGTCTTAAGACGACCCTCCTCTAAAAGACTCATTACTTGGTAGAGGTATTACGGTCACGCTCTCATCAAGGAGTCATTAGAATACACACGATTCTAAAAATGCAGAATGGAACAATATCTCATAACCTTTCGAGATTGCCATCGAACTCCATTGATTGCCTATCGGTTCTCTTAGCGAATTTATATCATACTTTTAAGTTTAAAGGTATAAATGATTAAGAATCCAATTTACTGTTGTCCTTTCATTCTTAGGACTAGGGATTAGTAATTTAATCCAGTTTGTTTAGCGTTCTCTTTTAGGCTCAATTTTAACCTATCTTCTAGAGAGACAATAATTTAATTCCAATACTGCTTCTGCTAGAACAAATTAGAACTACTAAACACTCATAAGAATTTAATCTTATTACTTACAAGCTTTCATTGTCAATCACAAAAGCATCCATATTATACAATGATAACAATGCCCCTTCATTACATAAACCGAAGAAGGTCAACCTTCAGAAATAGAATACAATACATAAGTTTCAAACACTTATTTTCATTCCTTTCAGAACTTATACAATTACTTTTTATGCAACAGCATACTTGATATAATGCTAACGGAAAAGAAACATCTTTTCACATATAGTACATCTTATAAAATCAATTTGTAATTCTTTATAAATCAAATAAACAATCGATCATCTGTCGGATCTGCATTGCTTTTACCTCTTACGGCAACCATCTGCAAAAATAGTCAACATGAGTCATTTCAATGGCCCGGCATGATAAGCACTAACTTTTAAAACAATTGCAATCCATCAATTGTTTTCATTAAACACCCTGTTTAAATGAGATCAGATATTCACATAAGTAAACATAATCAGACTAAGCCCTTGTAATACAAAATGATTACAAATATGTAACTCTATAAATGTTACAGAATAGTCTTAATCACTTTCTAATATTTCATCAAATATGAAGAAACAAGGAACGAATGTACACTAACAATCAATGAATCCAAAATCACAACATTGGTCAGATTGTTTCGTCCTCCAAAAAGGAAATAACATAACAATTCGGGATTCCACCAATATGTTACAAACAATTTCCCACCGATAGCCAAATATCAATAATATTAAATAAAGGAAGAGAAAGAACCAAACCATTCATACTTCCTTTCACATAAGTTCATCACTGCACTGCCTTCACATATGAAAACATTCAACCAGTATATAAATGAACAAGTTAGACAAGCCGCAAGCAAGATCACTGTTTAATCAAAAAAAACACAACAAACTACGAGTACAAAGAACTAACACATCAACAATTCATGTATCAATCCTACTCCCAATGCTAGTTCCTTTTACACAGTAAGGTTTTGACACAAGTTGAAAACAAGAAACTACAAGCGTATCGCTGAAAACAACAACCTCATTGCATCAAGCAATCTAAGGTTTCCAATGAACTATGCTATGTTGCCCACACGGTATTTCCAAATCATGCACAGTCAAATCGGACAGATTAATTGGAAAAGAACATAGCATACATATTCTTGCTCAGTCAAAATCGGACTGAAGTAAAAGAAAGGAATTCAACCAAACGATCCTTACCTTGCCGCATGCAAGTCTTGGTGTGATATTCGCGACTTACCCAAACAAGGTCAGAACACGAAACGGTCATCCATGCTCAAGGACCTCAAAAAGTGACAAAGACAGTGTCCAAGGTCAAGCTCAGAAAGAGACAGAAGTACTAGTTACCTTTCCAGAATTCCAATGATTCAAACGGAGGTAACAATTCAAGCAAATGAATATGAATTCATACTGATATTCATCAACGAAGCATAACAAGAATCAGACAACAAATTACTCTCTGCCAATCATTTTACACTAATTTTGCAAGTCGAAGACGTACATGTCCACCTAAGAATCTGTACCTCAAAATCCCAAAAACACGAAGGAATTCCAATCGCAATAACAAGATCGAAATACATGTTATTCCATTGAGTCGCCGGCACTTAAAATACCAACAACTTAACTTTATTCAGCTCAAAAATAAAATGAATCATTCAATCGACTCCTCAGAGTCGTCCAATTCACAATAGTATAAATCTATATATTCACACTGTAACTGTTAAAGGTTTGCACTCATAACCACTGAACCCTACAGCAACGTACTATGAAATTGGTTGATAAATCCATATATGCCATTCATGGCTAACAATCAGAATGAAACAAGTGAAGCAAATCGAATACCCATTTCAAGCAAGGAAATCTATTGGGCTGCTACGAAACTTTCGAACAGCTTTCACATAGAAATGAAAATGCATACACAGGAAGTCTTTATCCTTTAATTATTTCAAATAACAGTAGCCAAAAGCCCTGTTTCGTCTTACCAGGCTTTCACAAAAATCCATTCACAAAACTTATGGATGAATCTACATTCCCAGCAATAGATAGCAATATACGATTCAATCATCGACTCCACTGAGTCGATACAACAAAGTACAGGTGTATCTATATTATACACAGTCCACAAGTAATCCCGCTAACCTAATAACAAGGAAAACAACTCCCGCTAGGTCGAAAAGACTACGGTAACACTACAGTTGCCTGTTCCAAGCCAAAAATTGAATACAAATGAAACCCGAAAGTATCATTAGTCGCTGTCAACAAATCCCACGACAGAGTACCCAAAGAAGCGATAATACTAATCAATCTTACTGTATTCATCCAAATCATTCCATACGGTTTCTATAACAAGAAACAGCGACCACGAATTAAGACATACAGTGGTCTTATACTGCACACAGGTATATTCTAAGGGCTCACGCAAAACAGGCCGAACACTCAAACCTTTATAAATAAATACCTCACATGCATAAGCCAGAATAAATACTCAAACAAATAGAGTCGAAGTTCGATTTCAACAAACACCCATCAAGCGGAAATTGTAAAATCGAACCAGAAGAGATACAGTGCCAAAAATCAAACTAGATCTCATAGAAAATTCATCTAATCTTCTCAAAACATTTGAACGAGTTGTTTTAATGAAAGCACTTGAAAGACAAAGCAAGATATTTAAAGGTTAGGGCCTAGCATGCCTGTATTTTGATCAAATTTCCGAAGCAGACCACAGGAAGAGCTCAAACTTCCTTTTCTTTTTCCACGATAAAGCGACCAACAAAATTTCACTGTCTCCTTCACAAATATATCCTCCATGCGAGAGAAAAGAGCTAGAGAAATTCATTCTTGCCATGCAACTCAAAGAGAAGCGGGTGTGAAGAACCAAGAAACCGAGAGCAAAAACCGAAAATCGCAATAAGCCAAACAAACCCACAAACTTCCCGTCTACATGCCTTCTCGCGAGTTCCGTGCTCGCTTTCCGAGAAAATTAAATGTCATTAAACCAATTTTCCCGCTTAAACTCTACTCCCACCGACCATTAGAATTGGCGACAGTCCATCTAAAAACTCAAGTTCATTTCCAAACTTAGCAATTGCCAAGTCTGCACAGATTAGCCGCCGCTTAAGCCTCCGCCATTGACCTCTCCCTTATCCTTATCCCTTACATTAATTACCATGGAAAACACCGCCGATGGTTCGCCACCCTTCATAGGCCCCTTCATAATCTCTTCATTAGTTAGGTTAGTATCTTAGGTTAGAGTTTAGGGTAATACCCACACTAACAAATTTACACAAAGATACTAACTTAGGATATTAACAAATAGCCTAGGTCTAGGTTAGACTAACAATAATCTAACCCCTAGGTTAGGTTTTAGTTTTAGGTTACTAACCCTTAATAATTCAGTTTGGTCCTTGTCCTGAAAACTCGGAAAGACCTGTATCATACCTTTTAGAACAGAGTTAGCTCCTGTTCATATTGCAGAATTGTATGTCAACGAATTATTACCTGGTCTACAATCGAGACCTTCCAGATATACTTTGATATCGGGAACCGTTTCATTTCTCAAGATCAGCCTGAGTCATACTCCTGACCAGCTTATTAAATGCTTCCATACCTTGCAACTGCTTTGTTCAAGGTGCTGTGATATAATTTTATCACAAACAGATTAAAGCATTACTTGGATCAATTCCTCTGATCCAAGTCTAGATATCATTGATGAATACCTCTATAATTCATTCCGTGATCAGATTAATATTCAGACACATAATGAAATAAATAAAAGAGTCTATTCATATTTTGACTCGATCAAGATCTGCAATCTGCAAGAAATTCAATACATATCAAGCATGATTTACGAATCGAGGAACACATCCTTTTACAAGAAATCACATATCAACACTTGAATGCTTAGGAGAAAGTAACAACGATTCAGGGTGTTACACATGAAATTTTCTAGGGAAGTACAAGTCAAGCCACTTGATGAGCTTTTGGGTGAGCTACTTGTTAAGCTCCCAGCCTAAGCTCTTATGTGAGCTGCTCAGTGAGCTCCTAGGTGAGCTCAAAGGTGAGCTTGTCAGGAATCTCTTAGGTGAGCTTACATGCAAGCTACCAGATGAGCTCAAGGTGTGTTGGTAAGGTGAGCTCAAGGAAAGTTGGAAAGGTGAGATTTCAAGTGAGCTCCCGGGAAAATTTCCAAGTGAGTTACTTGATGAGCTCCTGGGAAATTTCAACTTGAGCTGATAGTCGAGATCCCAGAAGAGCTCCATGGTGAGCTACTTTGTGAGCTATTTGGTGAGCTCCTAGGTGAGCTGCTAGGTGAGCTCAAAAGTTTACTACTTGACGATAACCTAGGTGAGGTCCCTGGTGAGATGCTCAGAAAGCTCATAAGTGAGCTCAATTCAACCTACTCGGTGAGCTAATCATTAAGCTCCTAGGTGAGCTACGGGTAAGCTACTTGGTGAGCTACTCGACAAGGTAAGGGGTGAGATATCATACGAGCTCAAGGATAGGTTGCAAGGTGATCTCCTCAGTGAGCTCAATGTGAGCTTGTAAGGAGAGCTTATAGGTGAGATCCCATGTGAGTTAGTAAGGTGAGCTATCAGGTGAGCTCCCACGTGAGTTTTTGGGTGAGCTACTTTACAAGCTCAAGTCAAGCTGTTTGGCAAGCTCCTGGGCAAGCTCAAGGTGAGCTGGCAAGGTGACCCATCGGCGAGCTCCTAGGTGAGTTTCCATACAAGCTCAAGTCAAGCTGCTTGAAGAGGACTGGGCTCTTAGGTAAGCTCAAAGCTGAGCTTGTCAGTAATGTCCGAGGTGAACTTATATGTGAGCTACCGAGGATGAGCTCAAGGTGAGTTGGTAATGCAAGTTTGTCAAGAGAGCTCCCGGGTGAGCTACTCGGTGGGATCACAAGTGAGCTCATGTCAACCTACTTAGTGAGCTATTAGGTGAGCTCACAGGTGAGCTATTAGGTGAGCTCTGAGGTGAGCTACTAGGTGAGCTACTTGGCAAGCTATTCGGTGGGCTCCCAAGTAAGCTGTTAGGGGATCTCAAATGTGAACTACTTGGCGAGCTCCTAGTCGAGGTCCCTAACAAGCTCATAAGCAAGCTAAATTCAACCTACTTGGCAAGTTACTCGGTGAAGTCATAGGCAAGCTGCTAGGTGACCTCCCAGGTGAGCTAATCAATGAACTAATAGGTAAGCTACCAGATGTGCTCAAGGTGATTTGGCAAGGTGAGTTCAATGCTAGTTGGTAAGGTGAGCTCCCATGTGAGTTAGTAAAGTGAGCTGTTGGGAGAGTTTTTTTCTAAGTTCCCAGCCTAGCTCCTAGGTGATCTACTCCGTGAGCTCTCAAGCAAGCTCAAAGATGAGCTTGTCAGCAATCTCTGAGGTCAACTTATATGAGCACTACAAGATGAGCTCAAGGTGAGTTGGCAAGGAAAGCTTCAGGAGAGTTGGTAAGGTGAGCTCAAGGTGAGTTAGAAACATGAGCTTTTAGGTGAGCTCCCAAGTGAATTCCCAAGTGAGTTACTTAACGAGATCCCGGATGAGCTCAACTTGAGCTGATCGGTGAGTTCTAAGAAGATCTCATAAGCAAGCTTCTTAGCAAGCTATTCCATGAGTTTCTAGGTAATCTGTTAGGTGAGCTCCTAAGTGATCTAAGTGGTGAGGTCCCATGTGAGGTCACCAATGAGCTGCTCGGTGAGCTCACAAGTGAGCTCAAAGGTGAGGTTAGATCAACCTACTTAGTGAGCTGCTCCGTGACCTCCTAGGCGAGTTGTTAGGCGAGATACTCAACAAAATCCAAGGTGAGATACCAGACAAGCTCGAGGTGAGTTGGAAAAGTGAGCTCCTTAGTGAGCTTAAGGTGAGATGGTAAGATGACCTTATAAGAAAGCTCCCATGTGAGTTTTTGGGTGAGCTTCTTAATGAGCTCCTGGGTGAGCTCAAGTCAAGCTACTTGATAAGCTCTTAGACGAGCTATCATGTGAGATCCTAGGTGAGTTTTCAGGAAAGCTCAAGTCAAGCTACTCGACGAACTCCTGCGTGAGCTGCTTGCGAGCTCCCAGTCAAGTTCCTAGGTGAGCCACTCGGTGAGCTCCCATGTGAGGTCAAAGGTGAGCTTGTTGGTAATCTCTAAGGTGAGCTTACATGTGAGCTACCGAGATGAGCTTAAGGTTAGTTGGTAAGGCAAGCTCAAGGTGAGTTGGCAAAGTGAGCTCTTAGTAAGTTAGCAAGGTGAGCTGTTAGGTGAGCTCCCGAGGCAAGCTCTAAGGTAAGTTACTCGATGAGCTCCCAGGTGAGCTCAACTCGAGCTGATCAGTGAGCTCTCAAGTGAGCTCAAAGATGAGCTTGTCTACAATATCTCGAGGTCAACATATATGTGCTACCAGATGAGCTCAAGGTGAGTTAGCAAGGTGAGCTTAAGGAGAGTTGGCAAGGTGAGCTCAAGGTGAGTTAGAAAGGTGAGCTGTCAGGTGAGCTCCCAAGTGAGTTCCCAAGTGAGTTACTTGATGAGCTCTGAGTGAGCTCAACTGGAGATAATTAGTGAGCTCAACTCATGCTAATCAGCAAGCTCTAAGAAGATCTCCCAAGCGAGCTACTTAGTGAGTTATTCTGCGAGTTTCAGGGCAAGCTACTAGGTGAGCTCCCAAGTGATCTAATCTGGGAAGTCACATGTGAGGTCACCGCCGAGCTACTCGGTGAGCTCACAAGTGAGCTCAAAAGTGAGGTCACGTCAACCTCTTGAGTGAGATGCTTCGTGAGCTCCCATTTGAGTTCTTAGGTGAGCTCCGGTTGAGTTGTTAGGTGAGCTCCCGGGTGAGTTACTTTGTAAGCTACTCGAAGAAATATGAGGTGAGCTACCAGGGACGAGCTCAAGGTGAGTTTTCAACTTGAGCTCGTAGTGAGCTCAAGGTGAGTGGTAAGGTGACCTTATAGGCAAGCTCTCATGAGAGTTTTCAGGTGAGCTGCTTGACTAGCTCCCTGGCGAGCTCAAGTGGAGCTACTCAGTGAGCTCCTAGATAAGCTGTCACATGAGCTCCCAGGTTATTTTCCAAGAAATCTCAAGTCAAGCTAATTAATGAGATACTAGGAAATATATTTACTGAGCTCCCAATCAAGATCCTAGGTGAGCCACTCGATGAGCTCCCATGTGAGCTCAAAGGTGAGCTTATCGGTAATCTACGAGGTGAGCTTACATGTGATCTACCGAGATGATCTCAAGGTGAGTTGGTAAGGTGAGCTCAAGGTGAGTTGGCAAGGTGAGATCTTGTTGAGTTGATAAGGTGAGTGTCGGTGAGCTCCCAAGTGAGTTACTCAACGAGCTCCCAGGTGAGCTCAACTCAACCTGATCAGTGAGCTCCTAGAAGAGCTCCTTGGTGAGCTACTTGGAAATCTATTCGGTGAGCTCCCAGGTGAGCTGCTAAGAAAGTTCCCAAGCGAGCTACTGGGTGAGCTCCTAGGTGAGGTCCCTGATGAGCTCACAAGTGAGCTCAAGTAAACCTACACGGTGAGCTACTCGGTGAGCTCCATGGTTAGCTATTACATATGCTCCCGGGTGAGCTGGTAGGTGAGATCCCAAGTGAGCTATTAGGTGAGCTTCTAGGTGAGCTACTTGGTGAGCTACTCAACAATCTTTAAGGAAAGTTACTAGACTAGCTCAAGGTGAGTTAATAAGATGATTTCTTTAGCGAGCTCAAGGCAAGCTAGCAAGGTGAACCGATAGGTGTGCTTTCATGTGAGTTGGCAAGGTGAGTTGTCAGGTGAGCTCCCATGTGAGTTTTTGGGTGATCTACTTGACGAGCTCTTGGGTGAGCTCAAGTCAAGTTTCTTGGCGAGCTCCTGGGTGAGCTCAAGGTGAGTTTCCAAGGTGATCTGCTAGGTGAGATCCCAGGTGAGTTTTGGCAAGATTAAGTTAAGCTGCTCAACAAGCTCTGGGTGACCTATTTCTTGAGCTCCTAGCTAATCTCCTAGGTGAGTTACTCGGTGAGTGACAAGTGAGCTCAAAGGTGAGCTTATTATCTATCTCGAGGTGATCTTACATGTGAGCTACCGGATGTGCTCAAGGATAGTTGGCAAGGCAAGCTTTGAGTGACCTCCCAAGTGAATTCCCGGTTGAGTTACTCGATGAGCTCCCGGTGAGCTCCGGAAGAGCTCCTAGGTGAGCTACTTCATGAGCTATTCAGAGAGCTCCCAAGCGAGCTACTTGGTGAGTTCCCAGGTGAGGTCCCCTTTGAGCTGCTCGGTGAGCTCACAAGTGACCTAACAAGTGAGATCAAATCAACCTACTTGAAGAGCTACTCGGTGAGCTCTTAGGTGATTTTTAGGTGAGATCCTAGGTGAGCTACTTGGTGAGCTACTCGACGAACTCTTAGAGGAGCTACGAGATGAGCTCAAGGCAAGCTGGCAAGGTGAGTTGATAGGTGAGCTCCCATCTAATTTAAGAAGTCGAGCTCACATGTATGTTTTCACATGAGCTACTTGATGGGCTCCTAGGTGATCTCAAGTTGAGTTACTCGGTGAGCTCCTGGGAAAGCTCGAGGTAAGCTTGCAAGGTAAGCTATCAAACAAGCTCCCAGGTGAGTTTTTGGGCAATCTCAAGTCAAGCTAGTTGACGTGCTCCTGGGTGAACTACTTTCTAAGCTCACAGCATAGCTCCTAGGTGATTTGGTAGGTGAGATCCTAGGTGATCTTAAAGGTGAGCAATTTGGCATGGTGAGCTTAAGGTGATTTGGAAAGGTGAGCTGTCAGGTGAGTTCCCATGTGAGTTACTCAATGAGCACCCAAGTGAACACAACTTGAGCTTCTCGAAAAAATCTAAGGTGAGCTACCTTCTGAGCTCAAGGTGAATTGGCAAGGTGACCTCCTCACAGACCTTAAGGTGAGCTGGTAAGGTGAGCTGATAGGCTAGCTCCCATGTGAGTTGGCAAGGTGAGCTGTCAGGCAAGCTCCCATGTGAGTTTTTGGGTGAGCTACTTGACAAGCTCTCAGGAAAGCTCAAGTCAAGCTGCTCATCAAGCTCCTAGGTGAGCTCAAGGTGAGTTGGCAAGGTGAGCTATTAGGTGAATTCCTAGGTGAGTTTCTGGGAAAGCTCAAGGTGAGATGCTTGATAAGCTCCTGGATGAGTTACTTGCCAAGCTCCCAGCCGAGCTCCTAGGCGAGCTACTCAGTGAGATCCCAAGTGAGCTCAAAGGTGAGCTTATCATAAATCTCTTAGGTGAGCTTACATGCGAGCTATAAGATGAGCTCCAGGTGAGTTGACAAGGTGAGCTGAAGGTGAGTTGGTAAGGTGAGCTCAAAGCAAGCTGTCAAGGTTAGCTATCAGGTTAGCTCCCAAGTTAGTTCCTAGGCAAGTTACTCGACGAGCTCCTAGGTGAGCTCAACTCAACTTGATCAGTGAGCTCCTAGAAGTGCTCATAGGTGAGCTACTTAGTGAGCTCCCAGGTGATATATAAGGTGAGCTCCCAAGTGAGCAACTTAGTAAGCTCCCAAGAAAGGTCCCTGGTGAGCTACTTAGCGAGCTCACATGTGAGCTCAAGTTAACCTACTCGTCAAGATGCTCGATGAGATCCAAGGTGAGCTATTAGGTGAGCTCCTAGGTTAGCTGTTAGGTGAGCTACTCGATAAACTCTTAGGTGAGCTCCAAGATTTGCTCAAGATGAGTTGGAAAGGTGATCTCCTTAGTGAGCTCAAGGTAAGTTGATAGGAAAGTTCACATGCGAGTTGGCCAGGTGAGCTTGTCAGAAATCTCTTAGGTGAGCTTACATGTGAGCTACCAAATGAGTTCAAGGTGAGTTTGCAAGGTGAGCTCAAGGCAAGTTGGCAAGGTGAGCTCAAGGTAAGTTGGCAAGGTGAGCTGTCAGATGAGCTCCCAGGTAAGCTCCTAAGTGAGTTACTCTACGAGCTCCTGGGTGAGCTCAACTCAAGCTAATCATCAAGATCCAAGAAGAACTCAATGATGAGATACTTTTTGAGCTGTTCGGTGAGCTCCTAGGTGAGCTACTATGTGAGCTCCCAAGTGAGCTACTTGGCGAGATCCCAGTTGAGGTCCCTAGCGAGCTACTCAGAAAGCTCACAAGAGATCTCAAGTCAACCTACTTAGTGATCTACTCATTGAGCTCCTAGGTGAGCTCCCAAGTGAACTACCGGGTGAGCTACTTGGCGAGGTACTCGACAAGCTCAAAGGTGAGCTACCGGATGAGCTCAAGGTGGGTTTACAAGGTGCACTCCTCAGTGAGCTCAAGGTGAGCTAGAAAGGTGAGCTTATAGGTGAGCTCCCATGTGATTTGGTAAGGTGAGCTATTAGGTGAGTTCCCATGTGAGTTTTGGGGTGAGCTACTTGTGAGCTCAAGTTGAGTTGTTCGGATGAGCTCCGGGAAAGCTCAAGGTGAGTTGGCAAGGTGTCCTATCGGGTGAGCTTCAAAGTGAGTTTTCATGTAAGCTTAAGTCAAGCTGGTTAATAAGGACCTAGGTTCTTAGGTGAGCTCAAAGGTGAGCTTGTCAGTAATGTCTGAGGTGGGATTATATGCGAGCTACTAGATGAGCTCAAGGTGAATTGGCAAGGCAAGCTATCAGGAGAGCTCCTAGGTGATTTCTAGGAGATTTATTTGATAAGTTCTTGGGCGAGCTCAACTTGAGCTGATCGGGAGCTCTAGAAGAGCTCCTAAGTGAACTACTAGGCAAGGTGTTTAGCGAGCTCCCATGTGAGTTGTTAGGTGAGCTCCCAAGTGAGGTACTTAGCGAGTTCCCAGGAGGTGTCCTTGGTGAGCTCACAAATGAGCTATTAGGTGAGCTCCCAAGTGAGTTACTTGGCGAGTTGCTCCGCAAACACTGAGGTGAGCTACTAGATGAGCTCAAGGTGAGTTAGAAAGGTGAGCTCAATGTGAGCTGGCAAGGAAAGCTCCTATATGAGTTTTTAGGCAAGCTGCTTGATGAGTTCCTAGATGAGCTGTGAGTTCCCAGGTGAGTTACTCTACTAGATCTTGGGTGAGATCAACTTGAGATGATTGGTGATCTCCCAGAAGAGCTCCTAGGTGAGCTACTTGACAAGCTATTCGAGTGATCTTCTAGAGGATCTGCTAGCCAAGCTCCTAAGTGAGATACTTTTTGAGCTCCCATATGAGGTCCTTGGTGAGATCACAAGCAAGCTCAATTCAACCTACTCGACGAGCTACTTGGTGAGCTCCTAGGTGAGTTGTTAGGCAAGCTCCTAGGTGAGCTACTTGGTGAGCTTCTCAATTAACTCTGAGGTGAGCTACCAAATAAGCTTTAGGTAAGTTGGTAAGGTTTTCTCCTAAGCAAGCTCAAGGTGAGCTGGTAAGGTGAGCTCCCACATGAGTTTCTGGGTGAGCTATCAGGAGTGCTCCCATGCAAGTTTTTAGGTGAGCTACTTGACAAGCTCCCTTGTGAGCTCAAGTTGAGCTGCTTGGTAAGCTCTTGTATGAGCTCAAGGTGAGCTGGCAAGGTGAGCTATCAGGTGAGCTCCTAGGCAAGTTTATGGGCAAGCTCAGGTCAATCTGCTTGAGAATATCTTAGAAAAGCTACTTGTTGAGCTCCCAGGTAAGGTCCTAGGTGATCTACTTAGCTCCCAAGTGAGCTCAAAGGTGAGATTTTTGGTAATATTTGAGGTGAGCTTACATGCAAGCTATTAGATGAGCTTAAGGTGAGTTTGCAAGGTGAGCTCAAGGGTATTTAACAAGGCGAGCTGTTAGGTGAGTTCCCAGGTGAGTTACCAGGTGTGTTCCAAGGTGAGTTACTCGATGAGCTCCTAGGTGAGCTCAACTTGAGCTGATAAGCAAGCTCTTAGAAGAGCTCTCAGGTGAGCTACTAGGTGAGCTCCCAAGTAAGCTACTTGGTGAGCTCTGGGTGAGGTCCTGGCGAGCTACTCGGTGAGCTACTTGGAGAGCTCACATGTGAACTCATAAGTGAGCTCAATTCAACCTACTCGGTGAGATCCTAGATGATTAGTTAGGTGAGCTCCCAGATGAGCTATTAGGTGAGCTCCCAGGTGAGGTACTTAGCGAGCTGCTCGATGAACTCTGAGGTGAGCTACCAAATGAGCTCAAGGCATGTTGACAAGGTGAACTCCTTAGTGAGCTTAAGGTGAGCTGATAGGTGAGCTCCCATGTGATTTTTGGGTGAGCTTCCATGCGAGTTTTAGGGTGAGCTATTTGACGAGATCCTGGGTGAGCTCAAGTTGAGATGCTTGGCGAGCTCTTAGGAGAGATGGTAAGGTGAGTTGACAGGTGAGCTCCCAGGTGACAATCCAGGTAAGCTCAAGTCAAACTACGTGATGAGCTCCTAGTTGAGCTACTTTTCAAGCTCCCAGCCCGAGCTCCTAGGTGAGCTATTTGGGAGATCTAGGTGAGCTCAAAGGTGAGCTTGTCGGTAATCTCTAAGGTGAAATTACATGCAAGCTACTACTAGATGAGCTCAAGATGAGCTAGCAAGGTGAGCTAGGTGAGCTCAAGGTGAGTTCCCATGATAATTACTAAATTCAATCCCAAAGAAGAGAGCTACTTGGTGAGCTATTAGACAAGCTCTGAGCTCTTGGTGAGTAGACAAGCTCTCGGGTGAGCTGCTAGGTGACCTCCCAAGCAAGGTACTTGGCGAGGTCCCGGGGAGAGGTCCCCTACGAGCTACTCACCGAGCTCACAAGTAAGCTTAAGTCAACCTACTCAGTGAGCTTCTTGGTGAGCTCCTAGTTGAGCTATTAGGTGAGCTCCTAAGTGAGCTATTAGTCAATTTCCCAAGAAAGGTACTTGGTAAGCTACTTAATGAACTCTGATAAGGAAGCTAATAGAGTAGCTCCCATGCGAGTTGGCAAGGCAAGCTATCGGGTAAGATCCCATGCACATTTCCGGGTGAGCTATTTGTCGAGTGCTGGTTGAGCACAAGTCGAGCTGCTAAGAAAGCTCCTAGGTGTACTCATTGTGACCTTGTAAGGCGAGTTATCAGGTGAGTTCCCATGTGAGTTTTGGGAAAGCTCAAGTCAAGCTGCTCAACGAGCTCCTAGGTGAGCTACTTACTAAGCTTCCAGGTGAAGCTCCTAGGTGAGCTTGTCGATAATTTATAGGGTGACCTTACATGTGATCTACCAGATGACCTCAAGGTGAGATTACAATGTGATATCAAGGTGAGTTGAAAAAGGTGAGTTTTTAGGTGAGATCCCAGGTGAGTTCCTAAGTGAGTTACTTGAAGAGCTCTTAGGTGAGCTCAACTTGAGCTCATCAGCAAGCTCCCAGAGGAGCTCCCAGGTGAGCTAATCGGTAATCTCTAAGGTGAGCTTACATGTGATCTAACAAATTAGCTTAAGGTGAGTCTACAAGGTGAGCTCAAGGTGAGTTGGCAAGGTGAGCTCAAGGTGAGTTGGGAAGGTGAGCTGTCAGGTGAGCTCCAAGGTGAGTTCCCAGGTGAGTTCTTGGGCGAGCTCCTTAGTGAGCTCACAAGCAAACTCAAGTCAACCTACTAAGAGAGCTACTCGGTGATCTCCTAGGTGAGTGAAAGGTGAGCTTCGGAAATCTCTAAGGTGAGCTTACATGTGAGCTACCAGATGAACTCAAGGTGAGTTGGCAAGGTGAGCTCAAGGTGAGTTGGCAAGGCAAGCTATCAGGTGAGATCCCAAGCGAGCTACTTGGTGAGTTCCCAAGTGAGGTCCTCAATAATTTGCTTGGTAAGCTCACTAGTGAGCTCACAAGTGAGTTTTTAGGTGAGCTCCTAGGTGAACTACTTGGAGATTCACTTAAAGAACTCTGAGGTGAGCTACCAGACAAGATCTAGGTGAGTTGGCAATGTGAGATCCTCAATGAGCTGAATCTGAGATGGCAAGGTGAGCTCTAATGTGAGTTGGCAAGGCGTGCTATCGGGTGAGCTACCATTAGAGTTTTTGGGTAAGATGCTTGATGAACTCATTGGTGAGCTCAATTCTAGTTTCTTTGTGAACTCCTGGGAAAGATAGCAAGGTGAGCTATAAGGTGAGCTCCTAGGTGAGTTTCTGGGCAAGCTCAAGTTGAGATACTCGATGAGCTCCTCGGTGAGCTACTTTTTGAGCTCCCAACCGAGCTCCTAGGTGAGCTACTATGTGAGCTTCCATGTGAACTCAAAGGTGAGGTTGTCGGTAATCTCTGAGGTGAGCTTACATGTGAGCTACCAGATGAGCTCAAGGTGAGTTGGCAAGGTGAGACCAAGTCGAGTTAGACAGGTGAGCTCAAGGTGAGTTAGTAAGGTAAGCTATCACGTGAACTCCCAGGTGAGTTACTTAGCGAGCTATTCTACGAGCTTCCAAGTGAGCTTCTAGGTGAGGCTCCAAGCGAGCTACTTTGTGAGCTCCTAAGTGAGGTCCCTAGTGAGCTACTAGGTGAACTGACAAGTGAGCTCAAGTTAACCTACTCGAAGAGCTACTCGGTGAGCTCCCAGGAAAGCTACTTGACAAGTTGCTCGATGAACTCCAAGGTGAGCTACCAAACAAGTTCAAGGCGAGTTGGTAAGGTGAGCTCCTTAGCGAGCTCAAGGTGAGCTCCCATACAAGTTTCTAGGTGAGCTATAAGGTGATTTTCTGGGTGAGATTCTCGGTGAGCTCTTTGGTGAGCTCAAGGTGAGCTAGCAAGGTGAGCTATCAGGTGATTTCTAAGGTGAGTTTTCAGACAAGCTCAAGTCAAGCTATTTGTCAAGCTCCAATCTCCTAGGTGAGTTACTTGATGAGCTCCCAAGCGAGCTCAAAGGTGAGATTGTCGGTAGTCTCGAGGTGAGCTTACATATAGGCTACCGGATGAGGTCAAGGCAATTTGGAAAGGCAAGCTCAAGGTGAGTCGGTAAGGTGAACTCAAGGTGAGTTTGTAAGGTGAGCTTTCGGGTGAGCTCCTAGGTGAGTTCCTAGGTGAGTTACTTGATAAGCTCTCACGTGAACTCAATTTGAGTTGATTAGTGAGCTCCCAAAAGAGCTCCCAAGTGACCTACTTGGTGAGTTATTCGGTAAGCTACTAGGTGAGCTCTAAGCGAGCTACTTGGCAAGTTCCCGAGGCAAGGTCTATGGTGAGATGCTTGCTTGAGCTCACAAGTGAGCTGAAAAGCAAGATCAAGTCAACCTACTCGGCTGAGCTACTAAGTGAGCTCCCGGGAGGCTGTTAGGTAAGCTACCGGGTAACCTACTTGGTGAGCTACTCGGAGAACTTTGAGGTGAGCTACTAGATGAGCTTAAGGTGAGCTATCAAGGTGAGCTCCTCAATGACCTCAAGGTGAGTTGGCAAGGTGAGATCCCATCTGATTTCATAAGGTGAGCTCCCATGCGAGTTTTCACATGAGCTATGTAAATAGCTCTAGAGTGAACTCAAGTTGAGCTACATGGTGAGCTCATGGGAAAGATCAAGGCAAACTGACAAGGTGAGATGTCAGGTGAGCTCCTAGGTGAGTTTTTAGGTAAGCTCCAGTCAAGCTGGTCGACGAGCTCCTAGGTGAGCTACTTACTAAACTCCCAGCCTAGCTCCTAGGTGAGCTACTAGGTGAGCTCCCAAGAGAGCTCAAAGGTGAGCCATTTGGCAAGGTGAGCTCAAGGTGAGTTGGCAAGGTGAGCTGTCAGGTGAGCTCCCAGCTGATTTCCCAGGTGAGTTACTCGACGAGATCCCTATGAACTCAACTCAAGCTGCTTGAAAAACTCTTAGGTGACCTACCTTACAAGCTCAAAGTGAGTTGGCAAGGTGAGCTCCTCACCAAGATCAAGGTGATCTGGTAATGTGAGTTCCTATGCGAGTTGGAAAAGTGAGCTGTCAGGTGAGCTCCCATGTGAGTTTTTGGGTGAGCTGCTTAAGGAGCTCCTGGGTGAGGTCAAGTCGTTCTACTTGCGTAGCTCCTGGGAGAGCTTAAGGAGAGCTGACAAGGTGAGCTTTCAAGTGAGTTCCTAGGTGAGATTCTAGGAAAGCTCAAGTTAAGCTTCTCGACAAGCTCCTTGATGAGCTTCTTACCGAGTTCCCAGGTGAGCTCCTATGTGAGCTACTCAATGAGATCCCAGGTGAGCTCAAAGGTGAGCTTGTCAGCAATCTCTTAGTTGAGCTTACATGCGAGCTACCGAGATAAGATCCATTTGAGTTGGGAAGGTGAGCTCGAGGTGAGCTAGCATGGCAAGTTTGTCGGGAAAGCTCCTAGGTGAGTTTTCGGAGGTAAGCTCAAGGCAAGATGCTTGATGAACTTCGGGTGAGCTCAAAGATGAGCTTGTCAAGCAATCTCTAAGGTGAGCTTACATGCGAGCTAGCATATGAGCTCAAGGAGAGTTGGTAAGGTGAGCTCAAGGTGAGTTAGAAAGGTGAGCTCCCAGGTGAGCTACTAGGTGATCTCCTAAGTGAGATACTTGGTGAGCTCTTAGGTAAGGCCCCGACGAGCTCACAAGTGAGCTCAAGTCATCTTACTTGATGAGTTGTTCGGTGAGCTCCTAGGTAAGTTGTTACGTGAGCTCCCAGGGTGAGTTGTTAGGTGAGATGCTTGATGAATTCCTAGGTGAGCTACTAGATGAGCTCAAGGTAAGTTGGTAAGGTGAGCTCAAGGTGAGTTTGGCAAGGTGATATGATAGGTGATTTCCCATGCATGTTGTTATGGTGAGCTGTCAAGCTAGCTATGTGAGTTTTCAAGTGAGTTACTTGACAAGCTCTCATGTGAGCTCAAGTCAAGGTGATCGGTGAGCTCAAGGAGAGATGGTAAGGTGAGCTTTTAGGTGAGATCCCAAGTGAGTTTCTAGGGAAGCTCAAGTAAAGCTACTCGATGAGCTCTTAGGTGAGCTACTTGTCGAGCTCTAAGTTGAGATCCTAGGTGAGCTCCCAGGTGAGCTCAAAGGTGGGCTTGTCGATAATCTCTTAGGTGAGCTTACATGCGAGCTACCAGATGAGCTCAAGGTGAGTTAGAAAGGTGAGCTCAAGATAAGTTGGTAATTTAAGCTCAAGAAAAGTTGGCAAGGTGAGCTACAGGTGAGCTCCCAGGCTTGTTCCCAAGTGAGTTACTCGATGAGTTCCTGGGTGAGCTCAACTTGAGCTGATCATTGAGCTCCAAAAGAGCTCCCTAGTGAGCTACCTTTCAAGCTATTTGGTGAGCTCCCATGCGAGTTGCTAATCAAGCTCCCAAGCGAGCTACTTGGTGAGCTCCCAAGTGAGGTCCCTAATCAATGAGCTACTTGTTGAGCTCTCAAGTGAGCTATTACGCAAGCTTCTAGGTGAGCTACTTGGTGAGCTACTCAATGAACTTAGAGGTGAGATACCAGACGAGCTTAGGGAAAGTTAGCAAGGTGGGCTCCCCAATGAGCTCAAGGTGAGCTGATAGGTGAACTCCCATGTGAGTTGGTACGGTGAGTGTCAGTGTGCTCCCATGTGAGTTATTGGGTGAGATACATGACAATCTCAAGTCAAGTTACTCAGTGAGCTCCTGGTCAAGCACAAGGTAAGTTGGAAAGGTGAGCTCTGAGGTGATTTTCTGTGTAAGCTCAAGTCAAGTTGCTTGATGAGAACCTCGGTGAGTTGCTTTCCGAGCTCCCTAAGCTCCTAAGTGAGCTACTTGATGGGATCTTAGGCAAGCTCAAAGGTGAGCTTGTCGGTAATGTTTGAGGTGAGCTTATATGTGAGCTAGTAGCTAAGATTAGCATAAGTGTAGACACCAAATTCGTGTCTTACGACCCCTTGTGACCCGCATCCCATTTCGCAACCTAACCTCATTACCTAAACCTTACACAATTATTTATTAATTACCTTGTAATTGATAAATCCCCATCACCTCACCTGCCACCTCATTTTGCCACCTCATCATGACCTAGCCCTAATCCTAAACTAACCTAATTAAAACCTAAAACTTGGTCTACACCTACACCCATGACTAAGGACCCCTTTCTCACACCTAAAACCGACCTTCTAGTCACTTGACCAAGCCCGCAACTAATCTCTCGGGAGAAAAGTAGGGAAGGTGGGCTGTTTTACTAAAAATAGCCTACTTTTTCCTTACCAATGCCGGTTCCTACTCGACCGCCGTCGGTTACGTAACCGCCATCGGTTTCCTGTAAATGGCCTCCCCAAACCAAAAACAAGGATCAAAATTTCATTTTGGATCAAAGGAAAGGATTTTTGAATCAACAGAGATCATTGGGAGTGAGGAACAGAGTCCAGATCTTCACTTGACCGAGCAGAGACAGTGGAAATACCATAAGTGTTTACAAAGAAAGGAGATCAGCTTGCATCTTCATCAAAACCATAAGTCACATCTTGCATGTCCTCTCTGTTATAACATTTCTTATGCCTTTTGAATTACAGTCATCATACATCCATCCCTGAATCCACTACCCAACATGCATATTACCTCTAACTATCATTCATCTACCTCTCATCACCTTATTTCCTAATACCACCTATATACAGCCTTACAAACAACATAACTACCCCATAAAGTGACCAACCTACAGATCCTAGAACCCACCGGTATCGGTTATCAGTAACCGGCATCGGTTCCTCTGATCAAAACCAGAAAACCAGCCTTTCCCCTACCCAGTTCAACGAAGCAACTTAATTGATATTTTACAGTCTTTTGTGTTAATTCATATTAGCAGGGAAACTGACCACCTTCGAAAGGAAGTTTTATATTTCCTGGGCCCAAGGTAGTTTCCTCATTTATTGTCTAATCAAAATCTTGTGGTCTTGTGTTCTTATTTGTAGGTAGTCCTTCCAAGACAAAAAGGAGTTCTTCACAATTAGCCTGATCTTTCTCTATGGTACGCACACACCATCTCGACATTCTATAGGTATTCCTCCTAGCCCCTAACCTTATCTGTTTCTAAAAGGAACGAAACATTCCGAGAGAAACATTTTGGCATGCCCGGTGGGACCCATTTTGGGTTTCTGTTTCTCTTGCTTATTTTCATTTTAGGAAGCATACTTTTTGTTGCTACTTTTGTTATATATTTCGTAAAGAATTTGTCTTGCTTTCCTAGTTTCACATTATTGAAAGTCATCTCTCTTGCTTCATCGAACATAATTTTTGGTTTGGGTTTAAAACACGTGCATTGCATTCCTGCTTGTTGTTTTTCAATTCTAGTAAACATAGATTAAGTAACAGGTCATACACGTGGGGGTGATATCCACGGTATTGACAGGAAATTAATCTTACATTCACTACACAACACATACCGAATCACTTCACAATTAACACAACAGCTCAAACATCCCCCTTTTTCTGCGGTATTCCTCCGCCCGATTGAGGTAACCTTATAAGCCAAAACAACTTGACATTTCCCCTAAGTCTCTTGTTTAGGATTCTGACATCATTCTATGTCTAAAGGCATAAGCCCACGATAATTAAAATTAACCCTAGGGTTAATCTCTGGATTTGCGTGTGCATCTTGCTTGTTTTTAGTTCTGTTTTCTTTCTCATACTCTGTCTTCTGTGATCAATAATTGGACAAGTATACTAAACATTGTTAAAAATCAAATTAGCAGCCTTTTTATATCTTGTTAGCCCAGACTTCTTACACCAACATTAGTTACCTGACCGACGTCGGCTATAGTATAACCGACATCGGTTACTAGACCGATATCGTTTACTGTCTTTTCTAATTCCTGACAAACCAGCAACCTGCCAATTTTACCAGCTTGAGTTTGTTTCTATTCCTGACAGATTGAAACCCTACTGTGAACTCCTGTCCATGGTTGTTATCACTTGAAAGCAAGCCGCCGCCATGGTTTCACATGCTTGCTCTGTTTCTTTTCCTGAATCACCCCCTTCACATTCTGTGGGGAATCCTACGGATACCAGCGAGATTCCTAAAATTCCTGTGGGAGATAAGGACTTTGCCAAGTTTCTAGATGCTAATTCTAGCGCTGTACAATACTATTTGTCTCATACCCCTGACCATACGCCTGATGGTCAGCTCCTTGTTGGTATGCCTATTAGTATAGCTGTTCATTTAGCTCCCACTCCGCCTTTGATAATACCGACTTGCTTCTGCATCTCTAGCCCCGTCTCCCAATCCGAGCGGCTTCAGAGGTTCATACGACTCAGATTGGCTTTCTGTTTGTTAACCTCGGACCCCACATATCATTACCACCGACTGCCCCTACCTCATCTCTCTTGCAGACTACTCCATTCATGACTTGCTCTCTCGCCACCTATCCACACTAGCTTTCCTTCTCAAGCTCCGCCTACCTTTTCATTCCCATACACGTATCCAGTGACCTCAACATCCTATATGGGACATCCCTCGATTGCCTCAACATATTCATCCTCCACACCTTATCAACACTTAACCCCACCAGGATCTAGTGGTGGTCCTTGGCCCAATTTTGCCTCCATTTACCACAACCGCACCATCATCTCATCCAACTACTGATCTAATTAATCAAATGATGGACAAAATGCAAAACCTGGAGGCTTCATTTGAGGAAGTCGTAGCGCCCTGACATACGAGCAAGTTTGTCGGGAGCCTATTCACCCTTTTGTCCCCCTTCATTCATATCCTCCTCAATGGGAGTTGACGAAATTTACTCATTTTAATAGTAAAGAGGATCCTCAACAACACTTGCGATCATTTAGACATGCTTGTTATTTGATTGCCCATGATGATGCCTTGTTACTCCGCACCTTTCCCATGTCCTTATCAGGACCTGCCTTGGAGTGGTACAGTATTTTAACCCAGCACTCAATCTTCTCTTTTAACCAACTAGCCCAATCTTTCTTGGATCACTTCTCCATTAACAATGCTAAGAAAGTATCCATCACTGACCTTTATGCCATTCGACAATTCGAAGACGAATCTATCGCAGATTTTGTCGGACGATGGCGCGGCCTTATCAATCAACTTACATATGCCTTGCCTCAGACTGAACTTATCGAACTTTTCACGTGGGCATGTGCTAAGCACATTTCTCCTACTCTTCAAATTCAAACTTTCCGCACATTTGATGAGGCCTTTACCATGGCTCGGAAACTAGAAATTCGAGCCTTAGAAGAAGAGAAATTGCGCATTTGCGCAACAAAACCCCAATTTCGAACTCCCGATTCTACCAATAAACCAAATACCACCACTCCTCACGCGTCCACTTCTTCTAAATCAAGAGGAGCTGTCCACACGGTGATGGTCAAATCTCAAGCGCCGTCAATACTCCACCAAAAACCACCTATAAGTACAAAGCCGAGCCCATAAATTACACTCCCTTAGGAGAAACCTATGGCATCATCTTGGAAAAATTGCTCAAAGCCGAAGCTATCACTTTGCCTCTGTTAAACCTCATTCGGGTTTGATTCCACTCGCGCCATACCTTCCTGGTACAAAGAAAATGACTTCTGTAACTTTCACCATGTAAAAGGACATAGTCATGAAAACTGCAAGATGTTGAAAAACATAGTGCAGGAAATGGTTGACGTAGGGGATATAACCCTCGATAATCCTAATGCCCCTGCCAACCGAAATTTGAAAATCTTCAACAAACCATTCCCGAATCACTCTCCCAATAGTAACACAAACCAGGATATCTTAGCCGAGGAGAGTGTTCATGAGATCCATGCAGTCTTCGATACCCAGCCAAAAGCCTCTATCGAGAAAATTTTGAATCAAGCCTCTTCACTAACATAGGAGCCCGAACCTCCTTTACCACCATCAAGCCAAAGTGAAATCATTCCTTTCCCCATAAAGGAGTTAACTGCCCAGATTTCTCTTCCCATCGATGAGTCTTCTTATACCACATCCCTACAAGACTGCGAACGGATGTTATCTAATCTATCTATTTCCCAAACTTCTCCTTCTACCACTCTTGCTGCACAAGAGGAGGGTACGCCACTCCTTTTGACATCCTTAGATGAGAAATCTCTTGCACCGACATCACCAAATTCTTTAACCATGACGAATCCTCTCGAACATGCCCTCTTACCTATTAGTCCTTCATCACCTAAATCTTTTCAACGACCAGTCGACCTCTTAACATCTATTGATACAGTGCCTCATCTACCCCCTGTATCACACCCACAGTGGACTAGAATCACAACCCACCTTTCTTCCGTACCAAATTTACAATTCAAACTTGAAGACTGTCATTCTCTAGAAGATAGACGAATCCTATGGGAATGTTTGAGTACCCCTTATTCTACTCAAATGCAGATGACCGATCCCGACACCTCTACCATATATCCTAAGAGTTTACAGAAGCTTAAAATGCCCATGTTCTCACCTTCACCCCCCTCACCTCTACCAAATGCCCCATCCACTTCTATTAACTTAGCCAAATCTTCCCTATGCTTGGGACCTTGCCCATACCCAGTCTAACACACCCGCCTAAGCGACTAGATTTGTCCAAGAATAAAGCCGCCCCGCCACCTAGGAGACACACTCAACCCGTGCCTCTATCACAATCAAAACCATCATCATCATACCTACCTTCCATATTAGGACCTCATCCTTCCACCTTGCACCAATATATCATACCTCCTGCATTTTCTTCAAAACGACCTACGCCTTCTGCACCCATACAGGGATCAAAGGGTATATCAACATTATCACCCCACGCATCCGGTCCACCAATCAACCCTAAACAAACTCCATCATCAAAGGATTTATTCTCTGCTACTCCCCTTTCTCCGTGGTTGTGTCCCACTACCACGTCATCTGTAGCTTTATCATCTAACCAGCTGAATGTAGCTTCTGCGCCAAAGAAACCACATTTAGTGAAAACCGCGTGTCAACACCCCTTGGCTAAACCACCACCCACACGAACCAACCATACCCAAACATTATCGAAATCCAGACAATCAATACCCTCATCCTCTTCTGATTTTGACCCACTCAAAGGATCTTACGCCAAAATCCTTGCTATGTTAGTAGAGAATGCGACCATTTCCCTACCCCCACTTAGACCTTATGACCCATCTAAACCTCAACCTATAGGTTATGATGAATCTAAGATCTGCGCTTATCACCGCACACCGGGACATGATGTGGAGGGATGCAAAGCTTTAAAACCATCCTTCGTCGAGTCACCTCTCCCGAGATAGAAAGGTTAAGAAAGACAACTTACGAAGGGAGAGACCTTTAGTTTCCATTCCCTCTCCTATACCATCTATCCCCGCCTCACCAAGATCATGTCATTATTACAACCCCCTCTTGAAGACCATGATTTATCCCAATCATCTTCTTCATCTCCGGTCTATGAGATTAATATGATTAGTGTTGCTACTCGAGCGTAGAAAAACAATGAGAAAGCGAAAGAAAGCACACCTGTGTCCTCTCCTTCTCCGTCCAACATCCAGGTGCACCACCACCCAAAGTGGTTATTCATGGACTCGCTTACCCCGTCTCTAATGGAGCTTCCCATCGAGCCATGATTAAACGACTTCACCAATCACCCGTAAAAATGACACTATATGCTCTCATTCGGACTTGAATCTCATCGACAAGCTCTCGTTGAAATTATTCGGGGGATCGAGGTCTTACCTAATGAAACCCTGCCCGTTGCCTCCATTCTAACACCCAATCACGTTGCCTCTCTCACCAAACAACCCACCGCCCCAACCACTTCTGTCTCTGTACCACAAGCTGCTGCAGTCAGTTTCTCTGAAGATGAAATTGTCAATTTTGGTACAGAAGATCCTGACCCTGCCCTGTTCATCTCAGCTTACGTCCGGGACATTTGTGTACGTCGTGTTATGATTGACGGGGGTGCTAGCCTAAACATCATCTCTTCAAAAGCCTTCCAACAAATGAATATCCCTTCCAGTTGCATGTGTGCCAACCCCATCATGTTGCGGTCATTCAATGATGCTATTACCTCTACCTTAGGCACCGTGATCCTCAACATTCAAGTAGGACCACGTACTTTACCCAAAATCTTCTATGTCCTTGAGGAGAGTTCCAATATAATATATTCTTTGGGTCATCCTTGGATCGGGCCATGGGATGCATTCCCTCAACATTACATAGATGCATAAAATTTGAGTACGAGGGAAGTCCTACATCGTAAAGTTGATCCTCCCCCCTTTAAAACCTGCAATATGTTATACCGCCCTAACAATGTGCTTATACCAATCAAGACACCCATACATTCAACCCAACCATCCTCTTCAAATGTACCTCAACCATCCACCTCAACCGCGCCTACGCCTTCAACTGATGAAACCACCGTCGCAAAAACCACTTCCCTTCCCGCAGCTAACATCCCAACCTCTGACCCCTTAGTAGATGTTTTTCAACGCCTTACGCTGGGGGAGTACCGCCTATATAACGTTAGTTCTTTCCCTACCCGAGAGTACGGACAATTACATGCACATCCCACCTACGACCGTCGCGTGGGGGAGGTAATCTCTTACGGACCACCCCATTGCCGCACCAACCTAACATATGGGGGTGTTGACGCATCCTCCATTACCCCTGAACCTCCTCTTGGTGTGGTTCCCTTCCAATATGATTTTCAATACTTGATAAATCGTCATTTCGCCCTCACCTTCTTGACTCGCTGTGCTTGGAAAGGCTTTGGTTTTGGTCTTTACAAACAAGGCCGACAGACACTCATTCCCGTGACTACCCGCAAACACAATGATCGCAGTGGTCTCGGTTTTCCTGAAACACCTACATAGGAGACACCTCGTGTCATTTGTGATACGGAAGAAGATGAGCGTCACCCAAACCTCAACCACTTTGCCATCATCACCCACAGAATCTATAGACCCTGAATCTATCCCTCCTAATTTTTTTTTTCATAAATGCTATCTTCATAGGTCCTCTCACTTATCAACGCGATAATGAGGACCCATCTTCTCTTCCCCTTCTGTATGCAGACATGATCGAAGAGGATTCGCCTTTGATTAATGTTGTTGAGTGTCAGGATGACGAATCCATCCTCACTTACCTTGGCGCGGATGATTCTTATATTCAACGAGCCTTACCATCTGAAACCCAAACCATGCTGAACGAATCTACTATAGAAATCAACATCCACACGGAGGAGGATCCTCACATTGTGAAGATCGGACAATCCCTTAACACATCAGAACAAGTCACCTTTACTACTTTCCTCCGTGCTCGCAACCAAGATTTTGCTTGGTCTTACGCTGACATGCCAGGAATTGATCCTACCATTGCCGTCCATAACATCACTCTAAACCCCGATTCCAAACTAGTCAAACAAAAACTGAGAAAAATGCATCCACGCATTGCCCTCTTGGTCAAAGAAGAGCTTCAACGACTTCTTTCTGTTTCCTTCATCTTGCCTATTGACTATCCTCAATGGATTTCTAACATCGTACCTGTCACTAAAGTGACGGGGGGACTTCGGATATGCACGGATTTCGGGATCTTAACCTCGCTTGCCCTAAGGATGACTTCCCCCTCCCAAGTATTGATCAACTTGTTGATCTCTTTGCTGTGGTCATGAAATGCTTTCTCTCATGGATGGCTTTTCAGGATACAACCAAATTTTGGTTCCCCCTGCCGATCAACACAAAACTACCTTCATAACTCCTTGGGGAACCTTCTGTTACCGTGTAATGCCATTTGGCCTTAAGAATGCTGGTGCGACCTATCAGCGGGCTATGACCTACATTTTTCATGACATTATGCACACTATCCTTGAAGATTACGTCGACGATCTTCTTGGCAAGTCTAAACATCGCAGTGAACATCTCGATGTTTTAACCATTATTTTTGATCACTGTTACAATATTCTATCCGTCTTCAACCAAAGAAATGTGTCTTTGGTGTCCTTTCGGGAAAGCTTCTTGGTTTTATCGTCTCTTTGCGTGGCATTGAGGTCGATCCATCTAAAGTCAAAGCTATCATAGAAATGCCCCCACCTACTAATCTCAAACAATTGCGTAGCTTACAAGGTAAGTTACAATCTATCCGACGTTTCATCTCCCAACTCTTGGATCGATGTCAACCTTTCCATCACCTCCTTAAAAAGGACATTGAATTTCAATGGAGTGAAGAGTGCCACCAAGCCTTTGAAGCTCTTAAAACTTATCTCTGCAGCCACCCGTACTTATCCCACCTCAAGACGACCACCCTTTCTATCATTACCTTTCCGCCACCGACCATTTGTAGGGGCCATGCTTGCACATCGTGACTCTGAAAATCGAGAACAAGCCGTTTATTATATAAGTCGTACTTTGGTGGATTATGAGACTAGGTATACACATGTAGAAAAGTTGTGCCTAGCCCTATCATTCGTGGCTACCAAGCTCCGACACTACCTTCTGAATCACAAAACTTTCGTCATCACCAACACGGACCCCATCCATTACATGTATGCCAAACCTCATCTAAACCAACGCATCACCCGATGGATCATGCTCCTCGCCGACCTCGACCTTGAGTTTGTCCACCAGAAATCAATCAAAGGACAAACCATCGCTGACCAACTTGTGGAAGCCCCTTTACCTGGGGAACAATTTACCAATTTTACATTCCCTGACGAACTCATCGCCACTCTTTCACTCAAGGAGGAGTCGTATCCAATGACTCTCTTCTTCGATGGATCCAAATGCCAACGCGGTGGAAGAGCCGGCATTGTTCTTATTCCTCTCGATGCCGAGCCTATGCCTCTTTCATTCCGGCTTGATTTCCCCTGCACTAATAATACAGCGGAATATGAGGCCCTTGTTCTGGGTCTCTAAGTTGCGATACACTTAGGTATCAAATCTATCAATATTTTTGGCGACTCTCAATTGGTAGTCAATCAAGTTATGGGCATCTACCAATGTAAAAATGAGGAACTTCAAAAGTACAAATACTACGTGGACTCACTTCTAGCCTTATTTACTCACTATTCTATCCAAACCATTCCCCGCTCCACTAACAAATTTACGGATACTATGGCTTGCTTAGCCTCACAAATTCCAGCTTCATCAACTGACTCTGAATTATTCGTCGTGGTCCAACAACTTTTTGCCCCATCCTACTCAACCCCGGTAGTTTGTATGATAAATAATGTGTCTGCTAATTCACAGGATACTTGGTATCACCAATTTCACGACTACCTTACAACCTCTGTTCTCCCATCTGACCTTACTAGTACTGGTAAACGCACTTTTCTTAAACGCGTTTCTCGTTATGTAGTTATGGGGGGACTCCTCTATAAACGTGGCTTTGATGGTATCCTCCTTCGCTGTCTAACCGGCGCGGAGGTCACCTATACCATCCAACAAGTCCATGATGGGATTTGTGGTGGACATTTTAGTGGCCTTGCCGTGGCTAAACGAATCCTTCGCCTAGGTTATTATTGGCCTACTCTCAATAACGACTGCTACGAATATGTTAAGCGTTGTGTTATGTGTCAACAACATGCCAACCTTCAACATACTCCTAGCCACCGCTCCAGGTCACTCGAGATCTTTGGCCCTTCTCACAATGGGGTTTAGACCTTATTGGTGAGATTCACCCATCCTCTTCACAACGTCACCGATGGATAATCACAGCCACCGAATATTACACAAAATGGGTGGAGGCTATTCCACTCATTTCAACTAAAAAGGAAAAAATTGTCGAATTCATTAACCATCACATTATCATCGTTTGGTATTCCTCATCGCTAATAATGAGATAATGGTAAATCTTTAAAAACAAATTGTTACAATACCTTTGTGACAACTTTGGTATCAAACTTAGTTTCTCATCACCTTACTATCCATGGAGCCAATGGTAAGGTGAATCTTCTAATAAAACCCTAACCAAAATCCTCATGAAAGTTGTCAATGAATCCGGAAGAAATTGGCATGATCACATTCCCTTTTCCCTTTGGGCTTATCGTCACTAGCATTCGTACCTCTACTAATGCCACACCTTTTCTTTGGTATACGGTGCACCGAGGCTATTTTGCCTCTCGAAATACAAATACCCTCCTTAGAATATCTCTTCAGGATATTCTCACCAATGATGATTTTCGCCAAGAGCGGTTAGCCCAATTGGAGCTTCTTGTGACGAACGTCGTCTTACTGACTCTTGATCACCTTCAAATCTATCAAAAATGCATCAAACGTGCTTATGATAAGTGACTTCATGAGCATACCTTTAAGGTTGGTGATCTTGTCCTCAAAGAGAATCAACATGTCACCAAACTAGAAAAGAGCAAACGTGGAAAATTTGCTCCCAATTGGATTGGGCCTTATATAATCACTCACACCTATGGATCGGGCACTTATCCTTTAGCTTCACTTAATGGTAAAGGCTGAGCACGAACCCTTAATGCCTTGCATCTTCGACCATTCTCTTTGTTGAATTTAGTGTTATATCACTTCTTATCTACTGCCGCTCGTCCCTTGAGCTCACATACCACCACATGCACTTCGTTTCCTCCACCTCATAATAAAAATCAAGCTCACATAGTTTGATTCTCACCTCACCTAAACGATGCCTTCCCCTTTTTAGTCTAGTCCATGACTTCAAAGTATTAAAATAACACCTTCTTATGGGATTTTCTTGAGTCAAACTTCCTACCAAACTAGATGCTTCATGCCAAAAGAACATCTAGCTATCTAAATTATATATAGACTGCTCCCTCGAAGGACAGCTATATGCTAAATTATTGCTGCTATTCTATATAGACTGCTCCCCCGAAGGACAGCTATGCACTAAAATCATATTTGCTACTATAAATAGACTGCTCCCTTGAAGGACAGCTATACACAGTCAGCCTTTATCAGAAGCTTCTCGCATTGATCAGCTTCGTGAAGACCTCAAGAATAGTACAATCAATATCCCTTGTAGACTTCCCGCATCGATCAGTCTATATTCAGTCAAATAAAAGCCTCATTCAAAAAGAACTTTTTGGGTCATGGACTTGTCTATTTAGGGTAGGTTCTCTTTCGTCAGAACACTCACTTTGTAATAAGTTCTCTGTACCTCAGCTATATCATCCACCTCACCTCATTATTTATTCAACTCAAGGGACGTGTCGTACACCTGATAGGTTGTGATCATACAACTCTTTTCACCTATTGACTTCTCGTCTATGCACGGTACCTAGGGCTTCAAGCTCGTTCTACGTTGTGTGGTTTGTTTAGCTCTTTTCACCTACGGAGCACTCTTTCTGCTTTGCCTCGCATCTAGGATTGTGTGTTGATCTTAATCAAGACATGGTTCCCTTCTACTTGGGTAGGCTCACTTTCACTTCCCTTATACCTTTTTACAACATCACCAATTCATTACCGACACCAACAACCTTACCTTACCAATATTAATATCAATATTCTTACCAACCAACCAATTGCCTAAACCGTACCAAATTGCCTGAATTCGCCTCTCCCTGATCCTAAGGGAGAACTACATCGGTCTGAGGCCCCTCCTTGCTTTATGCAAAGGGCTATGTAGGCAGCACTTCGGAGACATGGGGTCTCCCAAGGTTAGCTCAACCATCCCCTACCATAACCTATCATGTGTGGTAAATATAAATATTTTTATGTATTTCTATTTAATCACATTCCTCTTTATCCTTTTTCAAAACACCGAAAGTCAAAAAGAAAACATTCTTATTATTATAACTCAAATCAACGTACATATCTCGTTTTATTTAGATGTTAAAAAATACATCTTCTCTATCATCGACATGCAAGTCGGTACTCTTATTTATTCTTATACCTTGCTAACATTTATTTAGACCCTCACGCCTCATCCCGAACTAGGTGATGATCATGATTGTCGACCCCTCTCGCCAGGCCTCTCTGTCCTCAAAGGTACCATGGCTATTGGTTCCATCCACTGATCTTCCAATCTCTCTGTAACATATGAATACGCCCTCTCGCATGGAGGAATCAGCCTCTAGTCTCTCCTCCTGTGACTCCATGACCACTAACAATCTTCTTGCCTCATTCACCTGCGTTTGGAGCTATTGAACTAAACTCTGTAGACGATCTCTCTCTGCTGTAATCACAGCTATGTCAGGACGATCACGTACACCTCGCAGTTCTGCTACCCACCATAATCTATAGGCCTCTGTCATTCTGCATCCATTACTGCGATCGTGGTGCTGCTACCTCTTGAGGCCCTTCTAGAGGTGTTGGTGGGGAGGTGAGAATCTTGCCTGCACTGCATCGATCCTCATATAGGGTCTATAAGCTGAGTTATATCTGCACAAATCCAAATTGTCACTTGCACGCGATCTATAGGAATCCTCTCATATTCACGGCTTTGTGCCTGCGATCCACCTCAATCGCTCTACACCCCTCAACTCCTCGCCTATATTCTTCTGTTACCATATAGTTCCCGTAAGGCTGCTCCTTGTGAGATATCAGCAATCGTCACCCTCTCCCATACTGCTGTAATACTCAATGTCACCCGTCATGGCACGAGATCTTGCCTCTTGTTGCATGCGGACCCAACGTCGAATCCCAACCTCTGTACTCCGGTTTCTCTGACATTTGGATGGATTGGCCCTCTTAGTCGCACAAAATAATGTGCTCATAGGCCCAACGAGTGTAATAAGTATGAACAATCCAGTGTCATCCTTTGATTTCACCTCTACAAGCCCATAGACCCTCATATAAGCTCCACCAAATATGCGCGGTGCCCATGCAAAAGTCACGTTCCTTTCTATCATCTCCCAAATAACACACATCAATGCCTTTGGAAATCTTCCCCCATCCGCCCTCGGTAACGCGTAATACCCTACCGCTATCATTAATATCACTGCTAACCTTGTCTCCTCAGGGTGTGCTGCATACATTATCCCATATGTGAATGACAAACCTCGTTGTGTTAAATCTCATGCGTATGGACCAAATACTGCTATTATCGCTCCCCGCGCCACGCTAGGTAATGCCTGATATACTGGTTCTCCTGTAATAGGGAGTCTCAAAATACGGAACACATCTTCCAATGTTACTGTCATCTCCCCTGTTGGCAGATAGAAGGTATTTGTCTCAGGATTCCATCTCTCAATCAACGCCTGTAACATAGCATGGTTACGTGTGATTCGTGAATAATAGCGGATTCCACTTAACCCCAAACGATTTATCAATGTCCATTCAGCTGGCATTACATCCGCTCGGATTCGTGATAATAGCTGGTACACTATCATTCATCCTTAGCCCTGCCTCTGCCTACATACATCCAAATAACAAACAACCATTCAATTCCTCAAATCCCCCCGGGTTTTTTCTCAAATTCTAGAAATTCCTACAGCAACCGGTATCGTTTACAGATAACCGGTACCGGTTGAGTAACCGATACCGGTTATCCCTAACCGATATCGGTCACTGTTACTTTCATACACCTTGCCTAAACAACCACCTACGACACTAAATTGCTCGTTTATTCCCCTCTGTATACACAGACATACCCAAAACCCTTGATTACCTACCACGTAACACTCCCTCATTTATAACCCTTGTTATCATCTTTTCTTTCTCATATCTACCCACATACTCTCCCTCATCTTATTCACAAAACATGCAGAAATCAAATCACAACCAAAACGTTTACCTCTGGAGTTGCAGCAGCTTGAGGTGGCACTTGTCTTCCCTCTCGTCCCGCCACTGCTGCTTTGGATGTTTCTCCTCGTTCTGCCATGATCACCACCCTTTTCAAATTCACCTTTCTGCTTCTGAATCTCAGAACACATTCCCTTTCCCTGTCTCTTTTCTCCTTATCACTCAAATTTCTCATGTAATTACCTGTCTCAGTCGTCAAAAAGCGTCGCGTTCGCGTATTTAACTTCTTGCATGGCTCTCAAAATTAGAACTTAAGTTGCCACCCTAGCTTTTTTATTTTTAGAAAAGCTCATACCTAAATAACCGGTATCGGTCATGTAACCGATATCGGTCTACTAACTACCGGCGTCGGTTATCTAACCGATATCGGTTACACACCTGCCCTTTTGAAACATGGTCTTTTCTTCATTTTTACCTAATTTTTGTCACACTGCCTCTTTTCTGCATCACAACACCATTATCCATATTTGTCCATCCACCACACATATCATTACAATTTCATTAACATCATCTATTTTACAAAAACAAACCAGCCATCAGCTAAGGATACCAAACCAAAACAAAACAAAACAAAAAACTATCTATCTATACCTCATTTGAATCCAACTCATCAGATACATATATAACAATGTCACAAAACCAGCCCAAAACATGCAACATTTCATCATATAACACATCATCCATATATCAACATGTCAATTAAACTCATCATATATTCTATACCACAAACCATTGACGAAATACTTAAAAACATTTTCAACACTTTGCATATGGATCAAAACATCATCTATATATATATATATACAAGCTTTCAAATATACTGCCATGCCCCTACGCCGGGGCCTCTGTGATCTCATAATCAACAAAGCCGCACATGAGGCGCGATAACTATCAATAATCTCGGCTCGGCTCGTAGGCTAGGTCCCTCATATCAAAAATATACTCGGCTCATGAGCCGGTACCAAGCTATGCAACCCGTACTCGGCTCGCGAGGCAGTATACTGATAAATGAATGAATGAATAAATGAGTAATATGTAGGCACATGAGCCTCTATAAACATAAGCCGGTTCATGAGACCGGTGCCCATATCAATATACAAATACAAAAACCATGTTGGGCTCCCTCGGCTCTCCCCACCGCCCTCGGCGCCTCTCCCCCTTTGGTCCTGTGGTGCCTCTCATCTCTCTGCCTGTCACGAGACACACGCCGGGTGTGGCTGCACCTCCTAAGATCTCTGGGTGTGAGAGGTCTCTACTCTATGAGCTGCATAAGGCGATACTCAACCCGGTGCCATCAAGAATATCACGATAGTATCGAGCCTCTGCTCTAACCTTCCATATAGCACTCTCGAGCCCCTTTGAAGGAGTTGGGGCTGGTCCTTGGCACCTAATACTAGTACCCCCGTGCTGTGCTAGTGGTGCTGTGTGTTGTGCTGCCACTGCTTTGGCGGTGGTATGCATGCGTTGTGCACTGGGTTGTGTGGCTGCGCCAGCTGCTAAGTCTTTGCTTACACATATACTGCACCACTGTGGCTATCTCTTGGTGGTGGTGGTCTTTGCTCGTGCATTGCACTCCACTGAGCCTAGGCTATTGCTACCCTGTAAGACCCTATCGTGCCTGCGTGTGTAGCAAAGCTGCCCTGTAAGAGCTGCACTTGACCCTGAGCTGATCTCTCTACCGTCACACCCAAGTACAGGCAGTCTGGGTGTGGGTGCATCTACCCTCACCACTCTCTCGACCAGCCCTACCACACCATGTATGCTCCTGTATAACCAACATCATCTACTGTGTCATCTGTTGGCCTCTTAAAGAACCCAATCTAGATCAAGGGCTATGGTGCGGGGGTGGGGCCTCTACATCATCCCTCTGTCATCGAGGGAAGGGAGGTGGCTCAAATCTGTCGCGTAGCCCCATCACTGCGTGCCCTCTCTGGGGTATCCTCTCGTACTCTCTCTGGCCTCGTCCTGCTTTATCAGAATGTGTATTGGATCGAGGCCTTAACTGTAAGCGGGCTCCTCCGTGAGGTGATGACCTCTGTAAGGTCTCCATACAATATCTACCATTGTCAGGCCCTCTAATAAATGCCTATAGTAGGCAAGCGTCTCTCCCATGAAGCTTTGCTCGTGGCTGCCCCACGACTCCCAACCACCTCTCGAAAGCCGTATCGTATATAACATGTGACCACAGCTCTTTGGGCAGCCCCTCTTACTGTCGATGTATATGATGTGCTCATATGCTTGTGATGAAGTAAAAAAGTTGAACAAATACCAAATCGCCACATCCGGCGATAACCCCAAATCTCTCTGTATAGCTGCACCGAGATACACTGGTGCCACGCCATCATGTAAGTATGCTCCTCACCATCTCAAGTAGCACCCCATCAATGCCCATGGAAGCGGCCTCCCTCTAAGTCTGGGAGGGTGAAGCGGTGATCCCAATCATCATCGCCACGACCCTGACCGCGTCTCATGTCGGTGCGCACGGTACATGTCACCATACCGATACTCGCGGCTATGATAGGTAAGTCACGTGGCTGCATCTCCAAGCACTGCGAGGATCTTTGTCCATGGCGAGTCTGCTAATCTCACGGGAAGGCGCCTCTCCCTCGATCAGCGATGAAGGATGCAATACACATCCTCAATGTGATGGTCATCTCTCGGTCGGGAGATGGAACACATTGGTCGCGGATCCCATCTCTCGATGAGGGCAACCATGGTGTGATCTCTATCGATCGCTCTATATCACTTTGGACTCTGCCGAGTCCCACCGCGCATGATAGCCCTAATGCGCTACGGACACATGTTGTCGCATCTGCACCCAGCATCGATGGCATCTGTCCGCATCGTTAGCTGCAAGCGTGCTGAAACCAACCCACATCCTTGGACCCACTCTTTATCACAACATCTACTTTACCCTCTAACCCCCTTTTATCCCCCCCCTTTTTATCCCCCCAACCACCCCACCCAACTCTATACCACCCCTCTCTGCTAAAACCTACCTTCACCCACCCTGGACCCCTACCCACAAACCCAAGCCCAACAATCTACCCAAACCCTACCCGACCCAAAGCCCAAAATCTACCCAAACCATTCGGCCCAACCCCAACCCAAGGCCTCAACCTACCCATTTGGCCCAACCCAAGGCCTCAACCTACTTATTTGGCCCGACCCAAGGCCTCAACCTACCTATTTGGCCCAACCCAAGGCCTTAACCTACCCATTTGGCCGAGGCCCCCAAGGCCTCGCCCTACCCATTTGGCCTCGACCCCAGAGGCCTCGCCCTACCCATTTGGCCCAACCCAAGGCCTCAACCTACCTATTTCACCCAACCCAAGGCCTCAACCTACTTATTTGGCCCAACCCAAGGCCTCAACCTACCTATTTAGCCCAACCCAAGGCCTCGGCCTACCCATTTGGCCCGACCTAAGGCCTCACCCTACCCATCAGGCCGACCCAAAGCCGCCACCCCAACTTGGCCCGACCCAAGGCCTCACAATAACCATCCGGCCCGACCCAAGGCTATAACCTAACAACTTGGCCCGACCAGGGCCGTATTACTTCAATACCATACCCACAATCAATGTTTTATTTTATCCATCCATCTGTACCTTTTGTTCAATCGAGCTCACTGTTCATGTTTTAGCATGATTAGGGTCCTTGACTTGATCTGTCGACCAACTTTGCCTAGACCTAGGCCGTGACGTTTATCTCAACAAAACCAACCATTTTGAGTGCTTGCCAGAACATGCCTAAACATTCCACACCTTACCTTACTGTTATATACCTTGGAGCTACTTCCTATGCCTTGGATACTGTGGATTATATCACCCTTGTTTGGATAAACTATCGACCTTTGCTATGCTTCTTGGTTTGCTCGTCAAATCATGTACCTAGTCGCACTATTGCATTTCAACATGTATGCTACCTTGGACCTCCCCACCACCTTACCATCAGCTCTACAACATGTGCCCTTTATCAACCCTATCCATGATTTCCCGTTCACTCAATCAGTGATAGATTTGAGGGGATTACCTATATCTTATGAGGAGAAACCACTTCATATTATTGTCATGCAAGACTTTTAATGACACAAGCTACATGAATGATAAGGGGCTAATGTAGACACCAAATTCGTGTCTTACGACCCCTTGTGACCCGCGTCCCATTTCGCAACCTAACCTCATTACCTAAACCTTACACAAATATTTATTCATTACCTTGTAATTGATAAATCCCCATCACCTCACCTACCACCTCATTTTGCCACCTCATCATGACCTAGCCCTAATTCTAAACTAACCTAATTAAAACCTAAAACTTGTCTACACCTACACCCATGACTAAGGACCCCTTTCTCACACCTAAAACCGACCTTCTAGTCACTTGACCAAGCCCGCAACTAATCTCTCGGGAGAAAAGCGGGGAAGGTGGGTTGTTTTACTAAAAATAGCCTACTTTTTCCCTTACGAGATGTCGGTTGCCTGCTACTCGGCCCGCCGTCGGTTACGTAACCACCATCGGTTTTCTGTAAATGGCCTCCCAAACCAAAAAAACAAGGATCGAAATTTCATTTTTGGATCAAAGGAAAGGATTTTTGAATCAGAGATCATTGGGAGTGAGGAGAGTCAGATCTTCACTTGGACCCGGCGAGAGATGAGTGGAAATACCGAGTGTTTACATGAAAGGAGATCAGCTTGCATCTTAAGTCAAAACTAGTAAGTCACATCTTGCATGTCCTCTGTTATAACATTTCTTATGCCTTTTGAATCACGGTCATCATACATCCATCCTGAATCCACTACCCAACATGCATATTACCTCTAACTATCATTCATCTACCTCTCATCACCTTATTTCCTAATACCACCTATATACAGCCTTACAAACAACATAACTACTCCCATAAAGCGACCTAACCTACAGATCTCTGAATCCACCAAGACCTAAGTATCGGTTATCGGTAATCGGCATCGGTTATCAGAATCGGCATCGGTTCCTCCGATCAAAACCGAGAAAACCAGCCTTTCCCTACCTAGTTCCAACAAAGCAACTTAATTGATATTTTGCGCTCTTTTTGTGTTAATTCACAAGCAGGGAAATCCCACTCACCTTCAAAAGGAAGTTTTATATTTCGGGCCTCAAGCGTGCCTTCTCATTTATTGCCTAATCAAAATCTCGTGGGTCTTGTGTTCTTATTTGCGTAGTCCTTCCAAGATAAAAAGGAAAGTTCTTCGAACTCACCACCTTCTCTACGGTACGCGCATACCATCTCGACATTCTAAGGTATTCCCTCCAGCCCTAACCTTATCTCTGCTTAAAAGTGGAACAAAACATTCCGAGAGAAACAATAAGTCTATATGAAAGCCGTTAAAGAAAGCTCCTGTGTGAGTTCCTAGGTGAGTTACTCGACAAGTTTCGCAACAGATCAACTAAAGCTTACTGTTGCTCCCAAAAGAAATCTGTGAGCTACTTAGAGTTATTCATGAGATCCTGTAAGCCATAGTGTTTCACTTTG